>QXEO01000512.1:696195-936137 GCA_007115705.1 Dactylis glomerata
AACTCTCTCTTAAGAATTCTCTTATCATGCCATTGCTTGACTTTCTCTTTGAAAAGTCTGGCATTCTCATACGCTTCGTTTCTCCACTCATCTAGAGAACTCAAATCTAACAACCTCTTCTTACCGGCTAGTTTAAAATCTCTATTAAGCTCTCTCACTGCCCAAAAAGCTTTGTGTTCTAATTCTAAGGGCAAGTGACATGCTTTTCCGTAAACCATCTTATAAGGAGACATACCCATGGGATTCTTATAAGCAGTTCTATAAGCCCATAAAGCGTCATTTAACTTACTAGCCCAGTTTTTCCTAGATCTACTAACAGTCTTCTGCAAGATAGACTTAATCTCTCTATTTGAAAGCTCTACCTGCCCACTAGTTTGGGGATGATAAGCAGAAGCAATTCTATGATTGACATCATACTTAGCAAGAGTTTTTCTAAAACTACCGTGAATAAAATGAGAACCTCCGTCAGTCATAAGATATCTAGGCACTCCGAACCTAGGAAAAATAACATCCTTAAGCATTTTTAACGAAGTCGCACCATCGGCACTCTTTGTAGGTATGGCTTCTACCCATTTAGTAACATAATCTACAGCAACGAGTATATGGGTATAGCCTTTGAAGGAGGAAAAGGACCCATAAAGTCAAATCCCCAACAATCAAACGGTTCAATAACAAGAGTGTAATTCATAGGCATTTCATTGCGTCTAGAAATATTTCCAACTCTTTGACATTCATCGCAAGATAAAACGTACCTTCTGGCATCCTTAAAGAGGGTTGGCCAATAAAAACCTGATTGTAGAACCTTCTGTGCGGTTCTATCTCCAGCATGATGCCCTCCATAAGCACTGCTATGACATTTCCTTAATATCTCTTGTTGCTCATATTCTGGTACGCATCTTCTCATGATACCATCAACTCCTTCTTTATATAAGTGTGGGTCATCCCAAAAATAATGCCTCAAATCATAGAAGAATTTTCTTCTTTGCTGAGCTGTAAAGGTCGGAGGCAAATATTTGGAAACAATAAAGTTAGCATAATCAGCATACCAAGGAAGGTCCCGTGAAGTTGCATTAATTGCAGCCAACTGTTCATTTGGAAAACTATCATTAACAGGAATAGGATCAAAAGAAATATTTTCCAATCTAGACAAGTTGTCAGCCACAGGATTTTCAGCACCTTTCCTATCTACAATATGCAAATCAAACTCTTGTAAAAGCAACACCCATCTAATAAGCCTAGGCTTAGCATCCTTCTTAGTCATAAGATATCTAATAGCAGCGTGATCAGTATGAATAGTGACTTTAGAATCAACAATGTAAGATCTAAACTTATCGCATGCAAAAACAACAGCAAGAAACTCTTTCTCAGTAGTAGCATAATTCTTCTGGGCAGCATCAAGAGTCTTACTAGCATAATGAATAACATTCAACTTATTATCTATGCGCTGTCCAAGAACAGCACCAACAGCAAAATCACTAGCATCACACATAATTTCAAAAGGCAAATTCCAATCAGGTGGTTGAACAATAGGAGCAGTAGTTAAAGCCTTCTTAAGAGTTTCAAAAGCTTCCTTACAATCATCATCAAAGACAAAAGATACATCCTTTTGAAGAAGATTGGTAAGAGGCTTTGAAATCTTAGAGAAATCTTTAATAAACCTCCTATAGAAACCAGCATGACCAAGAACACTACGAATACCTTTAACATCTCTTGGACATGGCATTTTCTCAATTGCCTCCACTTTTGCTCTGTCAACTTCAATACCTCTTTCAGAAATTTTATGTCCAAGGACAATTCCTTCATTCACCATAAAGTGGCATTTCTCCCAATTAAGAACAAGGTTAGTTTCTTCGCACCTCTGCAAAACTTTATCAAGGTTGTGCAAACAATTATCAAAAGAAGTTCCATAGACGGAGAAATCGTCCATGAAGACCTCCACAATTTCTTCACAAAAGCCATGAAAAATAGCAGACATGCATCTTTGAAAAGTAGCAGGAGCATTGCATAAACCAAACGGCATACGTCTATAAGCATAAGTTCCATAAGGACAAGTAAAAGTGGTTTTCTCTTGATCATCCTTCTTAACAGCAATTTGAGAAAAACCAGAATAACCATCAAGGAAACAAAAATGAGTCTTCTTAGACAACCTTTCTAGCATTTGATCTATAAACGGTAAAGGGTAATGATCTTTCTTAGTAACTTTGTTTACCTTCCTATAATCAATGCACATTCTATAACCAACAACTACCCTTTGAGGAATAAGCTCGTTATTCTCATTAGGTACAACAGTCATACCTCCTTTCTTAGGGACACAATGAACAGGACTAACCCATCTACTATCAGCAATAGGATAAATAATACCAGCATCAAGGAGTTTTAATACCTCATTTCTTACCACATCCTTCATCTTAGGAATTAGGCGACGTTGATGCTCTACAACTGGCTTTGCGTCTTTCTCCATATTAATGGCATGCTGACATAAAGTAGGAGAAATCCCTTTTAAATCATCAAGAGTATATCCCATAGCTCCTCGATGTTTCCTCAATATCTCCAATAATCTTTCTTCTTCCTTTCCTGAAAGTTTTGAACTAATAATAACATGATATATTTTCTTATCATCAATATAAGCATATTTGAGATCATCAGGCAAAGGTTTTAATTCAAACACAGGATCTTCTCTAGGCGGCAAAGTGGTGCCAAGATCCTCCACGGGTAGATTATGCTTGAGTAATGGTGGTTGACGAAGAAGAATATCGTCAATCTCTTCTCTTTCCTTGCTAAAAACATCACTTTCGTGATCTTCCATGAATTGCTGCAAGGCATTATTAGGGGCAAGTGCAATAGAAGCAAGCTGCTCAACTCGAAAATTTTCATTAGGCGTGTCATTCTCATAAGAAGTCTTAGCAAACTTGGAAAAATTAAACTCATAAGACTCTCCATTAAACTTAGTAAAAATTTTCTATTTCTTACAATCTATTATGGCGCCACAAGTGTTCAAAAAGGGTCTACCAAAAATAATAGGACAAGTTTTACTAGCCTCCTTACCAAGTACTAGAAAATCAGTAGGGTACTTAGTCTTACCGCAAAGAACTTCCACATCTCGAACAATACCAAGAGGCCAAACAGTCTCTCGGTTAGCAAGCTGAACAACCACATCAATATCTTCAAGTTCACAAGCGCCAATCTCGTGCATAATTTCTTTATAAAGCTCTAAGGGAATAGCACTTGCACTAGCACCAATATCACATAACCCATAATAGCAATGATCTCCAATCCTGACAAAAATAACAGGAACACTTGCTTTCCTGTGCTTTTTAGGATGCGAGAGAATGTTAGAAGCACCTTCACAAAAAAGAATATATTCATCTCCCACATCTTTAGTTACAAGATCTTTCAATATAGCAACAGGAGACTTAATAGTAATTTGCTCATCAGGCTCTGCAGCTTTCTTAGTACTTTTATTGGACACACTTACCAAAGTAGAGTACTTCTTTACCTTAGCAGGGAAAGGTGTCTTCTCAATATAAGGTTTAGGAATGATGCTATCAACAGTACAAACTTCAGTAGCTGCAGCAGGTATATGACTAATAGAATCTTTGTAAGGCGCATGATATTTGTTCCAATCTTTCTTTGGAACATCAATATAAGAGGCAAAGGCCTTAAGACAATTAGCAAGTATTTGAGAATCAAGACCATAAGCAGCGCTAACACTATGAAAGTCATCAGTTCCCATAAAAGATTTAATGCATTCATAATCATAGTTTATACCTGACTTCCTACCTTTGTCGTTTTCCCATCCTTCAGCATTTTCTTGTATACGGTCAAGAAGTTTCCACTTGGCATCTTCTTTCATATGAGTAAATGATCCAAAACAAGAAGCATCCAAATAATCCTTATCAGGAAGAGTAAGCCGCGCATAAAAATTATCAATAACAATATTATTGGGGAGCTCATGAATGGGGCATTTGAGCATTAGTAACTTTAATCTCCCCCACGCTTGGGCAATACTCTCTCCATCATGAGGCCAAAAATTATATATCTTGTTACGGTCTTTATGAATTTCACTTGGAGGATAAAACTTGGAATAAAAGAGAGGCACAATATCCTCCCATGCCATAGATGGACCATCTTGGAGTAGTCGATACCACTCTTCAGCTCTGCCTTTCAATGATATAGAGAATAATTTCTTCTTGACCTGGCTTGGTGAAATACCTGCACACCTGAACAACTCGCATAATTCATGTATAAATAATAAGTGATCACCCGGATGGACAGTTCCATCACCTGAATAGCAGTTATCCATAATACGCCCAACAATTTTCATAGGTATTTTAAAAGGATCAATTTCAGCAGGCGGTGGCGGTGGTGGTTCCTCCGCATGTGCAGCAACAGCAGTAGCAGTAGTAGATGTGTTTCCAAATAGGAAACCAAATGGAGAGTTCTCCATAGCAGAAATAAAATAAAAGACAAAATAAAACAATACTCACAGTGACGGTTACCTTTACTAATTCCACTCTTCAATAGCGCTACACTCCCCGGCAACGGCGCCAGAAAATAGTCTTGATGACCCACAAGTATAGGGGGTGTATCGTAGTACTTTCGATAAATAAGAGTGTCGAACCCAACGAGGAGCAGAAGGTGTTGATGAGCAGTTTTGATCAAGGAATCACTGTAAATACTAGCAAACAGGTTTTCAGGAGTATTTGGTAATACGAGTAAATAAAGTGCGAGTAAATAAAAGACAGTAGTAACAATTGCAGCAAGTGGCCCAATCCTTTATTCAGCAAAGGACAAGCCGGTTGTGTTCTTATAATAACCAAACGTTCTCGAGGACACACGGGAGGTTTCTGTCAAGAGCTTTCGCTTCATAGAGCCAATAGTATTTATTGATTTGGTAAGTGTTATGGGGGTGAACCTGTGCTAGCGCACTACCCTTACTAGGATAAATACACACTTGTGATTATACCCCTTGCAAGCATCCGTAAATACAAGTAAGTAATTAAGATAAATCTAACCACAGCCTTAAACTCTAGGATCCTACGCTCCCTGGTGCAATGATTTCCCAACGGAGGTTTAGGTTTCTGTCACTCCAGCAACCCCACAATCGGTGACCAAATACACAATGCATCTCACTAGGCCCATAAATGGTGAAGTATCATGTAGTCGACGTTCACATGACACCACTAGTGAAATAGCACCACAACAATATCAAACCATTAAATATTTCTCAACAATAATTCACTACTAACATCTTGACTTCTCCCATGTCCTCAAGAACTAAACGAACTACTCACAAGACATCATATGGATCATGATCAGAGGTGAAATAATGGTAAATAACAATCTGGACATAAACCTTAATTCAACGGTTCCACTCAATAGCATCAATAACAAGAGTAATCAACACCGGGAAAGTTTCCCCTATGAATATAACAAGATCCAACTCAAGATGTTACAGCGGGATGGCATGGTGATGGTGGAGATGAAGGTGCTGGTGATGGAGATGATGATGATGATGATCCCGATGAAGTCCGGTGTGATGGCGATGACGATGGCGACGATCTCCCCTCTCCGGGAAGGAATTTCCCCGGCAGATTTCTCTCTGCCGGAGAGCTTTCTCTCTCTGGTGTTCTCCGCCCCGCAGAGGCGGCTGTGTCTCACTCTGAACCCCCCCCCCCCTTGACTTAGGTTTTCGGGGACGATGATGTACGCGAAGGGGCGAGACCAGAGGTGGGCCAGGGCCCCCTCACACAGGGCTGGCGCGGCCAGGGGCTGGCCGCACCGCCCTAGCGTGTGGGCCACCCCTGGCCCCTCTCGCCTCCTCCTTCTGGCTCCGTGAGTCTTCTGGGAAATTATAATTTCTGGGTATTTTTCTGGAATTTTCCTGATCTTCAAAATATGGTCTCCTGATGGTCCTTTTTCCAGCAGAATCCTGATTCCGGCAGCAGCTCCTCCGATGATCATCAAACATGTGAAGGCAAAGGAAATAACATAAGTATCATGTCTAAATATGAAATATATCAATGAATAACAGTAAATTATGATACAAAATAGTGATGCAAATTGGACGTATCAATACGTTTGAGACGTATCAGTGGCCACTGGTGCTTTCTGCGGTCAGTGGACGTGCTACCACCGGTGGGCGCTGCTGCTACCTGCGGTTGCCGGAGGTGCTACCACCGGTGGGCATCGGTGCTGCCGCCGAGGAGGGAGGGGGGGCGGAGGTGCTACAGTAGACGTGCGGGTGTGCTACCTGCGGTCGGTGGACGTGCAACCACCGGTGGTCGCTGCTGCTACCTTCGGTCGCCAGAGGTGCTAACACCAGTGGGCATTGTTGCTGCCTGCGGGGGCAGAGGTGCTACCGTAGATGTGCGGAGGTGCTCCCACCGGTGGGTGTCGCTGCTACCTACGGTCGCCGGCGCGGGGCACTGTTCCGACGATGGCGGGAGGGCGACTGTGCTACAGGCGCGGGCGGCGATGCTGCCGGCGCGGGCGGTCGGAGTCAACAGAACGCGTCTCTCCTTCAGGACATCGCTAGCTAGATCGCTCGTGCGCGTGTTTGTTTTTTCGCCTAGGAGCGTTGACCCTGATGGACGGTTTGTTTCGTTTCCATCGGACCGTTGCGGACCCGGAGGATCGGTGATTTTGATCCCCCGGGGGACGCTCAGCAGGACCCTATTTCAAAGATGGGCCTCATAGCGACGCATAGGTATTAACTGAATGAAACCTTGATCATAATTTCATATTTTGAGTATTCGATGATTCTTCCATCCACCACATGAAATTTTCATCCCAAAGACAAAAAATTCTGATGCATCAATGTTACCATGCAAATGAAGTTGAAGAAACCATTCCCAACATTGACTTATAATATCTAAATCATGTCAGGGAGTAGATCTTAGTTAATAAAAAATTAAACCTTGATTTTTATGCATAGGACACCCAATTTGCTTTTAGTGAAATACAATTTAACAACAATGGAATCCGAGTCTCTTAATATTGTGTAGCTATCATTTTTATACACATGCCTTATTGCATGCATCATATTCCCATATCATGCGAGAAAATAAAATAGAAACACCGTGGCAACGCACGGGCACTCAGCTTGTACCTTTAGGATGGTAGATCGAGATAACTTTTGTGAGTACCTTTTTTAGCAAACTTTTTTACTTTGCCTTCAAACCCTAAATGAATGGATCATTTGTGTCTTCTCATATTTTTTTGAGAGGTTTACTCACTAACCCAGTCGTAATTCCGTATAGACCATACTCCCCCGGATCAAAAATAAGTGTCAGCGAGGGAGTATCTTTTTTATAGGCCTATGTTTTTTTTATGGAATTTTTAGGCCCATGTAGGCCATGCATGTGTAGGTTCCCCATTCTCTTCTACGCGAGCCCGAAGGCCCAAAGTCAAATAGGCCTTCCACGCTACGCACAAGGGCGCAACCCTCAGAAAGCCGGGTCGCGTCAGATCAGTGAAGCCACCATCCCCACATCGCACCCACACCCACAACTCCGGCGGCGGCGACCAGACGAGGACACGAGCATCAAGGCGATGGCGACTGCGCTCAACCGCGGCCTCCGCTCCGGGATCCGCCTCCTCGCCACCGGCGTCGAGGCCTCCAAGCCAGGCAAGACCCCCTCCCCCACCACCTCTATGACCCGATTGGGGTTTCGGCGATGCGATTCGCGTTTCGGTTGTTTGTTTTGATCTAGATGTATGCGCGATAGATCTGTTTTCCACGTGTAAATTACTCGAAATCTGTAACCAGAGTACCTGACGGCTTTAGGGTTGATATGATTTGGGGGAATGGTCGGTAATACGGTCCTCTCTCGGATGTGGGCTATGGCTGTATTGCTATCGATTAGGCATTATACCACCAGTCTTAAAATTGCTCTTCTTTGATGGATCCGCAGACGGTCCTTCTCAGAAATGAATATGAGCTCAGATTGCTAGATGGACTGAAGCATAATCCGTTGGCTGACTTAGCATTCGACCATTCGTGTGCTGACATTCTACACGGATAACTTAGATTGCTAATTCGTACTGTAGATAGTTCTATAATAATCAAGTTTTCTTATGACCAATTGATTGTAATGTCTATTTCTTGGCAAGCCGCACGAGTTGCGTTTTGTTGTAAACATGGACAGAGAGTAGTGTTGATGGAATTTAGGTGAGCATTATGTGAGTTGTAGATGCTCATAAAGGACCATCACACATGCAGTCTTGGAGACAAATACCAGGCATAATATGTTTCTGAAATGCCAGTTTACCACTTTCTAACGAGCAATCTTATATTGCTTATTTGTTGATTTTTATGCATAAACAAGCATAACATACAAAGACAAAACATAGTATTATTTCAGTAATCAGTAATTTTCTTTGATTGTAATGTCTATTTCTTGGCAAGCCGCACGAGTTGTGTTTTGTTGTAAACATGGACAGAGAGTAATGTTGATGGAATTTAGGTGAGCATTATGTGAGTCGTAGGTGCTCATAAAGGACCATCACACATGCAGTATTGGAGACAAATACCAGGCAAAATATGTTTCTGAAATGCCAGTTTACCACTTTCTAACGAGCAATCTTATATTGCTAATTTGTTGATTTTTATGCATGAACGAGCCTAACATACAAAGACAAAACATAGTATTATTTTAGTAATCAGTAATTTTCTTTCTGCTAAGGAAAATAGTATGCATGGTATGGCATTTTAATCCTATTTTCTCTTGTTACGATGCCATAATTCTGTGTTAGTTGCATGAGTTGCAGTCATCTTTTGTTCATAAATAAGAAAAATATGTAGTTTTCTTATGGCAGTGTAACATCTGATCATTAATATTACTGTAAAATTATTGGCAAGCCACATGAGTTGTGTCTTGCTTTACACATTGAGAAGGACCGAAATTTATGGAGTATAGGTGAGAATTATGTGAGTGGAAGGTGCTCATGAGGGACCATAGCACACACACTTGGGTGACTAGTAGTAGGACATGGCACTGTGACCCTTTTCGCTCACCAATGTCCTAATTCTTGGTAGGCCGCATGAGTTGCGTACTGCTGTAAATATGGACAAAGATTAAGGTTGATGGAATTTAGGTGAGCATCGCGTGTCATAGATGCTCATAAAGAACCATCACACAAATTCCTTAATCAAATAAATAAAAGAAATCACACATGTACTTTGGAGGCTAGTAGTAGGATTCTATCATATCATGACGATTCACCAGGGATTGGTGCGAAGGAGAAATACTGATTGTTGTATGCTTTACCTAGCCTCTTATATATTTGTCTCTTCATGTATGTTTTGGAAGTAATTATCAATGTGTTTTGGATTGTTTGTTCCTTACCTATTTGATAGGTGCAACTGACATGCTGGACAGGGCTTTTCGCATAATTCACTTATCATGATTGAAATGTTAATAATTATACTATGGTATTTGCTTAGATCTGTTTGGTTTAGTTTGTCATACTCAGTCCTGCTTGCTGATTACCTGCTCTTTATTTGTCAATCAGCTTCACGTGGATTCCATGCTACTGGGGTGAAGAGGATGGGAGGGCATGGCCATGATGAGCCATACTACCTCCATGCCAAGCACATGTACAACTTGCACAGGATGAAGCATCAGAAGCTGACAGCATGGACTTCCGTGCTTGGAGCAGTAAGCATTGGCGTCGGTGTCCCAGTATACGCGGTCATCTTCCAGCAGCAGAAGACCAACTCTGGATGAGCTTACATACTCCTATTTTAAATAGCATTTTCTGAAGTCGAAACTCACTTCACTTTCCCCTTGTTTCGTGTTACTCCATTTGGTCCTAGCAGATGCTCTGAATCTGTAACCTCGTTTCTTTGCGTCTGTTTATGTTAATAATACAGTGGCTTGAATTTTCCAGGCTGTGGAGAAACCCTGCAGTGTGTGAGATACACTTGTTTGAGTTTTTCTTGGTACCTGGCGGTGTCTCTTTTGTAGTTTGCATCTGTTTATGTGCTTAGCATATTTGCTATCACATACTGATTGTGTGTGGTATTTCTTGCTGAAAATTGCTCAAATTATGTTTGTTTGATTATTTGCCTGAAATTATTTAAGTTCAAATTTCTATGATGATGAAAGTGGCCAATGCAAATTGTATGCTCTGTTTAACGTGTGGTGAACCATTTTGTTTATTATTTCTTTTTGTTGATTTAATTTGGATGTTTTACCTCAACTAGCACAGTGTTTTCTGGAATTTATGTATGACCATCATCTCCTACCTGGATAAGTGTCAGGCTGCAAACAGCCTTGAAAATTACCCGAATAGAAATATGGAAGCAACTTTATAAAAAATGGTGCAAGAAATAAGTATTTGCACCTCGATGTCATAGGCCGTTTCCGATAAAGGATTGGTACTGTCACATGTACTGCCTCCGTTCCCTTTTTGACAGAGCAATTAGTATCTACCGCGTGAATGTTTCACGTCGATCTAATCGGAACTGAGGGAGTATCTTCGTATACGATCTCCTTATGAACTTGTACGTTGGCGTATCTTCCTAATGATAAATTTGAAATTTTTGTGAGCATCTGTATCTTGTCATCCAATTATCAATTAAGCATTGAAAGACACAAGCTTGGTAGTTTTTTTTTGGCGCACTAAGGTGAATTATTATGATATGGAGTACTCCGTACTATAATCCAGTTTGTTAAATAATTTTATAATTCAATGATTGAGCAAGGAAAATTTAGTTCGATGTTTTCTACTTCTATCATTGATATTTTCTATCGTGGTTTGTAAAACAAATTTGTAATACACACGTTTCATCAAATGCAAATTCGCTGCCCTAAAAAAAATGCAAATTCGCACCCATGATATTTCAGAAGTGGATATATGAACTTTTTCCCAGTAACCCCTTTCCATCGTTCGCAAAGAAAAAACCCCTTCCGTCCATCAAGACTAGTCAAGCACTCGAGTTCCGTGGGCTCCAGAACCACCACTCTTTTCCGTTCCGACGCGGCGGAAGATCGAATCGGCCGGACGGCGATGGCGACGACGACTCCGCCGCCGTTTCCTCTCCTCCTCCTCCTGCTGGTCCTCGCCGCCTTTGCCTCTACCGCCGCCGCCGCCGCCGCGGGCGAGGAGTTCCCGCGCGACGGCAAGGTGATAGACCTGGACGACAGCAACTTCGAGGCGGCGCTGAGCTCCATCGACTTCCTCTTCGTCGACTTCTACGCGCCGTGGTGCGGCCACTGCAAGCGCCTTGCCCCCGAGGTACTACTTCTTGTCGACTCCCCACTCAGAATTTACTATTTCCGAGAGATGTGATGCGAATTGAGTTGCTAGGACTGCCAATAATGCGAATTGAGATGCCCTACGATGTCGCTGTTCTAGATCTCGTCAATTGCGTGGTTTTGTGGTAGTGGGGTGATTAGGAGTTTCGGATCGCGAGTTATTGCGAGATCGCTTGAACTCTAGCAGATTAGGGCGAGCATAGGGGAGAGAGTGTTGGGAAGAAAAAATGTTCTAGGATTCTTATGTAGGGACCTGACAGTCGGGAGGAAAATGAAATGGCACGCACCTTCACCCCATAAAGCTAGATTCCTTTGCGGAAGAACATAAATTGCTGTAGTTGCACGCAGGTCTTGGTCTCTGGTACCATAGAGTGTAGTCTTACAGATGCATCAAGATGTTCCGTTCTTGACCATAAGTAGATTCTCAATTTGTACACTTCACTTATTTAAACTGTCAAGCAGGGAACGTCCTGTGGAGTATCTGTCTTGTACTTAAGACTGAGAAAATAAACTGTTGCAGTTAGATGAAGCGGCACCGGTGTTGGCGGGACTGAGTGAGCCCATCATGGTTGCCAAAGTTAATGCTGATAAGTACAGGAAACTTGGATCGAAATACGGAGTAGAGTAAGTCTTACCCCCATAAGCAGTTCGAGCTTACTGGCAGTAGATATTTGTACATGCTGTCATGATGATGTTACTTATTTATCTTCTGAATGCAGTGGTTTCCCTACTCTAATGCTCTTTATCCACGGGGTACCTATTGAGTACACTGGTTCAAGGAAAGCTGACCTGCTCGTCCGCAATCTTAAGAAGTATGTCGCGCCTGATGTTTCTGTTCTTGAGTCAGATTCCGCAATCAAGAGCTTCGTTGAGAATGCTGGCACGAGCTTTCCGATGTATATCGGTTTTGGGGTCAATGAGTCACTGATTGCTGAATATGGAGGCAAATACAAGAAAAGAGCATGGTTTGCCGCCGCAAAAGATTTTTCTGATGACTTAATGGTTACATATGATTTTGATAAGGCTCCGGCACTGGTTGCAGTTCATCCGAAGTATAAAGAACAAACTGTATTCTATGGCCCATTTGAAGGTAGTTTCCTTCTCTACGTTTATGATTAAACAGTTCCTAGTTTGTTATGATGCTAACCTGAGTGGTAATTGGAAATGTTATATTTCATCTTACGTAGGTTAGATGTATACCTTTGTTTATATATTACCTTCCCTTGTTTATGATGCTGGTAAATAAACGGCGATCTTGTGGTGTACACAGGACATTTCTTAGAAGATTTTATAAAGCAATCGCTGCTGCCTCTGACTGTCCCCATCAACACCGAGACACTGAAATTGTTGGATGACGATGACAGAAAAGTTGTTCTTGCAATTCTGGAGGATGACTCAGATGAAAATTCTACTCAGCTGGTAAAAGTGTTGAGGTCTGCCGCTAATGCGAACCGTGACTTGGTGTTTGGATATGTTGGAGTCAAACAATGGGAGGAGTTCGTGGAGACTTTTGATGTTTCCAAGAGCTCACAATTGCCAAAGCTACTAGTGTGGGACAGAAATGAAGAGTATGAACAAGTAAGTATTAACACTTGCCTCAGCAATCCTTTCATGTTCTAGCGACCAGGGTCCTAATAAAAATCCTTTAATCTCATGGTTTAATCAGCATGCTTACATTGGCTATGTCATACTTTTCGAAGCTAATGTTTTTTATGTTCATAATTATCTAATTTAGAAGTTCGAAAATAAAAACTGAAGTGTCGTTAAAATTTGATAAAGAAAAGTGGAAGCATGGTTTCTTAATCTGATATTTCTGTATAGCTGGCCAGCATTCTCTTGGATTTCATCATTTAATAATAATTGATTAAAAATGCTTCCTGGTGTAGGTGGAAGGTTCAGAAAGGTTAGAAGAAGGTGACCAAGCATCCCAAATAAGCCGATTCCTTGAGGGATACAGAGCAGGAAGAACAACAAAGAAACAAGTCACTGGCCCATCCTTCATGGGTTTCATGCACTCTCTTGTCAGCATGAACTCATTGTACATTTTTATGTTTGTTGTTGCTCTTCTCGGTGTCATGTTGTACTTTGCTGGCCAAGATGATACTCCTCAGCCAAGACGAGACCATGCCGAGTGATGGGAGTTGGGTTTGCTTCTTGCAACAAAAGAAGGTCACCAACCAGGGGATTTAGCTTGGAGGTTTATTGCACACTCAACAGCTCTTTGTTAGCACTCAAGAGGTCAGGTTTCAACGGTTGCTTCTGATGTTTGTCGTATCTCTGTTGGCAATCATGAGGCCTTGCATTTGCCTCCCCAGCTTTGGTTTGTTGGTTAGATGTTAGTAAGTAGCCGCCTTACATGCAAGCTAGGAAGTCGGCCTAATTTTGACACTTGTATGGAAATGTTTTTTGTTTGTTTATTTATTGTTGTGAGGGTTGTATGGTGTATGAAAATGCTTGGTCATCGTACTCTGCCAAACTTGTGTAAAACTGATATGGAATCAATAATGTGTGAATTATGATCTAGCGGTGCTTTGTTTCTTTCATTCCTGTCACTGAAGCGGGCCCTTCTGTCTAGAAGATTATGGTTTGATGTTCTATAGCTTCAACTTTTCAGCAATGAGAATATGAGTAGTGTATTTAACCAGTTGATGTGGCCGTGGTTTCTGCCTGGATGGTAGTATTGCTGACACTGGACCAATGTGTGGAGGATAGTTCTGAAGCAGCAAAGACATAACTGCAGATGATGGGAGGACCCATGTTTCCGTTGAAGGAAATGCTCAATCGCCTTAACTTCCCTTCCCGTGAGAAAGCAAGAAGAACTCTGTTTGATACCGTGATCAAGTAGTTGCATGAAACTATGCTGGTAAGCTGAACAGAAGATAGGAGTAGCCCTTTACACGATGCAGTAATATCCACACAACGTACAAGTGGCGACACGCAGCAGGCGCAGACCAGTGCAATGCCTGAGATTGGAACTGACTTAACATTTGTCGACCGGGCTCGTCCCTTAGTACTACTCCCTCCGATCGATCGGAGATAATTGTCGTTGATTTAGTATAAACTTTGACACTTGTTTCCGATCAGAGGAAGTAGTATTATACAGAGTTAAACTAAGCGTCTTTATCTATCGAACGCACAATGTAGTGCACGCGTAGAGTTGTGGTAAGTAATGAGAGAAATGTGAAGTTGAGAAAGCAATGTACATCCCCGTGACCTGTTGGAGAAGGCACACCGTGCGTTCCTCCGTTGTTCAGTGTCCTAGACTTGCACAACCACTAGCCTACTACTCTAGCAGCAACTAGCAAGAGGTGCCCTCCGCCGCATGCTTGACAGTTGACGCTCAGGAGCACTACAATACTGTACGTAGCAACTGTCGAGCGCCCCTGCCGGTACATCGCGTTCTCTATGTCGTACTCCGCCACCGACGTGGCGGTGGTGGCCGGCGGGCGGTCACGGAAGCCAACAACCACACGCCGACCATCCTCCCGATCGAGCGATCGTCTACGGACGCGCGACCGATAAGCAGCAGCAAACGTACGGCTCCCGTCGTCGCGCAGGACTCCATCGGCGAATTAACCCGTTCTGGTTAGCTGTTACGCTAATTGTGCAACCCCGGCGCAATGATAGCGCTGGCCGCGATACATGCGCAACGCATTCATCTCATCCGCAGGTCAGGTTCATCATGCGCGCAATGCGATGCAACGGGCGGAGCCACGTTTTCCTGAAAAGGAATTCCACGTTGAACAGGTAAGCCAGCCGCGCCGCGGATTTGGCCGAGGGAGACGGGCGCCAGCCGCGGGCTAGGGTCCCGCCGGGACGGATGGGTTTCCCGGACGAAGAGGCAACACGAGAGGCGACGGTCAGAATCTCGCGACGTGGCATGGCGGCGTCGGCATCTCGCCGCGCGCGCGCTGGGCAGGCGGCCGGCGGACTGTGGACACGCCCGTCTCGTGGGTGGCCGGCCGGGGCGAAACGGTTGCCTGGATCCGGCCGGTGGCTCGCACGCTTCTCTTGTCTTGTGTTGCTGGCGGCCATCACCAGATCGATGCGTATTTTTCACATACAGTATATATGCAAACCGTAACAGTTTTTTTTTTAGAAAACAGTATAGAGGCAAGCAAGCCACTGAAAGAATTCTTTTTTTAAAAAAAAAAATTGTGATTTGATCACTGGTTGGCTGGACAACACTGCATACCCTCCTAACCATCAGATCATAGTCTGGTTCCTACTTCCGTGTCTTTTGTACGAGAAGATGGTATATTTACCTTCTGGATTGAGTTAAAATTAAACTTCGTATATGTTAATAAAAATATAGGAATAAATAGCAAGGAGATAGTAAAGTTCTCGATTAAGACGGTCCTATTTAGCCTCGTGCGGTATAAAAGAACGACTGGATTTAGCTGCATTGCTTGTGCTTATCGTTGTTTCGTTTCAAACAGCTGCATCAAGGCGTGAAACAGCGACGAGATTCCCAGCCGATTGGACCCGCGCAGTCTCATCCTCCAGAGCGCGGCAAGCGTCGCTTTTCCTTCCATAAATTGCCCAAAAGATTAACCAAGTTTTCCGGCAGGCCAACTGTGTCACCTTGCTACTTCGTGCTCAGTGTTACAATCGGAACAGCTCGCCACATTGAACGAATTTCTCCCTCACATATAGTCTTTGGTTCCCCATGCATTTAGAGATGTCAATGTGATCAATAATGTATATTTTGTTCTATAAATTTGGTCAAAATTTAACAAGTTTGAGTTAGTCAAATTTCAAGAAGCTTGACTTGGCGCAAAAATTACCGAAGTGAGAGCAATTTATTGGAAAATGGTACCGAACGTGAATTAGATGTGCTTATCTCATACTCAGGTTAAGTATCTAATTGTTTCCTGGTTAATCAAATCCAAATTAGGGAATCGTAAGACCGTTATGCACATACTCCCTCCGTTTCAAAATATAAGATGTTTTAGGTTTGTGAAACAAATGTATCTAGACACCATTTAGGGTGTATATTCAAGTGAACCTACACACTAAAAGATGTCTAAATGTATTTGCTTCATAAAGCTAAAATATCTTATATTTTGAAACGGAGGGAGTAGAAATAGAGAAAACACATTCAACTGCTATGATAGTACATATGCTGGATTATTTATTAGAGTCCGGTTTTTTCTGTAGCATGCATGAGTACTCGTGTCTTTTTTTTAGATGAGTACTATCTCGCCTGCATTTAATTGGAATGCGCGACGGATACCAAGATCATCCTGGGTGCTTCTTCTTCGAAATGATTTGTGTTTCTTTTTCAACAATCATTCAGGAGTGACATGTTCCTTCTTTTCTTCCGTGCGCCTCGTTTACTCTGAACCCACACGATTGTGACGCACGCACAATTATTTAGTTGGATCATGCCGCATGAGAGCTAAGCAAGCAATAATGTGACGTTCGCTGCAACCTGATCATGTATTTTCAGACCATGCGTATCTAACAGCGTAGCAAAAGAAAATAACTTCTGAATGGGATTGCTCTAGTATCCTGAAGCTTACAAATGTTCCTAGATCTTCATCAGCAAACCTCGTTATAGGGCAGAGCTCTCCTGCACATTCATATACTAGGCCACTTCCATAAAATCAGAGCGGAGTGGCCTGATTTGATGAGGGAAACCAAATAAAAAACATACCAAAACCAAATGCGGTTGATTAGAGGATTAATCGAGCAAAACCTTAGTAACGGGACATCCACCTAGGCCACTCCCAAAGTTGACAATGCCACACTCAACATCCTCACCAAAGAAACCACCACACCCAGCGATTGCGAGTGCGAGAGCATATTTGTATAATCCAGTCACAAATGTTCAAGATCTTAGATATGAACCAGTTCATGATTTGGAGTGTGTCTTGTAACTTACATTGAAATGTCCCCTCAATATCTACATGCATGCCTTTTCTCACGATCTTACAGAACATAGATATGTGTTGTTGCCAAGATCTACAAAAATATGCACCAAGTTTTTATTGTTTGGTTGTTTGGCATGAATCTCCAGGGGGATTTGTTTGTTGGTCTAGGTCTTGAGTCCAAGCATTGTAGGACCAGATTTTTATTTCTGATGGCAAACATGCCATCTATGGTGCACCGTAGACATGAATTGGAGAGTTATTGTTTTTATTCAACAGTTGTGGTTATTGGAAAGAACTTATTAAATCTATTGAGGCTTTTTTTACACCACACCAAGGGCGGCAATTACGCTCTGGTTAAGAACTTTTTGAACAAGAGGTAGTAGAAGGTTCTAGTGGGACCGTGGTTATTCGAAAGAACTTACTGAATTTATCGAGCCTTTTTCCACCACACCAGGGGCAGGTATTATGCTCAAGTTGGGAAAGTCAGTTTTACTAGCTGCTCGAGAACTTGTTTGAACAAGAAGTATCATGGTTCCAACGTGGCAGAGCTAATTGGTTGGGTTGTTCAATAAGTTCTTAACCAGAGCGTGAAGGTATGTATTTGTTTTGGATGTGGTGGCACAAAAAAAGGCTAAGGCTAATGTGAGGGACTTAATGAAAACCCAAAATGAGATACTCCCTCCGTCCTAAATTACCTTGCATTCTAGGATCAATCAAAATCAAACTATATAAACTTTGACTAAGTGTACAAGAAAAAATATAAAAATTTATAATATAAAATAGATATCATTGGAATCATCATAAAAATTATATTTACATTACAGATATTTGATATCACAGAATTTTATATTTTTACCAATATGTTTGGTCAAATTTTATCTTGTTTGACTTTGAATAAACCCAGAATGCATGGTAAATAAAGACAGAGATAGTATTAGCTTATGTTGAAGACAATATTATGAAAACAGAGGGGCACCCACAAAGCATACTCCTACCACAAACTGGTCACCTCCACCAAGTGAGTATTCCTCAAAGTAAATATAGATGGGGGTTTCGTGGATCTCAATGTGTGTCGATGGGGTTTAAAGGTAGGAAATGATGGTGGGAGCTTTTGGTAACAAAAACCTAGAACATGTAAGTGCAATCAACAGAACTGCTCACATGGGGATGCAACCGTGTCATCTTTGAAACCGACTCAGCGGTGTTGAAGCAGGCACAATCGAGGAATATTACAATTGGCCTTAGGAACTTTGGTTCAAGAAAAAAAAGTTTCAGTTAAATGCTGCTTTTGATGATGTAAATATTATTGTTTTTCCAAGGTCCTATATTGAAGCAGCGGACTCTTTGGCCACACATGGTGTGCATTTAGGGGATGGCATGTGAAACGGCTAGGGCATTTTCTTGAGTTTTTACTTAACTCTGTTGCTGTCGATTTAGCGAGTGTGTCATTGTAATGAAATGCATCGCTTGTTCTCTAAAAGAATAGTACTTCCTCCATCCTAGTTTTAAGCACATATTTTGTAAATCTCTGGGGCCTAGATGATCTGTGATTGGTGGTGAGATTTAACTTTTTATCCTCATTTACAAGGCTTATTAATTAATAAGGAAGCACATATATTGGTGGTTTGGCTTCGAGAATGCAAAAAACACGCATGCAAAATTGGGTTCACACACTGCATGCATAAAAAGTATCCATGCAAAGATGGGTGGGTAATGGGATTGCATGATTTTTAATTATGTCCTTAAAAATAGGATGGAGAGAGTACTTATGATTGTGATATTAATTGCATAAGGCATATTAACGAGTAATAATTATTGATGAATAGTTGTCTTAACGAATCAAAAACATTCCACATTCACATTTTAAAATCGAGGGAGTCACATTTTTTGAAGAAGAAGCGAGAAACTCAGTTTAACTATTCACTATATTGGGAGATTGAAATCTGATTGACCTCAAGCACTATCTAGTATCAGCCCGTTGTGAATTATAAGTTGTTCTAGCTTTGTTCTCAACAGTATGTATGCTAACGTACTTCAGTGTGTCGTCACTAATTTCATTCCGTATGTGGCCAACATTGAAATATCTAAAACATCTTATAATTCGAAATGGATGAAGTTGTACTTTATTTTAGAATACACGCCGTACCAGGAAAATCCACCAAGTTCAAATGAAGGTGAAATTTGGTTCTGAAACTCGATGAAAGACACTTCAAACTGAAATCCGTTGAGAGGGGTCTCCACTTGGTCATCGCTCATCACTCGTCGGGGTCCTGACAACCAAGCACCACCCCAAGTCCCCAAGCAGCACGCGCACCCGCCGAGGTGTGGCGAACCACAGTCCCGCAGGACGCAAGTCAGTAGAGGTGCGCCCCCACAGAATCCGAATCCACTAGGTCGCCGCCACGTGGGCCTCTGCCCTTCCCGTCCCCACACGTCATTCGCCGGACTCCTATATGTAAACCACCCCGGGGCCGAGGCAGACAACAGCAGCAGAGCAGGCGCCGCCCAGGAACCCAACTCCGGCGGCACAGCTCCTATATCAGCCACCTCCCACTCTCCAGCGCCTCTTTTGGTCGCCCCTCCCGCTTGTTTACGCCGTCGTACGAGTTCGCTTCTCGTACGTCGCGCGGCCGCTTCTCTTCTCTATCGCCGGGCGGATATTCTCAGGCGCCACCACGGCGACCGCGGCGGTGTGCGAGATGGAGGTGGCGGGGGGCGGGATGCCGACGACGCCGTCGCACGCGTCCATAGCGGACTCGGACGACTTCGACCTGACGCGGCTGCTGAACCACCGCCCGCGGATCAACGTGGAGCGGCAGCGCTCGTTCGACGACCGCTCGCTCGGCGACCTCTACCTCTCCGCCATGGACAGCCGCGGCGGGTACATGGAGAGCTACGAGAGCATGTACTCGCCCGGCGGCGGGCTCCGTTCGCTCACCGGCACGCCCGCCTCCTCCACGCGCCTCTCCTTCGAGCCCCAGCTGCTCGTCGCCGAGGCCTGGGAGGCCCTCCGCCGCTCGCTCGTTTGCTTCCGCGGAGAGCCCCTCGGCACCATCGCCGCCGTCGACAGCTCCTCCGACGAGGTCCTGAACTACGACCAGGTAACGACACAGCAGCAACATGCAGCACGCATGTGTCTGATGATTCTTTGACCAGTCCTTTCTCTCTCGGCAGAGCAAAGACACCTGTTGGGCCTGTCTCCGTGTCTCGTGTAAAAGTTGCTTCTTGGATTGTACTAGTGTTTTGTCTTTTTGTCAATGATTCGAGATAGATTTTGCCAAGAATCATGCCGCGCAAAATACTTGGGATTGGATTGTACTACAGGGTAAATCTGATCTTGTGTGTGTTTGTTTTTCTGGAATAAATTGTGCAGGTGTTCGTGCGGGATTTCGTGCCGAGCGCGCTGGCCTTCCTGATGAACGGGGAGCCGGACATCGTGAAGAACTTCCTGCTGAAGACGCTCCAGCTGCAGGGATGGGAGAAACGGATCGACCGTTTCAAGCTCGGGGAGGGCGCCATGCCGGCGAGCTTCAAGGTGCTCAAGGACCCGAAGCGCGGCGTGGACACCCTGGCGGCGGACTTCGGCGAGAGCGCCATCGGCCGCGTGGCGCCGGCCGACTCCGGGTTCTGGTGGATCATCCTGCTCCGCGCCTACACCAAGTCCACCGGCGACCACGCCCTCGCCGAGACGCCCGAGTGCCAGAAGGGCATCCGGCTCATCATGAACCAGTGCCTCGCCGAGGGGTTCGACACCTTCCCCACCCTCCTCTGCGCCGACGGCTGCTGCATGATCGACCGCAGGATGGTAATGATCTGTTCTTCATGTCATTGTCGACGCAGCTATAGCTGAACGATCGAGCAATTTGACGGAATTAAATGTGCATGATAATGGCTGGTTGCGATTGATGGAATGATGGATGGGGAATCCTGCTGTGCAGGGCGTGTACGGGTACCCGATCGAGATCCAAGCCCTGTTCTTCATGTCGCTTCGGTGCGCGCTGCTGCTGCTGAAGCCGGCGGCGGAAGGGAACAGCAAGGACGACGACATCATGGAGCGGATTGTGACGCGGCTGCACGCGCTGAGCTACCACATGCGGAGCTACTTCTGGCTCGACTTCCAGCAGCTCAACGTCATCTACCGCTACAAGACGGAGGAGTACTCGCACACGGCCGTCAACAAGTTCAACGTCATCCCGGAGTCCATCCCGGACTGGCTCTTCGACTTCATGCCCTCCCGCGGCGGCTACTTCGTCGGCAACGTCAGCCCGGCAAGGATGGACTTCCGGTGGTTCGCGCTGGGGAACTGCGTCGCCATCCTCGCGTCGCTCGCCACGCCCGAGCAAGCCGGCGCCATCATGGACCTCATCGAGGAGCGCTGGGAGGACCTCATCGGCGAGATGCCGCTCAAGATCTGCTACCCGACCATCGAGGGCCACGAGTGGCAGATCGTCACGGGATGCGACCCCAAGAACACCAGGTGGAGCTACCACAACGGAGGATCCTGGCCAGGTAATTAGCTAGCTACCTAGTAGTGTGTTCTTCAGTCTTCAAATCCACATTTTACATAGGCTCGAAGCCTCGAAGCTCGATCGGTTCTATCTATAATGTGTTTTTTCAATCTCTAATTTGCGCGCGCAGTGTTGATCTGGCTCCTGACGGCGGCGTGCATCAAGACCGGGCGGCTCAAGATCGCGAGGCGAGCGATCGACCTGGCGGAGGCGAGGCTCGCGAGGGACAGCTGGCCGGAGTACTACGACGGCAAGCTCGGGCGGTACGTGGGGAAGCAGGCGAGGAAGCACCAGACGTGGTCCATCGCGGGGTACCTGGTGGCCAAGATGATGCTGGAGGACCCGTCCCACCTGGGCATGATCTCGCTCGAGGAGGACAAGGCCATGAATCCCGTCTGGGGAAGCATCAAAGCTTGGGGATGCCCTCGAGGCACCCCTTCTTCATCGGCAAAAATCAGGTCACCTTTCAAGACACTATATTTTTATTGCTTCATGCACTATGTGTTTTTCTTGGAGCGTCAGTTGTTTTAGTTTTCTTTATTAGTTTAGTTTTGTTTGCTGCAATGAATGGTTGGACCCCAACAAATTTCTTTTGGAGAAGTTGCCTTGCTTTTCATTTGCCAAGAACGCTCTAGTTTTCATTCTTATCAAAAACCGAGTGTTCTTATTTTTCTACTACTGCTTTTGGTTTTTGTTTTCGCCTTGATTTGCGTTCAGATCTTCTTATATTTATTCATCAAGGTGTATTTTTGCCTTTGATCTTTATTGGTTTTCATCAAAAGAGGTGTTTATAAAAAGTTTGAATGGTGTTGGAAAAGAGAAAAAGCTTTATGCAAAAAAAGTGGTACAAGAAGGAGCTTGTGTAGACTGCGGCTTAGGCTTTTTCATGTCATGCTTGATATCTTTTTGATAGTATGCTTAGTGGTTTTTCTGTAGCATGACTTGTCTCAAATAACTAAGATTGCTTAATGAGCCTTTGAAAAAATCATGCGTTGTTTTTAATTATTTGGAAGCATTATTTTGGTTTTCTCCTTGATGCTTTATTTGGGTTGACTTGGCGCATGCTCACACATGTTAGACTCATACAAAGTCGCCAATAGCCTCTATGATCATTTAGTTTTTGACTTTTGATGCCATCTTATGCTTCTTTTAATGTCGCTTTGTCGCTTTGCATGATTATGGCCATTATTGCTCTCTTAGTTGGTCGCTCCCAGCCTTTTGCTAGCCCTCGCCTTGTACTGAGTATGAGCTCTACTCGTGCATCCAACTCCTAAAAAGCAAGTTTGCCAAAGTGTCCACCATACATACCTACTAGCAATTTGCTATTCCAAGTAAATTTGACTTGCTTTTATTTTCTCTTCAAATTAAACTCTTACCAGTGTTATGCGAAAATTGGTTAGTAAAGCTCTCACGAACCGGAAGGCACACTTTACTTTTTCATGTTCTTAAAATTTTGACATTGTGGTCTCTTATGTTGAGTTGTTATGCTTGCAAGTTGTAAGTTGGAGACTAGTCCAGCCATGCAGTCATGGGCAAGCTTTCAACATTGCACTTCTCTTTTGAGTTGATATCGTGATCTTTTGTTTATGGATGCCCGCGGTGTGAAATGAATTGGGAATCTTGTGGGGATCATGGAGTTTGTATATGTGTTAGGGAAACGCCTGGGCCGCCAATCTAAGCCATGCATAATTCATGGTGGAAATTTGCAGCACACCCATAGTGGACATTCGACGACGCATCTCAAAATAAAAAGCTAAACAAATGGTAAATAAAAGAGATGTCGAGGTGTTCATTGTCTGTTTGTCCTGTCATTTTGATATGGGCTTGTTCCATGTCATCGGGAACGGAGGTACCCCGTTGGCGGTTCTCGATGATACGTGTATGCTTACAATGACAAGAGCCTTGCTTGGGACTCTAAGTAAAGTAGCATGAGGTTTGGGTACTCGTATTCACGGGACACGAGGTTTTCAACTTATGATTTGTCAAGCATATGCATCATAATTGTTCTCGCATTAACTTTAACCATTCAAGATGCTTATGATGGGGGCAATGAGAGCTCAAAGCCGGTAAGTAACATAATTTTTGAAGGTTATAAAACTTGCAATCACTGCTTCCCTCCGCGAAGGGCCTTTCTTTTACTTTTATGTTGAGTCACCACCTTCTATCTTTATGCACCATTAAGAGAGCATAGTTGTCATTCTTAGTATAATGTGCATTGTCCCAAAGTTTTCATTGATTGATTCATATTGTTGGTTTCACTTGTTCTTAAATTATTTGTATCTAGTCGCCCTCTTAAACTTGAAGGTGTCCTATGCATTTATGTTTTGCTCTCCATGAAGGACAAGTTGAAAACCATTTGTATGTTTTTCCTTATGATTTGAACACACGTTTGACTTTCATTGTTTCATTTTCATGATCTTTTGTTTGTGTTCATTTTCATGTTTATGACATGGTTGCTAAGTTTCTATTATCAAGATTATAGCTTTCATGCCCATGTTTTAAGTTCTTATGATCCCAACTCACAATGCTTACATGCATGATCAAGATTGTGTAGGTGCATGTCACCTCAAAAATTATTTCTTTTGTTATCACTTACCTACTCGAGGACGAGCAGGTTTTAAGCTTGGGGATGCTGATACGTCTCCAACGTATCTATAATTGTTGATGCTCCATGCTTGTTTTTAACCATTTGCCTAATGTTTTGTTACACTTCGTGGCACTTTTATGCATTTTCCGGGACTAACCTATTAACAAGTCACCACAGTGCCAGTTCCCTGTTTTCTGCTATTTTTGTGTTTCAGAAAAGCTACACAGGAAATATTCTCGGAATTGGATGAAACAAGTTCCTGAAGTCTTATTTTTCCCAGAAGCTTCCAGAGATCCGAAGAGGAGTCGGAGGGGGGCCACGAGGGCCCCACACACCAGGGCGGCGCGGCCTGGCCCCTGGCCGCACCCCCTATGTGTGAGGGTGCCTCGGGCCACCTCTGACGATGCCCCTTCGCCTATAAAGACCCCCCGACGGGAAAAACCTAAGGGCCCGATCAATTTTCCAGAAATACATTGCGATCCGCCGCTGTCGTCGACCCGAGATCGGGAGGGTCCAGAAGCTCTTCCCGGCACCCTGCCGGAGAGGGGAATCGCCACCGGAGGTCTTCTTCATCGCCATGCTTGCCTCCGGAGCGATGAGTGAGTAGTCTACCTTGGACTATGGGTCCATAGCAGTAGCTAGATGGTTGTCTCCTCCACCATGTGTAACAACTCAGAAAATTGTAATCCACTTCCTATGAATTAAAATACCAAATTTTGGGCCAAGATAAAACTTTTTATCTATTATTGCATGTATGCATGTATTTCCTATTATATGTATTTTATGATTTCATGTGTGTTATCATTTGTTGTGCAATAGTTAGTTAATTCTAACCTAACCAACAGAAGCAATTGAGAAGAATTCTAAGAACCCAAGAAACCAGAAACAAAAGAAAGAAAGAAAAAGAGAAGAATAAGATGATCTAGAAAATATTATTGACTACCCTACTTTGGACACCTATATTAAGAAATCTGTAACTCAAGCAAGGGTTTGGCCAGTTAGTTGAGCTTAACCAAGTCACATACTAACTCAACCAAGAAGTTTCAAACCAAAATTCAAAATGTAACTCAACACAAACATCAGCCAAACTTTGAATCTGAAACAGTGACAATACCAAAATTTGAAATATGATCTCTGCAAAAACTTAACCATTCTTTGTAACAAAAATATCACTGGAAACCTTGGCTAACATGTTGACCACCCAAAGTGGAAATTTTCAAAATTTCGAATTTGAACCTCTTGCGGGCATTGTGTCGAACACCTGGCAGACAAAAATCGGGGAAAATCAAATTATTGTGAAGATCACTGCTCCCGTTCGTCTCGTCCCTGTAGCCATGCTCGTTGATGTTGCCGCGGTCGAGCCCAGCCCCCTCTGCCCCGACCCGAGCCGTGAGAAAGGGAGGAGAAGAGGAAGACAGCGCCCAGGACCCCCTCTCTTCTTCCCCAGCTCGCTGCACGTCGCAGACCATCGTGACCTCGCCAGAGCCGACCCACAGCACCCCGCCACCGAGACCAAACCCCTCCAGCACGCGAGCAAGGCCGTCGAGCCCGGTGTCGCCCGTGCACGTCGCCAGCATGCCCTGCGCCGGCCACCCACTGGGCGCCCCTGTCCCCACCGCTCTGGCCTATAAAAACCCCCGTCGATCAAACGAACGAACTCGCCCCGCTCCCAGCTACCTCCCAGACACTTTCTCTCCCTCCCTCTCGCTCTCGTTCGAAGTCGCCTGCAACGCCGGCGAGCTGCTGGGCGTAGGCAGCGCCGCCGCGTTGGGCCGCCGCTGGACGAACGGACGCCGGAGCTGGAGGAGGAGTGCTGCCGGATTCTTTTTCGCCCGCCGCCGTCGAGCCCTGCTTCCTCTACGTGCCTCGCCGTCGCCGTCGTCTTCCTCGCCGTGCGCAGGTGAGCTCCAACCCTAGCCGATGAACACGATGCACCAGAGCCGTTGGATTAGAATCCATCGGTAGCGTACCGGTTCAGTGAGGTTAAGTGATCTGACGAGCGGACCCCACCTGTCAGGTTCAGTTTTATTTCTTTCCCGCCCGGAGCGAAGCGGTATGGGCCGGCCCGTTCGGGTTCTGTAGAAAACTCGGCCCGTTCGTTTAGAATTCGGTCCGATTCGATTTTATTTATTTCCCGCCTATTTCGAATTAATTCAAATAAGTTTCAGATATGATTTTCAAACTTTAATCCAAAGAGATTTACAAATCCATTTCTAGCAAATGAATATGCGTTGGAAAGCTTAGGAATTGCTCTACACTGTAGAACTGATTAGAATTCCATTTGAGTTAGGGATTTAAATAAATAAGAATAATGTGACCATAGCTTTATTAATCATAGAAAATTTCTAGAAAATTGTTTAAGCCACCTAAAATTATGAAATTTGGTTTGTGAACTCACTAATCAACTCCCCTACTGTTTAGTCCCACCTTAATCAACTCAAACCTTGTTAGTGATACCAATTAAACCCTAACCCAATTCTAGTTAGTAACATAAAATGGTAGATCTCTATCATACACTTAGAATTAATTTTGCCCTCAATACCAATTCACTTAATTAGTCAATCCTCACTTAAACTAGCCCTAATACCCTAGTTTCATACCCATACTTAAAAAGTAAACAACATATGGCACATGGTAGGAAATTTAACTTGCACACTCAATGCAAACTTGGAAGAAAACTTGCAAACCAACTCAAATAAAATCCAACATGAACTCTATTGTTGAAAATAATGATGTGTGCTGGAAGTGATGTTAGTATGGTGTGGTGATTGTGTGTTTGTGTTTATTCGTTATTAGACGCTAGTGTTGCTAAGGAGGATATTGAGGGGGAATATTATCAAGAAGAAGAAGAATACCCCGGACACTTTGCCAACCAAGGCAAGCCATCTTTTGAATCATACTCCAAATGCCTAGTTTTACTATTGCATTCTACTTGTTTTAAGTAAATTGCATGATTTAATTGCTAGAGTAGAATGATAGAAGTATAGTGATATCTTGCTTAGCAAGAGCATCAAGCTGAGTTTATCCAACCATAGCTTAGTGGTATCATCACTCAATATAGTTGCTTAGTCACTAATAAAATTGAGGCCATCTCTAAGTGGAACCCCATTTGAACTTGGTGACTTGAACTTGAAAACTTGAAATAGAGATTCTCCTACATGATGGTCTTATGAAGGAAAATAATACTGACTAAGAATTATGGAATGTATTTGCTAAATGATAATAAGTGATGTACCATGTGAGCCAACCATTACCGTACGACCACATTACCCCTAAATGGGAAGGGGCTTAGTCCATAGCTTGTTTACCCTAGTATGGGAGGCCTTGTATCATCCTTTATAGAAGTGCACCGTGCGCGGGTACTTCTGAACCGAGTGGAAATCCCATTCATTCGGCACTCCGGAGCGGGCAAAACTAGAGATGCCGGAACGGAGATGTCCGTGTCTCGGGCTCTAGGGAAGGATCCTATACTAGAGTGAGCAAGTGAAAGAGTTAGTTTGATTATCTGAACCCCGCATACTTTGTGTATGACGATCCGTGGATTTCTCCCGGCAGATGTATCGAATCTTCTGGGTAAAGTGTACCCCTCTGCAGAGGTTTCAAACTATTCGAATAGCCGCGTCCTCGGTTATGGACAGTTGGCAAGCTATACTTGACTTTTTTCAAGAATGATAATAACTTATGGTGAACTTGGTGAATGACATGACTTGACTTGACATTGATATTGACACACTTGAAGTTCCTCTTTAGATTGAATTTAGAGAACTAAACCTCTTTTCTACCAATGAACATTCTTGGGAAACAAAACTAGCTTTTGCAACTGAACTTAGTGCTTAGTCCACCATATCAACCTTGCATATCTACGTCATCATTTCCTTTATAAGATGGTTTGCGAGTGCATCCAATGTACTCATGGCTGTGTCCCTGGCTATCAACTTGGCCAGACTATGGGGAAGAGTATTCGGAGGAAGGTTATGAAGAAGAGTATCAGAACTAAGATCTTCTACTGAGTCGCCATTGCCTGTAGGGTGAAGGCATGGACCCGAAGACGTTATTTCCGCTGCTATATTGTGATTGTAATATGAACTTGGTCACTATGACCATTGTATTTGAACCATCGTATTGTAATGTCTATGGAACTGGTTACCAACTACGTTATGTGTATCACAACAATGATTCTGGGATTGTGGTGGAATGCATAACGGGCACTTTGAATTCGTTGTAAATTCGGGGTTGTCACACCATGTGCTTCATGTTTAGATCTCATGAGCTGCCCTACATGATTGAGATCACCGTTATGTAATTCTACATGTTTGGTTTGTTGGGATACGATGAATATTGGTGTTATGATTGAGTTGCTATACTAAAATATATCTTATGTTATCTCTATGTTGTTTATAATCTTGCATGCTCTCGGTTGTTAGTAGCTATCTTGGCCGAGTAGTTGCTAGTGACTCCAAGAGGGGGTATTTATGCTCGATAGTGGGTTCATGCCTCTATTTAACCTGGGGGAGTGACAGAAACCTCTAAGGTTGTAGATGTGTTGTTGCTACTAGGGAGAAAACAACATTCATATGCTCAATGGCATATGCTTTGTTTACATTACACACTTTGCTTAATGCAATTATCTGTTGTTCGCAACTTAATACTCATGGGGTGTTCGGACGATATCCCCGTGAGTGGATTATTAGTCACAGATGCAGTTGGATGGCGGTCTATGTATTTTGTTGTAATGCCCAGAGTAAATCGCATAGTGATCTTCTTGACATATCACGTTATCTTTATTCTATCAATTGCCCAACTGTAATTTGTTTACCCAGCATGTGTTATTTATCTTATGGAGAGACACCACTAGTGAACTGTGGACCCCGGTCCTATTTCCATCATATCGCTATCACCTGTTTACTTTACTCGCACTGTTTACTTTACTCGCATACTATTATCACTTTCCACTCGATACGCTCATACCCTTTGTTTCAAGCAAACCGGTGAGATTGACAACCTCATCGTAAGTTGGGAACAAAGTACTTGGTTGTGTTGTGTGCAGGTTCCGCGTTGCTACTGGCCAAAGACGAGTCAACAAGTATCGTAAACGGCGCCCTTGTTGGAGTGCTATTAAGCCAGTCTGCATCACCTTCAGTCGTTTGTCTTTCCTCTCCAAGATCGGCATGCCTTGGTTTCTTAACAGAGGGAAAAGACTTGCTGCTGTGCTCATCATACCTTCCTCTTGGGGTTCCCAACGGGCTGGCCATCAAACAGCAATCAATGCTCTATGCTTGTTTTTACACCATTTGCTTAGTGTTTCATTACACTTCGTGGCATTTTTATGCATTTTTCGGAACTAACCTATTAACGAGATGCCACAGTGCCAGTTCCCTATTTTCTGCTGTTTTTGTGTTTCAGAAAAGTTACACAGGAAATATTCTCAGAATTGGACGAAACCAAAGCCAGTTATCCAGATATTTCACGGAGCTTCCAGAACACCGAAGAGGAGACAGAGCCGGACCAGAGAGTGGCCACACCACCAGGGGGCGCGGCCCACCCCTGGCCCGCACCGGCCTGTGGTGTGGGCCCCTGGTCCACTTCTGACGCCGCTCCTTCGCCTATAAAGACCCCCCGACGGGAAAAACCTAAATACCCGATCACTTTTCCAGAACACATCGCGATCCGCCGCAGCCGTCGACCCGAAGATCGGGAGGGTCTAGAAGCTCTTCCCGGCACCCTGCCAGAGAGGGGAATCGCCACCGGAGGTCTTCTTCATCGCCATGCTTGCCTCCGGCACGATGAGTGAGTAGTCTACCTTGGACTATGGGTCCATAGCAGTAGCTAGTTGGTTGTCTTCTCCACCATGTGCTTCATGTTTAGATCTCGTGAGCTGCTTTACATGATCGAGACTACCTTTATGTAATTCTACATGTTGTGTTTGTTGGGATCCGATGAATATTGGTGTTATGATTGAGTTGATGTGCTGAATATTATCTTATGTTATCTCGATGTTGTTTATGATCTTGCATGCTCTCCATTGTTAGTAGCTATCTTGGCCGAGTAGTTGCTAGTGACTCCAAGAGGGGGTATTTATGCTCGATAGTGGGTTCATACCTCTATTTAATCTGGGGGAGTGACAGAAACCTCTAAGGTTGTAGATGTGCTGTTGCCATTAGGGAGAAAGCAACATTCATATGCTCAAGGGCATATGCTTTGTTTACATTACACACTTTGCTTAATGCAATTATCTGTTGTTCGCAACTTAATACTTGTGGAGTTCTCGGATTGATTCGCCACAAGTGGATTATTAGTCATAGATGCAGTTAGATGGCGGTCTATGTATCTTGTTGTAATGCCCAGAGTAAATCTCATAGTGATCCTCTCGACATATGCACGTTGTCTTTATTCTATCAATTGCCCAATTGTAATTTGTTTACCCAGCATGTATTATTTTATCTTATGGAGAGACACCACTAGTGAACTGTGGACCCCGGTCCTATTTCCTTTATATTGCTATCACTTGTTTACTTTACTCGCACTGTTTACTTTACTTGCATATTACTATCACTTTCCACTCGATACGCTCATACCCTTTATTTCAAGCAAACCGGTGAGATTGACAACCTCATCGTAAGTTGGGAACAAAGTATTTGGTTGTGTTGTGTGCAGGTTCCACGTTGCTACTGGTTGAAGACGCGCTAACAAGTTATTGTTAACGGCGCCCTTGTTAGAGCATCACGCAGCTAGTGGGCATCACCTTTAGTCGTATTGACATCCTCCTCCTGGACGATTAAACCTTGGTTTCATAACTGAGGGAAAAACTTGCTGCTATATTCATCAAACCTTGCTCTTGGGGTTTTCCAACTGGTTGGTCATTTACTACACACGATCAAGTTTTCTCACATCATCATCACCGCGCCATCAACAAGTTTTTCTGGCGCCGTTGTTGGGGAGGAAGAAGACTTCTGCAAGGGGAGTTTTGCACAAACATCCTTTACTTTGTTTTAAGTTTTGCTTTACTTTATTTTTACTTGCATCGTTTTATCAAAAACCCAAAAAAATTAGAATCCTTTGTAGTTGTTTTTACTTGTCTGCTTTTAGTTTGCTAGAATGGCTACTCCTGAAAACACCAAGTTGTGTGACTTTACTAGCACTAATAATAGTGATTTTATCTGCACTCCTATTGCGCCACCTGCTCCTGCTGCAAATTTTTATGAGATTAAGCCTGCTTTGTTGAACCTTGTTATGAAAGAGCAATTTTCTAGTGCTAGTACTGATGATGCTGCAGCTCATCTCAACAATTTTGTTGAGCTATGTGAGATGCAGAAATATAAGGATGTAGAAAGTGATATTATTAAGCTTAAGTTGTTTCCTTTTTCTTTGAGAGGAAAAGCTAAGGATTGGTTGTTGTCTTTGCCTAAAAATAGTATTGATTCATGGGACAAGTGTAAGGATGCTTTTATTGGTAGATACTATCCTCCTGCTAAGATTATAACTTTGCGTAGCAATATAATGAAGTTTAGTCAGTTTGATAATGAACATGTTGCTCAAGCTTGGGAAAGAATGAAATCTATGATAAAGAATTGTCTCACTCATGGACTGACTACTTGGATGATTGTTCAAACTTTTTATGCAGGACTGATTTTTTCTTCGAGGAACCTACTTGATTCAGCTGCTGGAGGCACTTTTATGTCCCTTACCTTGGGCGCCGCAACTAAGCTTCTCGACAATATGATGGTAAATTACTCTGAATGGCACACCGAGAGAGCTCCACAAGGTAAGAAGGTAAATTCTGTTGAGGAAATCTCTTCCTTGAGTGATAAGATTGATGCTATCATGCTTATGCTTTCTAATGATAGGACTCATGTTGATCCTAATAATGTTCCTTTAGCCTCTTTGGTTGCTCAAGAAGAGCATGTTGATGTAAACTTCATTAGAAATAATAATTTTAACAACAATGCTTATAGGAATAATTTTGCTAGTAACAATTATAGGCCGTATCCTTCTACCAATGGTAATGGTTATGGTAAATCTTATGGTAATTCCTCCAACAACACTAGGACCGCGCCCTCCGAGCTTGAGGTAATGCTCAAGGACTTCATCGGTAAGCAAAATGCTTTTAACAAGTCTGTTGAGGAAAAGTTAGGCAAAATTGATATTCTTGCTTCTAAAGTTGATAGCCTTGCTCATGATGTTGAACTTCTGAAATTAAAAGTGTTGCCTAATGAGGTGAAAGAGAACAATGTTTTTGCTACTGCTAATGCTATCCAAGTTAGAATTGATGAAAATGTCAGGATGCTTGCAAAATTGCATGCCAGGTGGGAAAGAGAAGATGAGATGGCTAGAAAGATGAAGGTATGTACCATTACTACCTCTAATGATGTTATTCCTAATGCTAGCAATCCTCTTACTTTGATCGGTGTAGAGAAAACTCCTACTCCTAGTGTTAAAAAGCCCAAAACTACCAAAACTTTTTCTCAAAAGAGTGCTCATTTTTTTCGGAATGTAGAAGATGATAGCTCTATCTCCTTTAATGATTTTGATGTTGATGGCTGCAATATATCTGAAGTTATTTTGTTCTTGCAAAAGCTTGCTTTGACTCCCAATGCTAGTTCTTTAAATGTTGCTTTTACTAAGCATATTACCAATGCTCTTATGAAAATTAGGGATGAAAAGTTGAAGCAAAAAGCTTCTGTTCCCAAGAAATTAGAAGATGGTTGGGAACCTGATGTCTACACACGCTTCTGTTCTTGTAGACAGTGTTGGGCCTCCAAGTGCAGAGGTTTGTAGAGCAGCAGCAAGTTTCCCTTAAGTGGATCACCCAAGGTTTATCGAACTCAGGGAGGAAGAGGTCAAAGCTATCCCTCTCAAGCAACCCTGCAATTATGATACGGAAAGTCTCTTGTGTCCCCAACACACCCAATACACTTGTCAGATGTATAGGTGCACTAGTTCGGCGAAGAGATAGTGAAATACAAGTAGTAGTGATGATTATAAGTAGCAAATGTGACTTGAAGTAAATATCGCTGCGAGCAAACATGTAACAAAACAGTAAGTAAATGGTGTGCAATGCTTGGAAACAAAGCCTAGGGATCATACTTTCACTAGTGGACACACTCCCAACAAATATAACATGATTGAACAAATAAACAACTTCTCTTCACTATGGTACTCTAAATTACTCTCCTATTGAATAACACTAATCATTGCGTAGTGGCTACAGAAGCACCCCTTAAAGTTCATCAAGTACTTGACAAACACCACTCATAGATATATCCAAATCAGATCACAACTCAAGATAGATATTATTGCAACATAGACCAAGTACTAACACGGTGCACACACTGTCAACATTACACCATGAAAGGAGGAAAAGATCACTTCAATACTATCATAGTGATAATTATTCTCATAATCCACAAAAGATCACAATCGTAGCCTAGACCAAGTACCACCATGATGCATGCACTGTCACCGTTACACCATGGCAGGAGGAATAGATTACTTTAATAACACCACTAGAGTACACATAATATCTGAATAATAACATCTACTTGTTCAACATGATACAAAGCTCACGATCACATAAAGATCACATCATGGGAGAGAGAGGTGAACCACATAGCTACCGGTAGAGCCCTCAGCCCCGGGGGTGAACTACTCCCTCCTCATCATAGGAGACAGCAAGGTTGATGGAGATGGCGGTGAGGTCAATGGAGACAGCGGAGACGGCGATGGAGACCGATGGAGATGGCTCCGGGGGCACTTCCCCGTCCCGGCAGGGTGCCGGAACAGAGACTTCTGTCCCCCGAAATTCGTCGACGGCGGCGGCGGAGATGTGGAACTGTTTCTGGAAAATTGCCGACTCCCCTAGGGTTTTCCGTCCCGAGGCTTCTTATAGGCGAAGGGGCGTCGTCAGGGGGCAGCCAGGGGCTCCTCACACCAGGGTGGCGCGGCCAGGGCCTGGGCCGCGCCACCTATGTGTGAGGGCGGCCTCTGGCCCCCCCTCCGGCTCTCTTTCGGTCTTCGGGAAGTTTCCGGGAAAAATAAGACTTCTGACTTTTGTTTTGTCCAATTCCGAGAATATTTCTTGTGTAGCTTTTCTGAAACACAAAAATAGCAGAAAACAGGGAACTGGCACTGTGGCATCTTGTCAATAGGTTAGTTCCGGAAATCGCATAAAAATGCCACGAAGTGTAACGAAACATAAGGCAAATGGTGTAAAAACAAGCATGGAGCATCAAAAATTATAGATACGTTTGAGACGTATCAGCATCCCCAAGCTTAACTCCTGCTCGTCCTCGAGTAGGTAAGTGATAACAAAAGAAATAATTTTTGAGGTGACATGCACCATCACAGTCTTGATCATATAGGTAAAGCATTGAGTGCTGGGATCAAAAGAACTTAAAACATGGGCATGAAGATATAATCTTGACAATAAGAAACTTAGCAACCATGTTATAAACATGAAAATGAACACAAACAAAAGATCATGAAAATGAAACAATGAAAGTCAAACGTGTGTTAAAATCATACGGAAAAACATAAAAATGGTTTTCAGCTTGTCCCTCAATAGAGAGCAAAACATAAATGCATGGGACACCTTCAAGTTTAAGAGGGCGACTAGATACAAATAATTTGAGAACAAGTGAAACCTACAATATGAATCAATCAATGAAAACTTTGGGACAATGCACATTATACTCAGAATAACAACTATGCTCTCCTAATGGTGCATAAAGATAGAAGGTGGTGACTCAACATAAAAGTAAAAGAAAGGCCCTTCGCAGAGGGAAGCAGTGATTAAACATGTGCTAGAGCTTTTCATTTGTAAAACAGAGAGATAAAAATTGGTTTTGAGAGGTGGTTGTCTTTGTCAACGACTGGCAATGGGGTTCTTACTATCTTCCATACAAAAATGAAGCAAGTTTTTGAGAGAGATATTGGCACTTTTGTGCTCTTTTATAAAGCTTGGCACTCCTCCCCACCTTTTTTCCTTTCACAAACCATGGCTAACCGATTCCATCGGGTGCCCACCAACATTCACATTCCATGGAGGAGTGCCTTTTTTCTCTTTCTTTTTTTCTTTTTTTTCTTTTTGGAATAAGCAATATGGAAGATAGCAAATCCGACCACTACGTCCCCATGAGCTGAAAACAGTGTCACAAAACGAGAAGTATTTTGAAGGTTTTGAAAGGTAGCACATGAAAATTTACTTGGAATGGCTTACAAATACCATGCATAGGAATTTATAGTGGACACTTTGGCAAACTTGGTTTTTAGGAGTTGGATGCACGAGTAGAGCTCATACTCAGTACAAGGCGAGGGATATCAAAAGACTGGGAGCGACCAACTAAGAGAGCAATAATGACCATAATCATGCAAAGCGACAAAGCGACATTAAAAGAAGCATAAGATGGCATCAAAAGTTAAAAACTAAATGATCATAGAGGCTATAGGGGACTTATTTTGTAGTCAACATGGTGTAAGCATGTGCCAAGTCAACCCAAATAAAGCATCAAGGAGAAAACCAAAATAATGCTTTCATACAATAAAAACAACGCATGATTTTTTCAAAGGCTCATTAAGCAATCTCAGTTATTTGAGACAAGTCATGCTACATCAAAACCACTAAGCATACTATCAAAAAGACATCAAGCATGACATGAAAAAGCCTAAGCCGCAGTCTACACAAGCTCCTTCTTGTACCACTTTTTTGCATAAAGCTTTTTCTCTTTTTCAACACCATTCAAACCTTTTTTAATCCAACTCTTATGAGGAAAACCAACATGGTCCAGAGGCAAAAATACACCTTGATAAATAAATATAAGAAGATCTGAACGCAAATCAAGGCGAAAACGAAAACCAAAAGCAGTAGCAGAAAAAGAAGAACACTCGGTTTTTGATAAGAGTGAAAACTAGAGCGTTCTTGGCAAATGAAAAGCAAGCTCATCTCCTCCAAAAGAAACATGATGTGATCTAACCATTTATTGCAGCAAACTAAACTAAACTAATACTGAAAACAAAAACAACTGACGCTCCAAGAAAAACGCATAGTGCATGAAGCAATAAAAATATAGTGTCTTGAAAGGTGACCTGATTTTTGCCGATGAAGAAGGGGTGCCTCGGGGGCATCTCCAAGCTTTGACGCTTGTACTTCTTGGATATTTCTTGGGGTGATGCATGGGCATCCCCAAGATTGAGCTTTTGTCCATTCTTCAACTCATCTCATCATTCTCCAATCCCTACACTTGAAAACTTCCTTCATACAAAACTAAACACAAATCTATTAGCAACATTAGTGTAAGCATAACATAGAATCAACCCTTTTTGCTTCAGGTTTCAACCTAAAACCACCACATATTAAGCATATACTACTGTAGCAACTTCCCCAAAAGTTCCATGATCAAAAGAACTCAAAAAGAAAGCGATAAAGCGGCAAACACAAATATTGGCAGAAATCTGTCAAAACAGAACAGCTGACAAAGGTCGAATTTTTGAGGGGTTTTCTGTTACTCAAATCAAAAAGTGTTCTACTAATGAAAGTTTGGATATAACCTGGGGCATATGCTCAAGAAATCTCAGGTCCAAAAGGTATACAGAGAATTTATACGAATTTTTACGGTGCAGCACCGAAAACAGTTTCAGGACAGCAACATCCCCAAATCTTTACCTCACTCAATTAAATAGAGGCTTCTCTTGGCACAACAACGAAATAAAAAGGATAAGGAGCGGTTATTACAGTAGTAATAACTTCCAAGACTCAAATAAAAAAAAGTACTGAAAATAAAACAATGGATTATCTCCCAAGAGTGCTTTTCTTTAATGCCTTTGAGCTAGGCGCAGTAATTTGCAAAGATACTCATGTGGGCGCCATATAAGAGCTTGAGGCAAAGGCGCCATATAGGAACTTAAAGCAATAGAGAGCATCAAAAGCAAGTATGGAACAAATTTAAATCTAAACCACTTCCTATGAAAAATAGTCTTGTAAAGAGACAAGTCATGAAAGCGCAAAGCAAAAATCATAGGAAGGCAAAACAAGTACAACTTCAAGAATTGCAACATAAAGAGGGGAAACTTAATATTGTTGAGATCCATCAAACCATGTTTCCCTCTCTCATAATAACTTTCAGTAGCATCATGAATAGAACTAACAATATAACTATCACATAAAACATCCCTATCATGAGCCACATGCATAAAAGAATTAATACTCACCACAGGAACAATAGTAGTAGGAGCAGATTCAACAGAATAATTATTCTCATCACCATAATCATCATAAATAGGAGGCATATTGTAATCATAACTAATTTTATCCTCAATAGTAGGTGAACTGAAAATATTATACTCATCATCATAGCCATCATAAACTAGAGGTTTAGTATCATCACAAGCTAGAGAACAGCTATTTCGCAAAGCATATTCTTCAAACATATCATCATAAGAAGGAACATCACATATGGGAGATAAAATATCATCAGAGCAAATTTTCTCCACTAAAGCTGAGGAACTAAAAATATCATGCTTAACAAAACCAGCTTCCCCAAGCTTAGACTTTTCTATAGCATTAGCAACAACGGTGTTCAAAGCATTCATACTAACAACACTATTAGCATGCAAATTAAGCTCCAAAGGTTTTTCAATTTTCTCTTCAAACACTTCATATCTAAACTCAGGAAAAAGACTAAAGAACTCTTTGTTTTCCATTAAGCCTAACTAGTGAAAATAAAAACAAGAAACAAAAAGATATAATTGCATAATCTAAAGGAAATAACTTTGAGCACTCACACAGGAGGATGCGAGTACCTTTTACCTTACCTCCCCGGCAACGGCGCCAGAAAAGAGCTTGATGTCTACACACGCTTCTGTTCTTGTAGACAGTGTTGGGCCTCCAAGTGCAGAGGTTTGTAGAGCAGCAGCAAGTTTCCCTTAAGTGGATCACCCAAGGTTTATCGAACTCAGGGAGGAAGAGGTCAAAGCTATCCCTCTCAAGCAACCCTGCAATTACGATACAGAAAGTCTCTTGTGTCCCCAACACACCCAATACAGTTGTCAGATGTATAGGTGCACTAGTTCGGCGAAGAGATAGTGAAATACAAGTAGTAGTGATGATTATAAGTAGCAAATGTGACTTGAAGTAAATATCGCTGCGAGCAAACATGTAACAAAACAGTAAGTAAATGGTGTGCAATGCTTGGAAACAAGGCCTAGGGATCATACTTTCACTAGTGGACACACTCCCAACAAATATAACATGATTGAACAAATAAACAACTTCTCTTCACTATGGTACTCTGAATTATTCTCCTATTGAATAACACTAATCATTGCGTGGTGGCTATAGAAGCACCCCTTAAAGTTCATCAAGTACTTGACAAACACCACTCATAGAGATATCCAAATCAGATCACAACTCAAGATAGATATTATTGCAACATAGACCAAGTACTAACACGGTGCACACACTGTCAACATTACACCATGAAAGGAGGAAAAGATCACTTCAATACTATCATAGTGATAATTATTCTCATAATCCACAAAAGATCACAATCGTAGCCTAGACCAAGTACCACCATGATGCACACACTGTCACCGTTACACCATGGCAGGAGGAATAGATTACTTTAATAACACCACTAGAGTACACATAATATCTGAATAATAACATCTACTTGTTCAACATGATACAAAGCTCACGATCACATAAAGATCACATCATGGGAGAGAGAGGTGAACCACATAGCTACCAGTAGAGCCCTCAGCCCCGGGGGTGAACTACTCCCTCCTCATCATAGGAGACAGCAAGGTTGATGGAGATGGCGGTGAGGTCGATGGAGACGGCGGAGACGGCGATGGAGACCGATGGAGATGGCTCGGGGGCACTTCCCCGTCCCGGCAGGGTGCCGGAACAGAGACTTCTATCCCCCGAAATTCGTCGACGGCGGCGGCGGAGCTGCGGAACTGTTTCTCGAAAATTGCCGACTCCCCTAGGGTTTTCCGTCCCGAGGCTTCTTATAGGCGAAGGGGCGTCGTCAGGGGGCAGCCAGGGGCTCCTCACACCAGGGTGGCGCAGCCAGGGCCTGGGCCGCGCCACCTATGTGTGAGGGCGGCCTCTGGCCCCCCTCCGGCTCTCTTTCGGTCTTCGGGAAGTTTCCGGGAAAAATTAGACTTCTGGCTTTTGTTTCGTCCAATTCCGAGAATATTTCCTGTGTAGCTTTTCTGAAACACAAAAACAGCAGAAAATAGGGAACTGGCACTGTGGCATCTTGTCAATAGGTTAGTTCCAGAAATCGCATAAAAATGCCACGAAGTGTAATGAAACATAAGGCAAATGGTGTAAAAACAAGCATGGAGCATAAAAAATTATAGATACGTTTGAGACGTATCAGAACCCATCATTGATATGCATGTTAATGGTTTTGATTGTCATGCTTTATGTGATCTAGGTGCTAGTATTTCTATTATGCCTAGAAATATTTATGATATGCTTGATTTACCACCGCTTGAAAAGTGTTATTATGATGTTCCTATTGCTGATGTTGCTAAGAAGAAACCTTTGGGAAGGATTAATGATGTTCTTATTATGGTTAACAATAACCTTGTTCCCATTGATTTTCTTGTCATGGATGTTGAATGCAATGCTTCATGTCCCCTATTATTTTGGGAAGACCCTTTCTTCGAACTGTAGGTGTCATCATTGATATGAGGGAAGGCACCATCAAATATCAATTTCCACTCAAGAAAGGTATGGAACACTTCCCTGGAAAGAGAAAGAAATTACTTTTTGACTCTATTCTTAGAGAAAATTATCAGCTTGATGCTTCATCACTTGATGTTACTTGATTCGCACTTTCTGTGCCTAGCTCAAAGGCGTTAAAGAAAAGCACTCTTGGGAGATAACCCAATATTTTTATATTCAGTTCTTTTTCTTTTATTTGAGTCTTGGAAGTTATTACTACTGTAATAACCGCTCCTTATCCTTTTTATTTCGTTTTCGTGCCAAGAGAAGCCTCTAATTTGAGTGAGGTAAGATTTGGGGATGTTAGTGTCCTGAAACAGTTTTTGGTGCTGCACTGTAAAAATTCGTGAAAATTCTCTGTATATATTTTGGACCTGCGATTTTTTTTGCATATGCCCCAGGTTATATCCAAACTTTCATTAGTTGAACACTTTTTTATTTGAGCAACAGAAAACCCTCTAAAAATTCGACCTTTGTCAGCTGTTCTGTTTTGATAGATTTCTGCCAATATTTGTGTTTGCCGCTTTATCGCTTTCTTTTTTAGTTCTTTTGATCACGAAACTTTTGGGGAAGTTTCTATAGTAGTATATGCTTTATATGTGGTGGTTTTAAGTTGAAACCTGAAGCAAAAAGGGTTGATTCTATGTTATGCTTACACTAATGTTGCTAATAGATTTGTGTTTAGTTTTGTATGAAAGGAAGTTTTCAAGTGTAGGGATTGGAGAATGATGAGATGAGTTGAAGAATGGACGAAAGCTGAAGCTTGGGGATGCCCATGTCACCCCAAGAAATATCCAAGAAGTACAAGCGTCAAAGCTTGGGGATGCCCCCGAGGCACCCCTTCTTCATCGGCAAAAATCAGGTCACCTTTCAAAACACTATATTTTTATTGCTTCATGCATTATGCGTTTTTCTTGGAGCGTCAGTTGTTTTTAGTTTTTAGTTTAGTTTAGTTTTATTTGCTGCAATAAATGGTTGGACCCCAACAAATTCCTTTTGGAGAAGTTGCCTTGCTTTTCATTTGCTAAGAACACTCCGTTTTTCACTTTCATCGTTTCAACGAGTGTTCTCTTTTTCTAGAACTGCGTTTAGCTTTCGATTTTCGTCTTGATTTGTGTTCAGATCTTGTTATATATTTTTATCAAGGTGTATTTTTGCCTCTGGTCCTTATTGGTTTTCATCAAAAGAGTTGGTTATAAAAAGTTCAAATGGTATTGGAAAAGAGAAAAAGCTTTATGCAAAAAAAAGTGGTACAAGAAGGAGCTTGTGTAGACTGCGGCCTAGGCTTTTGCATGTCGTGCTTGATGTCTTTTTGCTAGTATGCTTAGTGGTTTTGCTGTAGCATGACTTATCTCAAATGACTGAGATTGCTTAATGAGCCTTTTTAAAAATCATGCGTTGTTTTAATTATTTGGAAGCATTATTTTGGTTTTCTCCTTGATGCTTTATTTGGGTTGACTTGGCGCATGCTCACACATGTTAGACTCGTACAAAGTCGCCATTGCCTCTATGATCATTTAGTTTTTGACTTTTAATGCCATCTTATGCTTCTTTTAATGTTGCTTTGTCGCTATGCATGATTATGGCCGTTATTGCTCTCTTAGTTGGTCGCTCCCAGTCTTTTGCTAGCCTTCATTTTGTACTGAGTATGAGCTCTACTCGTGCATCCAACTCCTAAAAACCAAGTTTGCCGAAGTACCCACCATACATACCTATTAGCAATTTTCTATTCCAAAGTACATTTGACTTGCTTTTATCTATCCTTCAAATTAAACTCTTTTTTGTGTTATGCGAAAATTGGCCAGTAAAGCTCTCACGAACCGGATGACACACTTTACTTTTCTCGCTTCAAAATTTTGACATTATGGTCTCTTATGTTGAGTTGTTATGCTTGCAAGTTGTAAGTTGGGAATTAGCCCAGCCATACCGTCATGGGGCAAGCTTTCAACATTGCACTATCTTTCATTTGAGTTGATATCGTGATCTTTTATTTATGGATACTCACGGTGTGAAATGAATTGGGAATCTTGCGGGATCATGGAGTTTGTATATGTGTTAGAGAAACGCCTGGGCCGCTAATCTAAGCCATGCATAATTCATGGTGGAAATTTACAGCATGCCCATAGTGAACATTCGACGACGCATCTCGCAATAAAAAGCTATACCAATGGTAAATAAAAAAGATGCCGAGGTGTTCATTGTCTGTTTGTCCTGTCATTTTGATGTGGGCTTGTTCCATGTCATCGGGCACGGAGGTACCCGTTGGCGGTTCTCGATGATACGTGTATACTTACAATGACAAGAGCTTGCTTGGGACTCTAAGTAAAGTAGCATGAGGTTTGGGTATTCGTATTTCACGGGACACGAGGTTTTCAACTTATGATTTGTCAAGCATATGCAGCATAAGTGTACTCGCATTAACTTTAACCATTCAAGATGCTTATGATGGGGGCAATGAGAGCTCAAAGCCGGTAAGTACCATAATTTTTGAAGGTTTATAAAACTTGCAATCACTGCTTTCCTCCACGAAGGGCCTTTCTTTTACTTTTATATTGAATCTCCACCTTCTATCTTTATGCACCATTAAGAGAGCATAGTTGTCATTCTGAGTATAATGTGCATTGTCCCAAAGTTTTCATTGATTGATTCATGATGTTGTTTTCACTTGTTCTTAAATTATTTGTATCTAGTCGCCCTCTTAAACTTGAAGGTGTCCTATGCATTCATGTTTTGCTACTCCATGAAGGACAAGCTGAAAACCATTTGTATGTTTTTCCTTATGATTTGAACACACGTTTGACTTTCATTGTTTCATTTTCATGATCTTTTGTTTGTGTTCTTTTCATGTTATAACATGGTTGCTAAGTTTCTTCTATCAAGAATATATCTTTCATGCCCATGTTTTAAGTTCTTTTGATCCCAGCGCACAACGCTTACATATTTGATCAAGATTGTGTAGGTGCATGTCACCTCAAAAATTATTTCTTTTGTTATCACTTACCTGCTCGAGGACGAGCGGGAGTTAAGCTTGGGGATGCTGATACGTCTCCAACATATCCATAATTTTTTATGCTCCATGCTTGTTTTTACACCATTTGCTTAGTGTTTCGTTACACTTCGTGGCATTTTTATGCATTTTCCGGAACTAACCTATTAACGAGATGCCACAGTGCCAGTTCCCTGTTTTCTGCTATTTTTGTGTTTCAGAAAAGTTACAGAGGAAATATTCTCGGAATTGGACGAAACCAAAGCCAGTCGTCCAGATATTTCACGGAGCTTCCAGAACACCGAAGAGGAGACAGAGCCGGACCAGAGGGTGGCCACACCACCAGGGGGCGCGGCCCACCCCTAGCCCGCGCTGGCCTATGGTGTGGGCCCCTGGTCCACTTCTGACGCCGCCCCTTTGCCTATAAAGACCCCCCGACGGGAAAAACCTAAATACCCGATCACTTTTCCAGAACACATCGCGATCCGCCGCCGCCGTCGACCCGAAGATCGGGAGGGTCTAGAAGCTCTTCATCGCCATGCTTGCCTCCGGCGCGATGAGTGAGTAGTCTACCTTGGACTATGGGTCCATAGCAGTAGCTAGTTGGTTGTCTTCTCCACCATGTGCTTCATGTTTAGATCTCGTGAGCTGCTTTACATGATCGAGACTACCTTTATGTAATTCTACATGTTGTGTTTCTTGGGATCTGATGAATATTGGTGTTATGATTGAGTTGATGTGCTGAATATTATCTTATGTTATCTCTATGTTATTCAAGGGATTCGCAGCATAGTAAATCAAAAATTTTCCTACGGATGCGAACAAGAAAGCCAAGATCTAATCTAGGAGATGTAATCAACGAGAGAGGTAGATGAGATCTTCATACCCTTGAAGAAATCACACAGCGGAAACGTTCAACAGAACGTGGATGATGTAGTCGTACTAGCCGTCTCCTCCCCGCGATCCGATCCGATCCTACGCCGCAATTGGCGGCGCCTCCGAGAGATGCACACGTACGGTGCAGCGACGTCTTCTCCTTCCTTGGTCCAACAAGTATGGTGGAGAGATAGATTGGATCTGCAGCACGACGGCGTGGTGCTTATGGTGGAGAGTTTCTACGGCAGGGCTTCGCCTGCGCACAGTCGCGAGAGAGAGAGGTGGAGGGGCAGCAGTTGGCCGGCGGCTAGGGTTGGAGTGGGAGGGGGCTGCGCCCCTGCCCCCCTTATATGGGGGGCTGGCCGGCTGCCTTGGCCCCTCCTCCAAGCCTCTAGGTCGGCGGCTAGGGGGAAGAGTAGGGGGCAAGTCTTCCCCCCCCCTCTTTTGGAAGGTCCCTTAGGGTTTCCCCTAAGGGCTGGCCGGCTGGGCCTTAGGGGCCTTGTGCGCCTGGCCCAAAGTGGCCAGGGCACTTCCCCTTAGGCCCACGCAGGCCTCCGACAAGTGGGCCCACGTTGGTCCCACTCTAGAACCTTCTAGAACCTTCCGGTACAATACCGATAAACTCCGAAACGATTCCGGAATCCAAAAACTGCTTTCCTTTATATGAATCTTATTCTCCGGACCATTCCGGAACCTCTCGTGATGTCCTGGATCTCATCCGAGACTTCAAACAAAAACTCATAAACCAATTATCCATTCTATCCTAGCGTCGATGCACGTTAAGTGTGTGACCCTACGGGTTCGAGAATATGCAGACATGATCTTCTATCAATAATCAACAGCGGGATCTGGAAACCCATATTGACTCCCACATATTCATCGATGATCATATCGGATGAACCACGATGCCAGGATTCAATTAATCCCGTATATGTATTCCCTTCGTCACACGATATTTTACTCGCCCGAGATTCGATCATCGGTATCGCCATACCTAGTTCAATCTCGTTCACAGCAAGTACTTTACTCGTTCCATAATCCGATATCACTTTGTGATTAACTCCTTAACCACGTGCTTGCAAGCGGTGTTGATATCGATTACCGAGTGGGCCCGAAGTATATCTCTCCGACTCGGGAGGGACAAATTCCATCTCGATACATACAACCCAACAAGTACTTTCCGATCACCTGAGAGACACCTTTATGATCACCCTCACATAGGATGACATTTGATGACCTCAAAGCTTTCTTCCGATACCAGGGAGTTGTATTATCTCATGGTCTAAGGAATACAATACTTGACATAGGAAAAAGCTTCGCAAAGATGAACACAATGATACGATCTAATTGCTCTGCTTTATTTGGGTCTGTCCATCACATCATTCTCCTAATGACATGATCTCATTATTAATTGACAACTCATGTCTATGGTTAGGAAACCTTAACCATCATTAATCAATGAGCTAGTCCATAGAGGCGTACTAGGGACACGGTGTTGTTCTTAAACCACACAAGTATTAAAGTTTCCGCTTAATACAATTCTAGCATGGAATATAAACATTATCATGAACAAGAATTATAATAATAACATCTTTATTATTGCCTCTAGGGCATAATTCTAACAGTCTCCCACTTGCACTAGAGTCAATAATCTAGTTTACATCTGGCAACAATCTAACACCCATGGCATTAAGGTGCTGATCATGTTTTGCTCGTGGAAGAGGTTTAGTCAACGGATCTGCGACATTCAGATCCGTATGTACTTTGCTAATCTTCAGATCTCCATCTGATATATAATCTCGAATTATATGGAAATGGCGGTTGATGTGCTTGGTTTTTGGATGATATCTTGGTTCCTTAGCCAGTGCTATGGTGCCAGTGTTGTCGCACAATATCTCCAGTGGGTCCAAGGCATTTGGAACCACACCAAGCTCAGTCATGAAGTTCCTGATCCAAACTCCTTCACTTGATGCTTCCGAAGCAGCCATGTATTCCGCTTCTGTTGTAGATCCCGCGATCACGCTTTGCTTGCAGCGTCTCCAGCTCACAGCTCCACCATTCAAAATATAAACGTATCCTGTCTGAGATTTAGAATCATCCGGGTCGGTGTCGAAACTAGCATCGACGTAACCTTTTACGACGAGCTCCTCATCACCTCCATAGACCAAGAACATTTCTTTAGTCCTATTTAAATACTTTAGGATGTTCTTTACGGCTGTCCAGTGTTCCACTCCTAGATCACTTTGGTATCTGCTCGTCAAACTAAGAGCATTGGACACATCCGGTCTAGTACACAGCATGGCATACATGAGAGAACCTATGGCCGAGGCATATGGCACTTTGCTCATAGTATCTCTATCTTTTACCGTAGCTGGACACTGAGCCTTGCTCAATATCTTACCTGACAACATGGGCAATGAACCTTTCTTTGCTTTATCCATTCTGAACCTCTTCAGAACTTTGTCCAGGTATGTACTTTGGCTTAAAGCTATTAGGCGTCTTTCTCTATCTCTATAGATTTTGATGCCTAATATATAAGCAGCTTCTCCTAGATCTTTCATTGAAAAACATTTATTCAAATAACACTTCACATCGTTAAGCATGCCGATGTCATTTCCAATAATCAATATGTCATCCACATATAGTACTAAAAATGTCACCGAGCTCCCACTCACTTTCTTGTAGATACAAGCTTCGTAGCAATTTGGAACAAATCCAAAACTCTTGATCACTTGATCAAAACGAAGGTTCCAACTCCGAGATGCTTGCTTCAGTCCATAAATGGAACGCTGAAGTTTGCACACCTTATTAGCATCCTTAGGATCGACAAAACCTTCGGGTTGTATCATATACAACTCTTCATCAATGTTGCCATTGAGGAACGCAGTCTTGACATCCATCTGTCATATTTCATAATCATGAAACGCAGCAATTGCTAATAAAATCCGAATGGACTTAAACATCGCTACGGGAGAGAAAGTCTCATCGTAGTCAACACCTTGAACTTGCCGAAAACCTTTTGGGACAAGCCGAGCTTTATAGACAGTAACATTACCATCCGCGTCCGTTTTCTTCTTGAAAATCCATTTGCACTCAACGGCCTTACGGTCGCTAGGAGGGTCCACCAAAGTCCACACTTGGTTTTCGCTCATGGATCCCAATTCGGATTTCATGGCCTCTAGCCATTTCTCAGAGTCTGGGCTCATCATCGCTTCCTCATAGTTCGCAGGTTCACTGTTGTCTAACAACAAGACGGTTAAGACAGGGTTGCCGTACCATTCAGGAGTGGCACGTGACCTTGTCGACCTGCGAAGTTCAGTAGTAGCATCGTTCGAAGTTTCATGATCCTTGTCATTAGCTTCCTCTCTTGTTGGTGCAGACGGCACCGGAACAACTTCAGGTGCTGCGCTACTCTCCAACTCGAGAGAAGGTTCAATAACCTCGTCTAGCTCTACCTTCCTCCCACTCACTTCTTTCGAGAGAAACTCCTTCTCAAGAAAGGATCCGTTCTTTGCAACAAACACTTTGCCTTCGGATCTGTGGTAGAAGGTATACCCAATCGTTTCCTTAGGGTATCCTATGAAGACGCATTTCTCCGCTTTGGGTTCGAGCTTGTCTAGCATCAACTTCTTGACATAAGCTTCGCATCCCCAAACTTTAAGAAACGACAACTTAGGTTTAGCACCAAACCATAGTTCATACGGTGTCGTCTCAACGGATTTAGATGGTGCCCTATTTAAAGTGAATGCAGCGGTTTCTAATGCATAACCCCAAAATGATAACGGCAAATCTGTAAGAGACATCATTGATAGCACCATATCTAATAGAGTTCGATTCCGGCGTTCAGACACACCATTGCGTTGTGGTGTTCCGGGTGGCGTGAGTTGCGAAACGATTCCGCTTGCTTTAAGATGCGTGAGAAAATCATAACTCAAATACTCACCTCCACGATCGGATCGCAGAAATTTAATTTTCCTGTTACGATGGTTTTCCACTTCGTTCTGAAATTCTTTGAACTTTTCAAACGTTTCAGATTTATGTTTCATTAAATAGATATACCCATATCTACTTAAGTCATCAGTAAAAGTGAGAAAATAGCGATATCCACCGCGCGTCGAAACACTCATTGGTCCGCACACATCGGTATGTATGATTTCCAATAAGTCCGTTGCTCGCTCCATTATTCCGGAGAATAGAGTTTTGATCATCTTGCCCATGAGGCACGGCTCGCACGTGTCAAATGATTCAAAATCAAGAGACTCCAAAAGTCCATCAGAATGGAGTTTCTTCATGCGTTTTACACCAATATGACCTAGACGGCAGTGCCACAAATAAGTTGGATTATCACTATCTAGTTTGCATCTTTTAGCCTCAATGTTATGGATGTGCGTTTCATTGCTTTCGAGATTCAGAAGAAATAAACCATTCACAACAGGTGCATGACCATAAAAGATGTTATTCATATAAATAGAACAACCATTATTCTCAGATTTAAATGAATAACCGTCTTGCAATAAACACGATCCAGATATAATGTTCATGCTCAACGCAGGCACATAATAACACTTATTAAGGTTTAAAACTAATCCCGAAGGTAAAACTAAGGAGAGCGTGCCGACGGCCATCACATCAACTTTTGATCCATTGCCAACGCGCATCGTCACCTCATCCCTTGCTAGCCGCCGTCTATTCCGTAGCTCCTATTTCGAGTTACAAATATTAGCAACTGAACCAGTATCATATACCCAGGCACTACAACGAGCGCTAGTAAGGTAAACATCAATAACATGTATATCAAATATACCTTTAATGGTGCCAGCCTTCTTGTCCGCTAAGTACTTCGGACAGTTGCGCTTCCAGTGACCCTTGTCCTTGCAATAGAAGCACTCAGTGTCCGGCTTAGGTCCAGACTTGAGCTTCTTCTCAGCAGGGCAACGCGCTTGCCGCTGCCTTTCTTGAAGGATCCCTTTGCACCCTTAGCTTTCTTAAAGCTAGTGGTCTTGTTGACCATCAACACATGATTGTCTTTCCTGATATCCACCTCCGCAGCTTTAAGCTTTGCGAAGAGCTCAGTGATCGTATCAGTGGAACCAATTTGATTGTGAGTAACTACAAAACCTTTGTAGCTAGGAGGGAGTGATTGCAGAACTCTGTCAATCTTGAGCTCTTCTGGAATCTTGCAGTCCAGTTGCTCAAGGCGTTGAGTGTAGCCCGACATCTTAATGGCGTGCTCACTAATGGAACTCCCTTCCTCCATCTTGCAGTTAAAGAACTTCTCAGAGATCTCATATCTCTCAGAACGGGCTTGAGTCTGAAACATGATTTTCAGTTCCTCAAGAATCTCATAAGGCCTGCGGTACTTCTCAAAACGATTTTGAAGTTCCGGTTCCATAGAAAACAGCATGGTACTCATAATCGCATCACAATCATCTCTGCGAGCATTGAAGTCAGAAAGTTCTTCAGTTTTCGCTGTTGCGGCAGGGGTGTCACCTAACGCTTCCTCAAGTACATAGGCTTTTTGTCCGCCAGCGAGAATGATTCTCAGATTGCGGAACCAGTTGGTGAAGTTAGACCCATTGTTCTTAAGCTTTTCTTTCTCAGCAAACACGTTGAAGTTGAAGTTGGACTTAGCCATTTGATCTACAACATTGCAAGTACAATTTAGACTATGTTCATGATAACTAGTTCAACTTAATCAAATTACTAGATGAACTCCCACTAAATTCAACATCCCTCAAGTTGTTTAGTGAACACGATCCAAATTCACCACACCTAATCCGATCTTCACGAGAAGAGATGTGGTTTCAATGGTGGACAACTAAGTGTCGATCATATCATTCATATGACTCATGTTTAACCTTTCGGTTCGTGTGTTCCGAGGCCATGTCTGTACATGCTAGGCTCGTCAAGTCAAACCCAAGTATCTCCGCATGTGCAAAACTGGCTTGCACCCGTTGTATGTGAACGTAGAGTTTATAGCACCCGATCATCACGAGATGCTTGAAAACGACGAACTTTCGCAACGGCGCATACGAGGGGAGAACACAATTTTATCTTGATCTTTAAGTGAGGAATCATCTTATAATGCTACCGTCGCGATCTAAGCATAATAAGATACATAAAAGGATAAACATCACATGCATATAATTTTATGTGACATGGTATAGCCAATCTCCGCGCCATGATCTCCATCTTGTACGCGCCGGCATGATCTCCATCACTCCACCATGATTGCCTCCACCACGAATAGCAACTACAACTATTGCTAACTACTTAGCGATAAAGTAAAGCTATTACATGGCGTATAAGAAGTTGACACGCAGGTCATACACAATTATAAAGACAACCATATGGCTCCTGCCGGTTGTGAACTCATCGACATGCAAGTCGTGAAAGATTACAAAACATGATCATTGCATACATCTCAATTCATACACGTCATGTCTTGGGCCATACCATATCACAAAACACTCCCTGCAAAAACAAGTTAGACGCCTCTACTTTGTTGTTGCATGTTTTACGTGGCTTATGGGAGTAACAAGCTAAGAACGATTCTTACCTACGAAAAGCCACAACGGTGATATTATGGTTGCTAACATCCGTTGTAAATCTCATGACTACTATAGTGAGAGAAACTGGCATCCACCAGCCGCATGTGTGGAACAAGCCACACGTCAAGTGCGGAGCCGGTCTCGCGAACGAGGTCGCGTAAAGTTGTCCTGGACCGCTTCGATCTCACTATGCCGCGCCATAAGAAATACAAAACAAAGAGGTTTGCAACAGAAAACATCAACGCCCGCAACAAGCATGTTGCGTTCTACTCGTGAAACACATCTACGCATAGATCTAGATTCGCAGCATAGTAAATCAAAAAATTTCCTACGGATGCGAACAAGAAAGCCAAGATCTAATCTAGGAGATGTAATCAACAAGAGAGATAGATGAGATCTTCATAACCTTGAAGAAATCGCACAGCGGAAACGTTCAACAGAACGTGGATGATGTAGTCGTACTAGCCGTCTCCTCCCCGCGATCCGATCCGATCCTACGCCGCAAGTGGCGGCGCCTCCGAGAGATGCACACGTACGGTGCAGCGATGTCTCCTCCTTCCATGGTCCAGCAAGTATGGTGGAGAGATAGATTGGATCTGCAGCACGACGGCATGGTGCTTATGGTGGAGAATTTCTGCGGCAGGGCTTCGCCTGCGCACAGTCGCGAGAGAGAGAGGTGGAGGGGCAGCAGTTGGCCGGCGGCTAGGGTTGGAGTGGGAGGGGGCTGCGCCCCTGCCCCCCTTATATGGGGGGCTGGCCGGCTGCCTTGGCCCCTCCTCCAAGCCTCTAGGGCGGCGGCTAGGGGGAAGAGTAGGGGGCAAGTCTTCCCCCCTCTTCTGGAAGGTTCCCTTAGGGTTTCCCCTAAGGGCTGGCCGGCTGGGCCTTAGGGGCCTTGTGCGCCTGGCCCAAAGTGGCCAGGGCACTTCCCCTTAGGCCCACGCAGGCCTCCGACAAGTGGGCCCACGTTGGTCCCACTCCGGAACCTTCTAGAACCTTCCGGTACAATACCGATAAACTCCGAAACGATTCCGGAATCCAAAAACTGCTTTCCTTTATATGAATTTTTTTCTCCGGACCATTCCGGAACCTCTCGTGATGTCCTGGATCTCATCCGAGACTCCGAACAAAAACTCATAATCCAATTATCCATTCTATCCTAGCGTCGATGCACGTTAAGTGTGTGACCCTACAGGTTCGAGAATATGCAGACATGATCTTCTATCAATAATCAACAGCAGGATCTGGAAACCCATATTGACTCCCACATATTCATCGATGATCATATCGGATGAACCACGATGCCAGGATTCAATTAATCCCGTATATGTATTCCCTTTGTCACACGATATTTTACTCGCCCGAGATTCGATCGTCGGTATCGCCATACCTAGTTCAATCTCATTCACAGCAAGTACTTTACTCGTTCCGTAATCCGATATCACTTTGTGATTAACTCCTTAACCACGTGCTTGCAAGCGGTGTTGATATCGATTACCGAGTGGGCCCGAAGTATATCTCTCCGACTCGGGAGGGACAAATTCCATCTCGATACATACAACCCAACAAGTACTTTTCGATCACTTGAGAGACACCTTTATGATCACCCTCACATAGGATGACGTTTGATGACCTCAAAGCTTTCTTCCGATACCAGGGAGTTGTATTATCTCATGGTCTAAGGAATACAATACTTGACATAGGAAAAAGCTTCGCAAAGATGAACACAATGATACGATCTAATTGCTCTGCTTTATTTGGGTCTGTCCATCACATCATTCTCCTAATGACATGATCTCATTATTAATTGACAACTCATGTCTATGGTTAGTGAAAGAGCATGGAGCCCCCATGTGTGGTTTTGGTAATTAATGACAATCTCTATGGACTAATGTTTGTATTGAGTTATATTTATAGGACATGTCCATAGACAATGCTTGAACCATATGTTGGCTTCAAGGTTGTAAGAAGGATCAAATAAAGAACTTTAAGTGATGACCAATGTGTTATTCAAGGAAATATCGGAAGAATGGTCATATGAGAATTGAGCTTATTGCAACTATGTCTTGAAGAATATAATTGAGTGGACATTTGTGTTTACCTTCAAGACATCATCATCATGATGGAAGAAGGAAGGATACAAGGTTGATCAAGTCAAAGTGCAAAGATGGGATTCAAGTTGATCAACTCTCAAAGCATACATAATGTATCGAGTGGGATCTTGTGATCTCGGGCTAGGATATTATTAAGTGGTGATCGTCTTCATGGATGTGAAGTCAAGTTCAAGATGTGCCATCTCAAGGAGATTATATGCTTGATGCATGTATTCTATTTGGTGGTAATGTTTATGTGAAGATATTCCTAAGAGAGTCTTTCCCATATTAATTTTTGGGGGAGCAATTCGCAAGACTTCACCAAGCAATCAAGATCAAGAAAGGTGTTCCAACTTGAGGAAGACAAGACGGTCATAATCTAGCTCAAGTGGAATGCGCAAGGAAAAGATATGCTTAAAGAGAGTCTTTCCCATAGTGTGTATGGGGGAGCAATTCGCAAGACTTCACCAAGCAATCAAGATCAAGAAAGGTGTTCTAACTTGAGGAAGACAAGACGGTCATAATCTAGCTCAAGTGGAATGCGCAAGGAAAAGGTATGTTCTTGATAGGGTTTCTTTCTTACCGGTCTCATAGTGTTAGTTGTGAGACCGGGTTATAGGATCGGTAGCCGTACTATCAAGAGGGGCTCTTGAGTGAGTAACTTAGTCGTATTGTTCGGAGAGAGCTCAAACCTTTGCATTCTTAGCATCATCTTTCTTGGTTCTTATTTGGCTTTTATCCATGTGAGGTTCTAGAGCTTGTGGTTATTTCCATGACAAGCTCTAGCTCATCAAAAACGGATTTTGCATAAAACACTTATTGAGTTTTTTGTGTTTGGAGGTTTTACCGATTCGTCTTTGAAGAGAGGTCAAACCTCTCATCATTTGGTTTTATCCTCCCTTGTTGGACTATGATGTTTCTATGCATATACTTGTAGAGCTCATTGTTGTGATTCCAACGAGCCCAAGATCATCAAAAACGGAGTCCGGATGCTCAAGTTATGGTCATTTTCGTATTGGTGTTGCTGCCAGTTTTTGGGTGGCCGGAGTCTCCGGCCCGAGACGCAAAGTCTCCGGCCCAACTCCGGCCTGGCACCTGATTCGTCCGTCCTGAGGCCCCCGAATGACCCCGGGGCACCGGAGACTCCGGCCCCCAAGGCCGGAGACTCCGGGGTAAGTGCCCAGCAACGGCTAGTTTTCGTGGGGGACCTATAAAAGGCCCCCTTCTTCCTCATTGGGCTGGTTGGCTTCCTATTCTCTCTCTCCTCCATTGTTGACCTTGAAGCTTTGCTCTATCTCTCATTCCCTCCAATGATTCTTGCATCTTCTTGAGGGAAAAGAGAGAGGAGATCTAGATCTATCTTTCCACCAATCAAAATCTCCTCTAAGTGAGGGGAACCTATTGGATCTAGATCTTGGAGTTCTTTGTGGATTTCCTTTGTTCTTCCTCTCATATTCCTCCATAGCATTTGTTGCTTTGGTAGAATTTGGGAGAGAAGGATTTGAGCACTTTGTGTGCTCTTTCCATTGCATTTGGTGCATCGGTTTGAGTTCTCCTCGGAGATTCGGGTAAGTGGAAGTTGTGAGCTTATTACTCTTGGGTTCTTGGAACCCTAGACGGCTTAGTGGCCTTTGTGGCATATCCTTGGGGCCTCCAATTAAGTTGTGGAGATTCCCCAACCTTTGTGGTGCCTTTGTGGCGATTCTTGGGAGCCTCCAATTAAGTTGTGGAGATTGCCCCAAGCTTGTACGGGTTCGGTGACCGCCCTCAAGTGTCCCATAGTGGATCATGGTATCTTGCTTTGTGCGAGGGCACGAGGAGAATAAGGTGAGCCTTTGTGGCGTTCGGTGCGTAGCGTGCCTCCGCATCTTGAGGTGAGCCTTTGTGGCATTTGGTGAGCATTGTGCTACCACATCTCAAGGTGAGGCCTTTGTGGCGTTTGGAGTGCATTAAGCCGCCACACCTCTCCAACGGAGACTAGCTTCCTTGGAAGTGAACTTCGGGATACATCTTCGTCTCCTTCGTGCCTCGGTAATTCATATCCGAGCTCCACTACTTATGCACTTTACATTTGTGATAGCCATCGTGCTTGAAGTTATATATCTTGCTATCACCTTGCTACTTGTCTTGCTTAGCATAAGTTGTTGGTGCACATAGGTGAGCCTAGTCTATTTAGGTTTTGTAAGCTTGACAAATTAAACGCTAGTTTATTTCTGCATTTGTTCAAGCCTTTCGTAAAAGTTTTAATCGCCTATTCACCCCCCCCTCTAGGCGACATCTGTGTCCTTTCAATTGGTATCAGAGCTAGGTCTCTCATTTTAGGCTTCACCGCCTTGAGAGCAAAGATGTCGGCTAGGGGATTAGTGCACAATGACACTTTTATATTCGATGGCACAAATTATGATACTTGGAGAATTCGCATGCTTAATCATTTTCGGGTCATGGACCCAAATATAGAGCGAATTGTAGATATGGGTTTTTCTCCTCCTAAGGATCCCACAAATCTATCTTTAGAGGATGAGAAGAACTCTTATCTCAATGCTCAAGCTATTAATGTCTTATCCAATGTTGTGAGCATTGTAGTTGTGATGTCCATTATGCCTTTTCGGAATGCTCATGAGTTATGGACAAAGCTTCAAGAAAAATATGATGTGTCCAAGTTTATTGAGGATGAGTGTATTCCTTCCACTTCCGGCCGTGATGAACTTTCTTCCACTTCACCGATGTGTGGCAAGACACAAGGTAATTACATGGTGAGTGGTGATGGAAATTGCACTGTTGATAGTGAGCTTACTTTTGATAATCATTCATCTCGATCTCATTGCAATGCTTCATCTTTGGACTTTAACACTTCTAGCACCATAAATGCTTTACATGCTTGTGTTAGTCCTTGCATATCATGTGTAAGTTGCTTAAATAAATCTCATGATGATATGCTTGCTCTGTCCAGTGGCCATGATAAAAATGCCTCTATTTCCTCTAGTCTTTGTGTGGCTAACAATGTAGAGGAAACCGAAGATTCTATTGGCCAAGACAAAGTTTTGATTGGAGCTTCAAGTAATTCATCCTCATCATCATCTCTCGGTTCCCACGTATGTCTTATGGCTAGGGATTCAAAGGTAACTCCTTCTTTGGAACCCACTATATCTAGTGATCATGAAGAAGAGGATGATTATGTTGCCTCTTTAAAAAAGAAGGGAGAAATAGTCTTTCATGCTATTGGTAAGAACAAAATTGCTTGCTCTAACTTCGTTCATATTTTGGTTGCTGCTATTGAGAGCCAGAAAATTATTGTTGAGCTTCAATCTCATGACGAAGAGCAAGAAGAAACTATTGAGAATCTTCATAGTCTTGCCAATGATTTTAAAAAGACTCTTTTAAAAGAACAATGCACCAATGAAGCTCTTGAGGAGAATTTTGCTCTAGAATTGTCTAGAGTAAAGGAAACCCATGATAGAGCTCTTGAGGTGGCAAATGATTTAAAATTAAAAAATGATAAGCTTGTTTTTGTTAATGCTAAACTTCTTAAGGATCTTGAGCACCTCAAAAATGGCTCTAGGGACATTGAGGGTGTGCTCACCAAACTCACCGAGTCACATGAGCAACTAAAAGCTTCTTATTTAAAAGAGTGTTCCAAGTTGCCTTCTCCTCTTTTGGTTAATCATGATGCTTGTGCTACTAACTCTACTTCTTGTGAGGCATCTATCTTGAAGGAGAATGTTGAGCTAAGAGCTCAACTTGAGTTGCTAACAAGCAAGTATGGGATATTGGAAGAAAGTCATGAAAAGCTATCTAGCTCTAATGAGGATCTTCTAGTGTCCCATGCTCGCCTAAAGTTAGCTTATGAGGATATGTCTACAAAGGTAACATCTTGTGAACCTCATGTGGTCACTAGCACTACTTCCCAAAATGCTATATTGCCATGTGCTAGTCCTTGTAATTCATCCACTCATACTATTGCTACATCTTGTGATGAATTACTCTCCTTGCCTTGTTGCTCTAACAATATAGATTCTACTTCCTCTAGTACTTGTGTTGTAACTAACCATGTAGAGGAAATTAAAGAGCTCGAGGCCCAAGTCACTTTGTTGAAAAAAGACTTGGTAAAAAGTCATGAAGGGAAGTCCAAACTTGACAAGATGTTGAGTGCACAAAAATCCCCCAATGACAAGAGTGGACTTGGATTTATCTCCAACAATAAGAAGAAGTCCAAACTCTTCAAGAAGAACAAGGGCCAAGAGCAAGTCAAGGATCCGGCCAAGATTGTTTGCTTCAAGTGCAAAATTGAAGGGCATCATGTTAGGTCTTGCCCATTGAAGAAGAAGCATCTAAGTGAGAAGCAACAAGGGAAGCGGCCTCAAGCTCAAACTCAAGTCCTTCCTCAAGATGAAGAAAAGCTTCCTCCTAAGAAGAATCAACCCAATGCTCCCATTGTGGAGAAATCAAATGAGAAGAAAGGAAAGATAAGATCTTGCTACATATGCCGTGAGAAGGGTCACCTTTCTTCTACTTGCTCTATTGGTAACTCATCCAACCCTATCATAATCAATGATGCTTATTCACTTTGCAAGGATAAGGTTGGAAATGTGTTTGCCAAATTTGTTGGTACTCAAAGTGGTGTCAAGAAAAGAACCATTTGGGTTGCCAAACCTATTGTGACTAACCTCTTAGGACCCAACTTGGTTGGGGACCAACAAGCCAAAACTTGATCAATAGGTGTCTAATGGAAGGCATTGGAGACTTGGCTATATCATGAAGAATTAAGGGATCTTCATTAATTATATTGTCTCAAGTCAAGTCAATTGGATTATCTTATTTCTATCATATATCGATTGTTCCTCCTTGCGGTAACATGTATTCAACTTATTTACATTGAAAGTTACTCGCCCCTTTGCATGCGTTTGGTTTTGTATATTGCATATGTTTGTATATGTTGTGATCCCCACTTGCTTTATTTTGAGTAATCAATTATGTGCATGTTGGTTGCACACCATGTACGGTTGTTACTATTGAGCCTATTGCATCTTGATCTATCTTCTTGGCTCTTGGGAGTGATTAATGGACCATCCCATTTTGGGGGAGTGATATGCTTTGGCACTTCACAATCCTAAAAATGTGTGTACATGAGGAATACCACTTAGTGTTGATATTTAAAGATTATCTAATCTCTATGTGGTATGTCATTTTCATGAGAAATTCAAATTCTATAATGTCCATTAATCATCTTGTTGGATTCTATTTGCCTCTTGTTGGTAAAGTTTAATTTTCTAGGTTTGGAGACTCCATTGGTTCTACCCCGGAGACTCCGGTGGTTCTACTCCGGAGACTCCGGTGGTTCAACCCCGGAGACTCCGGTCCCCCTCGGAATTTCCGAGCCCTATGGAAATTGACTTTAACAACTTATTTGAAAATTGGTTTTATCACATTATGGGGGAGTATTGTGCTTTGTGCATATTACAAATCCATGAAATGTGTATATTTGAGGTTGTGTCACATAGTGTTGATATTGTAAATTATCTTGCTTCTATGTGGCATGTTTTCTCGAACAAGTTCCAATTTGCCAAATTGTTTATTGCTCTTGTTTTGGATCTTGTTTGTGAGATACTTTCTTGATAGGGTTTTCCTAAAATGTGGAATACTACATCAAAGTTGGAAAACTATTTGCTTCAAGCTATCCTAATCATTGCTTTGCGTGATTGTTTAACTATTTGAGTCTATCAAGAATATCTTTGTTTGGCATGGTGCTTAATTCTTATCCTTTTCATATGCTCATTTGTTGTGAAGATGATCTTGGATTTATGTGTAAACTACCACCGGAAATAACTCCATATACCTCTTCTCCTTGGAAAATTGGTAATCTATCATGTGGTATTTTTTATATTGATCATCTTCACTTTGCCTATTGCTTTTAATTGCCTTATCTCTCGCCAAGAAATGTATTTGCTTTAACTCCCATTGTCTTTCTTGACTCTTGTGATTCCATTTGATTTTGTTGAACTTATTTTGTGTTATTTCTATGTAGGTAGATGTGATGATCCCATTTGTGTGCATTTTGTATTCAAATGCAAAATCATAAATAATGCACTAATCTTGGGGGAGCTCTCCTATATTTGTTATAACACACTCTTGTGCTTATTTCAATTGGTTTTGATTATTGTTGGAAGTCAAATCTTTTCTTTTTGGTACTTAGTGTGCCATCATAAAAAGTGTGGAGAGTTTGGTTTGTTGTTGGAACCTTGCTCTCTTTGGGAGTTGCTTATCACATTCCTTGTAATTTGTTTTTCACTCTTAAAATGAGATATGTCTTTGAGCATGTGTGTTTTAGTTATTCTTTATGCTCATTGGCTTTTGCTTAGTTCACTAGTTGAACTTTGGAGTCAATCTTGTGTTGATTTGATTCTTTGATATAATTTGGACAACCTTTTGTAGCTTCACAATTTCGTGTGCTCGCTTGTCCTTCTTGGTGTTTTGTCCAAATTGTATCTCCTTTGGCTCTTGAAAGTCTTGTGCATGCATATTTACTAAATGTATATTGTATGGCATGCTTTTGCTTTCTTTGATCTAATATATAGGAGAAGCTCCATCAAATCCTAAATCGGCTAAGATGTGCATGAAATTCAATTTTATTTATATATGCACATATTTATGTGGAGTTTGTCCTATATGTTGTAGTTCCTAACTACTTTGGACCCAATGAGTTTGGGGACCATCTTGTACTTGAACTTTGTTTTAGGTACATGAAGATATATTGGTGCTTGTCTCAATAATAAGGATGAAGTGGTGACTAAATGATAATTTGAGGCAAGCTAGAATTATTGAAGAACTCCTATCTACTACATCCTACCTTTAATATCTCGGTAACAAGTATCTTATCATGCATACTTTTCTAGTATCCAACCTTGTGTAGGTTGTTTCATGGCATGGAAAATCATTATTTGCAAATGTTGTGCTTCTTGCAAAGGTCTTAATGAAACCTCTTTATTGCAATTGTGAGTAATTTGAGATGAGTGCATATTATTGGGAACATATAAAATCATGCTCATGATTCTCCTATCCCATATATGTCAATTTAGCAATTTTATTGCATATCAATTCCTCAAGTTCTCACATGTGCAATATGGTCGAAAGTGTAAATTTATTACTTTCTTTTGGTATTCATCTTTGTGATACTTGTTGCTTTTCTCAAAGCATCCCAACTATCTTCTTTCCCTTGTTGATATTTGTGATGTCTTTGACTTGTTTGTGGTTGAAGTTCATCAATATACAATAAGAAAATTTGAGCCTTTGGCCGTGCTTTAAAAGCAAAAAATCTCATTGGTATATTGCATGACTTCATTTTGGATATCATGTTCTATTCTTAGTATCTATTTTGTGTGTACATGTTTCTTTGTGATAATTATCTTTGTGATGTTGTCTACTTAGAAACTTATACACATGAGAGATGATATCTCCTTATTTGATATCTTATTTGAACCTTATGTGTTGGGATGGAATGCTAAGCAATTTCATTCATTGAAGACTATGTGGATGCTCTATGCTTATCCTTGTATTAGTCTTATAATATGCTTTGTCATTCATATCACACATTCCTTTGGTTGAGCCTTTTAATATGTTGTCCCTTGCTTGTTGCTCAACCATTTGTTTGATGCAAGTGTTAAGCTTAATTTCTTCTCTATGATCTCTTGTAAATGGTTGCGTTTTAAATGTTATTGAGGGAGTGAGGATTCCATGTTGTGCAAATTGTATTAAAATGCAAACATTCCATTTTTTGCACGTACCTTGGGGAGCTTCCTCATTTCATTTAAAGCACCATTTTGCGGTTATCATAGTAATTGACTTCACTTGGTATCATTTTGTTTTGAATAATATTGAGGGAGTGATGATTCCATGTTTATGCACCTTATACTTTAATTCAAATAGAATATTTTGTGCACAAACCTTGGGGAGCTTCCTCATATTATTTAGAGCACCCTTTTGGTCTTATCATAATATCTTTATTCAATTTGTTCTTTGGATCGATTGATTGCTCTCTTCATTTGTTGAAGTTTATCCACCATGTGATCTTATTTTATTTGCAATCTTTGATCCTCAATATAGGTTGATTTCCTCCGAGTTTTCATATTTGGATATGTGTATATTTTTTCAATTATACTTTTGGTTTATGCACACATTATGGAGGAACTCTCACTATATTGGCCTTCTAAGTTTTTCTGCCCATTTCGGCAATTGGTGCCAATGGGGGAGAAGTTTCGAGGGTTTAAAGGGAATTGGGTTTTATGCTTTGGTTTTGTTCTTAAGCATTTGCCTTTCATGCTTTGCATGGTTGAGTATATAGAGGAAACTCCACCAACAACCTTGGTTGGCAATATATGCAATGAAATCAAGATGATTCACACGTGCATAGATTGTGGGGGATTTTGCTCTATATATGGTGGTTTTACTAACATCACATACTTTTGTAGTATTTGATGTTAGTGCAACCATTTTGGTTCCTTAAATTCATTATATAAACCCTCTCAAAGAGATTGTCATCAATTACCAAAATGGGGAGATTGAAAGAGCATGGAGCCCCCATGTGTGGTTTTGGTAATTAATGACAATCTCTATGGACTAATGTTTGTATTGAGTTATATTTGTAGGACATGTCCATAGACAATGCTTGAACCATATGTTGGCTTCAAGGTTGTAAGAAGGATCAAATAAAGAACTTTAAGTGATGACCAATGTGTTATTCAAGGAAATATCGGAAGAATGGTCATATGAGAATTGAGCTTATTGCAACTATGTCTTGAAGAATATAATTGAGTGGACATTTGTGTTTACCTTCAAGACATCATCATCATGATGGAAGAAGGAAGGATACAAGGTTGATCAAGTCAAAGTGCAAAGATGGGATTCAAGTTGATCAACTCTCAAAGCATACATAATGTATCGAGTGGGATCTTGTGATCTCGGGCTAGGATATTATTAAGTGGTGATCGTCTTCATGGATGTGAAGTCAAGTTCAAGATGTGCCATCTCAAGGAGATTATATGCTTGATGCATGTATTCTATTTGGTGGTAATGTCTATGTGAAGATATTCCTAAGAGAGTCTTTCCCATATTAATTTTTGGGGGAGCAATTCGCAAGACTTCACCAAGCAATCAAGATCAAGAAAGGTGTTCCAACTTGAGGAAGACAAGACGGTCATAATCTAGCTCAAGTGGAATGCGCAAGGAAAAGATATGCTTAAAGAGAGTCTTTCCCATAGTGTGTATGGGGGAGCAATTCGCAAGACTTCACCAAGCAATCAAGATCAAGAAAGGTGTTCTAACTTGAGGAAGACAAGACGGTCATAATCTAGCTCAAGTGGAATGCGCAAGGAAAAGGTATGTTCTTGATAGGGTTTCTTTCTTACCGGTCTCATAGTGTTAGTTGTGAGACCGGGTTATAGGATCGGTAGCCGTACTATCAAGAGGGGCTCTCGAGTGAGTAACTTAGTCGTATTGTTCGGAGAGAGCTCAAACCTTTGCATTCTTGGCATCATCTTTCTTGGTTCTTATTTGGCTTTTATCCATGTGAGGTTCTAGAGCTTGTGGTTATTTCCATGACAAGCTCTAGCTCATCAAAAACGGATTTTGCATGAAACACTTATTGAGTTTTTGGTGTTTGGAGGTTTTACCGGTTCGTCTTTGAAGAGAGGTCAAACCTCTCATCATTTGGTTTTATCCTCCCTTGTTGGACTATGATGTTTCTATGCATATACTTGTAGAGCTCGTTGTTGTGATTCCAACGAGCCCAAGATCATCAAAAACGGAGTCCGGATGCTCAAGTTATGGTCGTTTTCGTATTGGTGTTGCTGCCAGTTTTTGGGTGGCCGGAGTCTCCGGCCCGAGACGCAAAGTCTCCGGCCCAACTCCGGCCTGGCACCTGATTCATCCGTCCTGAGGCCCCCGAATGACCCCGGGGCACCGGAGACTCTGGCCCCCAAGGCCAGAGACTCTGGGGTAAGTGCCCAGCAACGGCTAGTTTTCGTGGGGGACCTATAAAAGGCCCCCTTCTTCCTCCTTGGGCTGGTTGGCTTCCTATTCTCTCTCTCCTCCATTGTTGACCTTGAAGCTTTGCTCTATCTCTCAATCCCTCCAATGATTCTTGCATCTTCTTGAGGGAAAAGAGAGAGGAGATCTAGATCTATCTTTCCACCAATCAAAATCTCCTCTAAGTGAGGGGAACCTATTGGATCTAGATCTTGGAGTTCTTTGTGGATTTCCTTTGTTCTTCCTCTCATATTCCTCCATAGCATTTGTTGCTTTGGTAGAATTTGGGAGAGAAGGATTTGAGCACTTTGTGTGCTCTTGCCATTGCATTTGGTGCATCGGTTTGAGTTCTCCTCGGAGATTCGGGTAAGTGGAAGTTGTGAGCTTATTACTCTTGGGTTCTTGGAACCCTAGACGGCTTAGTGGCCTTTGTGGCATATCCTTGGGGCCTCCAATTAAGTTGTGGAGATTCCCCAACCTTTGTGGTGCCTTTGTGGCGATTCTTAGGAGCCTCCAATTAAGTTGTGGAGATTGCCCCAAGCTTGTACGGGTTCGGTGACCGCCCTTAAGTGTCCCATAATGGATCGTGGCATCTTGCTTTGTGCGAGGGCACGAGGAGAATAAGGTGAGCCTTTGTGGCGTTCGGTGCGTAGCGTGCCTCCGCATCTTGAGGTGAGCCTTTGTGGCATTTGGTGAGCATTGTGCTACCACATCTCAAGGTGAGGCCTTTGTGGCGTTCGGAGTGCATTAAGCCGCCACACCTCTCCAACGGAGACTAGCTTCCTTGGAAGTGAACTTCGGGATACATCTTCGTCTCCTTCGTGCCTCGGTAACTCTTATCCGAGCTCCACTACTTATGCACTTTACATTTGTGATAGCCATCGTGCTTGAAGTTATATATCTTGCTATCACCTTGCTACTTGTCTTGCTTAGCATAAGTTGTTGGTGCACATAGGTGAGCCTAGTCTATTTAGGTTTTGTAATCTTGACAAATTAAACGCTAGTTTATTTCCGCATTTGTTCAAGCCTTTCGTAAAAGTTTTAATCGCCTATTCACCCCCCTCTAGGCGACATCTGTGTCCTTTCAGTTAGGAAACCTTAACCATCATTAATCAATGAGCTAGTCCATAGAGGCGTACTAGGGACACAGTGTTGTTCTTAAACCACACAAGTATTAAAGTTTCCGCTTAATACAATTCTAGCATGGAATATAAACATTATCATGAACAAGAATTATAATAATAACATTTTTATTATTGCCTCTAGGGCATAATTCCAACAGTTGTTTATGATCTTGCAGGCTCTCCGTTGTTAGTAGCTATCTTGGCCGAGTAGTTGGTAGTGACTCCAAGAGGGGGTATTTATGCTTAATAGTGGGTTCATGCCTCTAATTAATCTGGGGGAGTGGCAGAAACCTCTAAGGTTGTAGATGTGCTGTTGCCATTAGGGAGAAAACAACATTCATATGCTCAAGGGCATATGCTTTGTTTACATTACACACTTTGCTTAATGCAATTATCTGTTGTTCGCAACTTAATACTTGTGGAGTTTTCGGATTGATTCGCCACAAGTGGATTATTAGTCATAGATGCAGTTGGATGGCGGTCTATGTATCTTGTTGTAATGCCCAGAGTAAATCTCATAGTGATCCTCTCGACATATGCACGTTGTCTTTATTCTATCAATTGCCCAACTGTAATTTGTTTACCCAGCATGTATTATTTTATCTTATGGAGAGACACCACTAGTGAACTGTGGACCCTGGTCCTATTTCCTTTATATTGCTATCACTTGTTGACTTTACTCGCACTGTTTACTTTACTTGCATATTACTATCACTTTCCACTCGATACGCTCATACCCTTTGTTTCAAGCAAACCGGTGAGATTGACAATCTCATTGTAAGTTGGGAACAAAGTATTTGGTTGTGTTGTGTGCAGGTTCCACGTTGCTACTGGTTGAAGACGCGCTAACAAGTTATCGTTAACGGCGTCCTTGTTAGAGCATCACGCAGCTAGTGGGCATCACCTTCAGTCGTATTGACATCCTCCTCCTGGACGATTAAACCTTGGTTTCATAACTGAGGGAAAAACTTGCTGCTATATTCATCAAACCTTGCTCTTGGGGTTTTTCAACTGGCCGGTCATTTACTACACACAATCAAGTTTTCTCACATCATCATCACCGCGCCATCAATGTTCAGCAGAAATAACTTCCCAGACCTCACGTGCAAACTGACACATCAAAATTGTATGTTCAATAAACTCATGGTGCCCACAGAAAAAACAGTCTGATGATGCCGGAATGTGTCGAACCTGGAGCTGATGTCCAGAAGGCAGGCAATCATGTGCAAAACGCCATGCAGTGATCTTCATCTTACCAGGAGCCCTTGTTGACCATAATATTTTCCATAGTTTTGAGTCACCTTCCATGCTTGACGAAGATCCATTCTTTGATGTGCTCCGTTGATGCCAAAATTTGTCTGACCTTGCCATATTATAGCCTGATCGAACAGTGTAGTAACCAAAACGAGTGTGTGGACACGATGCAAAGTCGTCGCCCCCCGTGATGGCTGATCGGAACTTGAAGTATCTTCACTGCTACGTCCTCATAAAAAATGGTGCGGATGAGATCTGGGTCCCATGCCCGTCTGTCTTGCAAGAACAGTGTGTCCACAGTTTGATCTTCAGCTAACGGTACCAGAGGACGTAGCATAGATGGAGCTACATCAGGTATCCAGTTGTCTGATTCAATTCTTATCGTGGTGCCACTTCCGATCCCCCAACGAACTCCAGCTTTTAAAAGATCTCGTCCAAACAAGATGCTCCGCCAAGTATAAGATGGCGTTCTTGGTCTCGGGGCGTCCCAAAAACTGCAGTTGGGGTAGTAACGCCCCTTGAGAACACGGGCACATAGAGAAGATGGATCTGTTAGCAGACGCCACCCCTGTCGAGCTAGCATTGCCTGATTGAATATTTCCATGTCATGAAATCCCAAACCTCCCAACGCCTTTGGGGTCGAAAGCCATTGCCAGGATCGCCAATGTAATTTCTTTCGCCCATTTTCCATTCCCCACCAGTGATTCGCTATTGATTTCCTCATTTCATCACACGAGGACACTGGCAGCAGAAAACAGCTCATTACGTATACTGGAATTGCTTGGATCACTGATTTGAGGAAAACCTCCTTGCCTGCACGAGATACTGGTCGATCCGAGCAGCCATTTATACGGTTCCACATGCGATCATACAGATATCTGAAGGTACTAACCGGAGATCGGCCTACCTCAGTAGGCATACCCAAGTACAAATCATTCAAGGCCTCGGTTTGAATACCCAAAATCTGCATGACCTCATTTTTTACAACATCTGAACAATGGCCTCCAAAGTAAATTGAAGATTTATCTTTATTAATTTTCTGTCCAGATCCTTCACAATATGTCTCTAGAGTGTTGTGTAAAGCCTCAACGCTTTTTCGATCACTGTGAGCAAAGAAAATACTGTCGTCCGCAAACAGTAAATGTGAGATAGGGGGTCCAAGTCGGCCATTACGAATACCTTGTAGTTCACCTTGGGCCTCCCTTTTTTGCAGAAGACAAGATAATCCTTCCGTGCAGAGAAGAAAAAGATAGGGACTAATAGGGTCCCCCTGTCTGATACCTCTTGTTGGTACAACTGGATTCATTAACTCCCCGTTGACTCGAAGCATATCTTACTGAAGTAACACATCTCATAATAGTGCTAGTCCAAGCCGAGGTGAAACCAAGCTTCAAAAGGCAGCCCTCTAGATAATTCCATTCAACTCTATCATAGGCTTTCATCATGTCCACCTTAAGAGCAAAAAAAGGCCGCTTCGATGGTTGTTGTTCAATTGTGTGGAGAGATTCAAAAGCAATAAGTGCATTGTCCGTAATCAACCTTCCCGGTACAAATGCACTTTGGTTTTCAGAAACAATCGATGGCAATATTATCTTCAATCTATTCGCCAAAACTTTTGAAGCAATCTTATATAAGACATTGCACAAGCTGATGGGGCGAAAATTCTTTAAATGGATGGGGTTTGTGACCTTAGGAATAAGAACAACAATTGAATCACACAGACCTTCTGGAATTATCCCCCCTTCCAAGAAACTCCGCACCGCTTGGCAAATCTCCTTGCTAAAGAACTCCCAGTGAGTCTGGTAAAAAAGAGCCGGGAAGCCATCTGGACCCGGAGCTTTTGTTGGACCCATCTGAAAAAGAGCTGTCTTGATTTCATCATCAGTATAATCTTGAGAAAGAGATGCATTCATCTCATCCGTAACTTTACGTGGAATAGCCTCCAAGACAGCATCAATGGATATAGTTGGTTCTGAAGAGAATAAACATTCATAGAACCATGCCTTTAATCCCTTCAATATCCTCACAGCGAGAGCCATTATCTCTAACCAGAGCTTTGATTTTATTTGTCCGTTTACGTGCAGAAGCCCGGGCATGGAAAAACGCCGTATTGCGGTCTCCCTCTTTGAGCCAGTCAATACGAGAGCGTTGGCGGGCCATAATCTCTTCCCGCTCAAATAATTCGCACAACTCACGTTCCAAGCTTCGGATCTCAGGCTCTGTTTCATCCGAAGAAGCAAGCCGCAAAGCTTTTAATTTACGTTCAAGCTTTGTGATTTTTGTACGAACTGCACCAAATGAATCCCGTCCCCACTTCTTCAGGGACAACGCTACACTGTGCAAAGTGGACCACGTAGAGTGCAACGATAGTACACCATCGCTACCTTCAGTCCAAGCCTTTTCCATTATCTCTTTGTACTCTGGCGCTCTCAGCCATGCAGCCTCAAAGCGGAACCCCTGCTGTACTGGCCTCTTGACATTATGATCGTGAGCACTAGCAAGAGAAATAGAAATAGCAAGATGGTCAGATGCAGTCGTAATTACATTCTCGACGTGATAATCCTCAAATAAAACCTTGAAAGTATCATTAGCGACCGCTCGATCTAACCGAACTTTGACATGATCATCACCTCCTTTCCTATTAGTCCATGTGTATTTTAGCCCGGTGAAACCAAGATCCACCAGTCCGCAATCATTCAAACATTCACGAAAAAATGCCATTTGTGATTCAGATCTGTCACACACACTTAGATGTTCATCTTGGTGAAGAGCCTCATTAAAATTACCACAACAAATCCACGGCCCTTCCCATTGTGTGCGAAGTCAACGCAGTAAGTCCCAAAACTCGTGTCTATGATCACGTCGTGCTTCGTCATATACAAAGGTTGCCCTCCACGTAGCAGATTTCTCCTCACTAATTGTTACGTCAATACAATGGGAATTAAACCCCTTTAACGATAATGTATATTGTGGCAACCAGAATAAAGCGAGACCTCAATCCTAATAAAACAAGTTCATAGTACTCTAAAATATGTCCCATGTAAATTAGTTAAGTTATTAGTAGAAGTTTTATTTATTTTATATTTTGACCGCACTACATCTCTTTTACCTCTTCTTCCAATGATTTTTAATCCTTTGAAATTTAATGCGATGTGTCCTTAAAATGAAAAGAATACTTATTAAGATACCCATATGTGCAAATGAGAGCTTATTAAAAACTAGGGGGAGGGATAGAGATAAAAAAAAGAGAGAAAAGATAATAGTTGTTTTTTTTAAAATTGATGACATTCTAAAAAGAATGTAGCCAAGCTTCTCTATTAATCATCTATACATGAATATATTATAAGCACATGAAAAATAAAATAAAATCACGAAGCAAGCTATAAGAGGTAAAACGATCTCCTCAAAATAAAACAAAATAAAATGCTTGTCCCCATTATGATATATTTTGCTATGTTATTCACAAAATCATATAAGCATCTTCTAGCCCTTGCTCAGGTGAACCTTACTTGTAATCTTCAGGTTGACCAACATATTGGAGGAGTCTAAAATAATGTAATAATATTAATTTGCAATTAAAGATGATTAAAATTATCTTCAACTATGATATTTTATTCAGGCTAATAACCCATAGTATTTCTCACACTGTTCTAAATCCACAAATATATTTCTCGATGTTCTTCAGCACACTAAAGATGAGGCCCTCGCATCTACGAGGGCCACCATGCTAGTTATTATCAAACCAAGTTAAAATAAGTTGCTAGCTACTCCGTATGTGATAATTTTCGGTGGGTTTAAAATCATTCGCTCTAAAAGACGTCCGCTCAACTTTGGTGTCCTTGATTTTTGGTGGATCCATGTTTTATCGATCCATCTTGTGTTCTAATGTACTTTATTTTAGCATGAGCCGAATGTAGTATTGTACATATATTTGAGCTGATGTGGATGCTAAGGTATGTTGAGAGCAATTCCAACCGTGGCGACTTTAGTCTATGTCTATCCATTGGTATCCGTGCGGACAGAGGACACACAAGCCAACGTGGCGACCTATTTCGGTCCATGTCAGCTCGTTGGTCCATTTTGACCCATTTTCAAACCATTTTTGGATTAGAAGTGCATCCAAACGGGCACGCAACGGACCGCTCACTTATCCTCCCATGGTTCGCAAGTTGGCGATCCTAGTCATTATTTCCACTCCACCCTCTCCCATAAGAAGTCACCCCTGTCGCGGCTGCTACCTAGCAAGCAATCCATGGAGGGCACCCCCGCCGCACCCTTGCTGAAGCCAAAAAAGAAGCTCACCATGGAACAGAGAGTCACAACAACAAAGCAATGGGCTATTTAGAGGAATAGGGGGTGAAGCAAAGGGACCTTGAAGCAGGGGCGGAGCTACCATGTAAGCATTGGTGTCAAATGACACCAATGATTTTTTTACTAATCCTACTTAGAATAAACCAATTGCTCAAAAATAGTGTCATGAAACCACTATACTTAGAAGAGTGACACCAATGGCATTTCTTTCTAGCTTCGCCCCTGCCTTGAAGTCATTGTTGCTACCTAGGCTCTAGCGTTGCAATATGCCATCGTCGTTTAGGCGCGCACCACCGCCCAATCCACTTAGCAGGCTCTCCTCATGCTCAAGGAGCATGCGCTCACCCAAGCAACTTCCAACACCAACATCACGATGGCGAGCTCGGGCTCGTCCGTGAACCCTCCACCTCGGTGTACCGACTCACCCATCATCTCTCGTCGTCACCGATTGATGGCAAATATTTTACGTGTGTATACCAACTTATTGGGACTCCAAGCGCGTAGAGTGATGCATCGAGAGTAGATTTTCTCTACAAGGGTGACTCGGGGTTAATATCGAACTCTCAAAGAGATAGAATTTCTCTCCGAAGTCTCTTCTAGCAACCTATAAGAATCAAAGAGAATATATTGTGTATCCAGTTCCACCGTGGTGGTTGTCAAGCATGCATAGTGTGTAACTAAACAGATAACAATTAATGCAAATGCAATGGTGAAAGTAAAGTTCAGTTGTGAGGTAAGCTAGTAATGATGCAAGCTAGCAATACAAACAACAAAAAGTATTTTTCTATTTTCAGATTAATAAATGAAGAAAATAGAATGGCATGCAAGTAATATACAAGGTGTTTCTTATGTGAACAATTGGACCGGAGTTCATGAGAAAATTGGAAATTAATGCAAACAAAGTTAACGACTATTCATGATTACATAAGTGATCTCATCCAACTCCCTAACATGCACGTCTACAACGGGTCTACTTAGACATAGACATAAAGATGGAGAGCTCGATGAATATGTTGACGGAGGCGTTGAACCCCAGAGAGGATATGGCGGCCACGACGGTGATAGCTTGTGGCGGCGGCACCGCTGGAGGAGAGTGGTGACACTTGGACCCTTTCTTCCTTGAAGATGGTGATGGTGTGGAGGAGGCTCTCCCACTCTTAAGGCTGCCAAGAGAGAGGAAAATTCGTGAAAATGCTTGGGGCTTAAAAAATAGGGTTTCTCATTAAAAATAGTGTTGGCAATTTACATCTTATCCTTGTCATTTAAGTCCCTTTGATCCAAAGACTCGTGTGCACCTCTAGAGCCTCCCTAGTCCCCACAAGTAAAAATCCATTGTTGAGTTCATCAAATATGGCAAGAGTTGGTGTCAATCCCGTAATCCACTTTCGGGCTTGAGTGATGCAATTTTAGGCCTCAGGTAATCCTGGGTCATGGTCACATATGAGATCGAAGTTGAAAGTTTAATATATGAATAATCATCACTAGAAAAAGTCTCACAACTTTCATGCTGTAAGTTTTTCCGTTTAACCTCATATTCAAATCGTTTCGTGACCATCTGTAACAATAGGTCCAGAGAGATGGATTTTGGTGAACTCTGAATTTAACTCCAACACACACTCCTTGGTGATTTTGATATAATTCCTACACAACAAAATGTAAAATTTAAAAAACGCACTTTTGTAATTATTAGTAGATTAGTTCAAATAAATATAATAAAATTTCTAAATAGTAATGATTTTAACATAATAAACCAAAAAGTTTATGTGTTGACATGTATCAGTTGGCAAATGTCACGTTTTGAGATTATGGTATTTGCGATTTTGCTACACTTTGTGCATCATTTTTGTTGTTTAAAGCTCAGGTAAAATGCTACAAAAAATTCGGTATTATGGTTGAGTGACTTCACATCAGCGTTACATAGGTGTTGGATGTTTTGTTGGAGACTGTGACATGATTATTATATTTTTGCTACAAACAAATGAGGATTTGCTATATACTTTTATCTTTTTTGCTAAATAGAGATGCTTGAAATGTTGCAGAAGTTTTTTGCTAAACGTAGCAAGTTTATATAAATTCACAAATTTTTTTGCAAAAATGATGTCACATTTTATAAAAGCACTATTTTTTCACAGCAGTGACAATTTTTTTTTTGCAACACGACGTGGAGACTGGAAGTCAAACGGGCCGAATCTACAGCCGTATCGTTCCTAGCATTTGCCTAAGTGCCTGTTTGGATGTATGAATTGGGGCTTGGAATCGTCCATTTAGAATTTAGAGGCCTGAATTTCGCTGTTTGGATGGTCATAGAATTCGAGTGTGGAAACTGGCTGAAATTCCAACCAAATCCACCATGTGTTATTTTGGCCTTGCATATTTCCGAGCTGCCCCGCTCCGAATTGGCCGGAATTGTAAAAACTTAAAAAATAAAAAATTCAAAAACTTTAATAAAATCAAAAATATGAAAAATTCAAAAAATCAAAAAACATAAAATTTTAAAAACTTTAAAAATAGAAAACTTATATAATAGGAAACGTAAAAAAAGTTCTAATAAAAATACAAAATAAAACCCCAAAAAAATATATAATAAAATTTTGAAAAATATAAAAAAAACAAAAAATCATAAAATAATAAATTTCCAAAGAATTCAAGAAATTCGAAAACAGTACAAATATCAAAGTTTAATAAAATTTAAATAAAAATAAAAATTTGGAAATATAAAGTGAGAAAAACCCTAACCCTAGATCAAAATTCAATTCCATGTTTTGTACATCCAAACAGGATTTGGAATTAGGTGCTATTCTTTGATTCCAACAAGAATTTCCATGCACATCCAAACAACGAAATTGGAAATGGAGATCATTTCCTTTCCATCTTAGATTTGGAATTTTTAGTCCAATTCATTTCTGAACAAAAATTCCTGCATCCAAACAGAACCTAAGAAAAAGCAGCTCCTCGCCGATATCCCCACTACCACTAGCCTCCGTCAGGTGTCCCGCTATTCAGGAACTCCATAGCCCACGCCACGCCGTCGCCGGAGACGATCAGACCATACGACGCCCGAGGCCAAATGGCGCCTAAGAAGAAGCAGCCAGCCTCGAAGCAGAAGCACAGGCCCAAACCCTCCGCGCCCTCCTCCTCCTCATCCGCCGCGCCGCGCCTCGAGATCTCGTCGGAGAACGAGCGCCGCCTCCGCCGCCTCCTCCTCGACTCCTCCGCGGCCACCGCCCCCTCCCCCGCGCCCGTAGATGGTCCAGCGGCGCGCTCCGAGTCGAGGGAGCAGAAGGGGCGGCGGCTGCGCGGCGTCTACGACAAGCTGGCCCTCGAGGGCTTCTCCTCTCCGCAAATCGAGCAGGCCCTCTCCGCTATACCAGTTCGTTTCGTACCCCCCCAAACACATGTCCAACGCCGTTGTGCTACTGAATTGGCTGTTTGCTGACGATGGATTTTGTTTTTGGGTAGGATACGGCAACGTTTGAGTCGGCGTTGGATTGGCTGTGCTTTAATTTGCCCGGCGACGAGCTCCCCCTCAAGTTCGCCAGCGCTGCCGCCTCCACTTCTCGTGCAGGTATGGGATACGAGGGTTTAGGGTTTAGTGCTTTGAAGCGCCAGCCAGTGCATAAGCAGGCGAAATTGTATGCAATTTTGCGCATTTGCAGTTGTGCACATACCCGTTTGCCTGCATTGCTATGCTTACTGGTTTAAGTGCGAAGACCAAATTTGTTGGAGCATGTGTGTTTCCACTTATCTGCATTTGTGTTGCGCATGGCTCGGGGCTGTGTTGCATTTCTGTTTGTGTTTCCATGGAGACATGGTTGGGCTGAGTGGTGTTAGTTTGCCATGCTTAAACCATGTGTTAATTACTTTTGCGTGCCCTTGTAGGAACGGAGGGTTCAGTTAAGGTGGTATCAGCAGCGAAGGACAATTGGGTGCCACAGAGCCGTGAGTCCGTGGAGGCAAAGGACATCACCGAGGGCTTGGAAATTAAAATTGCGAGGCGGCAAGAAGAGGATGTCAAATTGGATGGTGGGCGGTCATCGCAGGCTGCATGGATACTGCAGTACATGGAACAGCAAGAGGAGGTATAGATGTGCAGACACGTGACTTACTGCATCAAATCTTAATACTCTTCGAATAAATGGAGGAGTTCATTAATCATACATTATTTTCGCTTATCTGCCAAGTGCTCAGACTACTCTGTTTTTTCTCTGAAATAATATCTTGTTCTTTTATATTTTCTTGAGCTACACTGATCACTCATTGGGATTTAGCGTCTCTGCATCATATTCATGCCTGTTAAACATGCAATATAGATTTTGTAAAAAATCCTTTCATTTCTTTGACACCTTTTTTGCTTATTTGAGCCGCTTCCTTAAAATGATTTTGTTCTTTGAATGACAAATTAATTGTAAAAGGTAGCAACTAATCTTCTAGGACCCTCTTCATACCAATTTAAACTTGTCTGTTAAGTCCATGATTCCATATGTTTCATAGTCTGTTAACCACTCTCTCTGTTACTGAGTGCAAAATGTTATTCTGAATGCCGATATGGTTTGTACATCTTTGACTGTTAATTTCACATTATATGTCAGTAAACATTGTACAGAGTATTTATATTGCATAAATTACTAGTGTTATTTCTGCCTACTAGTTGTTACAGATTGAAAAGTTCATCATCTTCCTTCTTAGAATATATACTAATGTAGACAACAGTACTGACTGATAAATGTACGTAACTTCTAATGCTGTAATGCATATTGAACCATTTTATGCCTGTTGATCATCTTCCAGCATAAGTTTTTGAAGAGTATGTCAGAAAATATACTAATGTAGACAACAATGCCGATTGATAAATGTACATAACTTCTAATGCTGTAATGCAATGCATATTGATGCACCATGGATTGAACCATTTTATGCATGTTGATCCGTCTTCCAGCATAAGCTTTTTAACATTATGTCTTTAATCCTCCCTCATATATTTTCTTTCTTCCCTTGTTTCTTGTCGTATTTCACTGTATGTTTGTTCCATTCTCTGCCATTGATGTTAGGAGGAGGAAGCAAATTCTCATGATTCCTCCACATGGGAAGATCACTACGCAGCAAGTTTTGAAGTTGCTGAAACAAAGCCAAGTAGACGAAAGAAAAAGGGTACGTTCAACCATTGTATTATTGATATGAAGCCTATCTATTTTTTTCTATTCTCGAGTAGTTTTTACATTTCTCTTACAAGTTTCCGAAGCTTTTGTGGTTTATGGAGTTCTATCTTATGAATGTTTGTTTCCAGGTAAAAAAGAGAAATCCAAAAATGGGAACACAGAGGAACATATAAGCCAAAATGTGTTTCCTGATTCAGAAACTGCAAACGTCGATGGTGGTCAGGTTGGCTTGGGTGCAAGTGGGAACGTAACTGACACTCTTGTTCATATTGATGAAGAATCCAATTTACAAAAGGAACTTCCTAAAGATGTTGAAGAAACTTGCACTAAGGAGGCTGAAGAAGAGGAAGTTGAGCTTGATAACTTGTTTTTTGAAGACTCGTCTACTTGGGAGGTTGTGGCTCCAGAAATCTTGAAACAGCAAAAAATAGAGGAATTATCACATGACGGCTATGGCCATCTTCTCGGAAACATAGATGATATATGGAAAAAGGTGATGCGCTCTTACACTGTCATTATGTGAAAGAATCATCTGCTGTTGGTCCTTACTGTGATTATTATGGTGCTCCTTACCATATTTATAATATTGGGGCGGTTTTGCCTGGCTTCTCTCTAGACTTCTAGGCTGGAACTCAAGCCAACTGCAGTTAGTTTCACTTCCTTGCTTCTCTGAGGTTGCTTGGGCCTTCCAATTTCAAGCAGGAAAGTCGGAGAACCATTTTGTGCTCCATGTGCCCATGCTTTGGGTGTTAAATGCTGTAGTACACTGCAACAGCTTTACCATTCAAGACTATAGTTAGATTTTTGTAGTTACAGGGACATCTGACAAGAGAACATATCCCCCATACCATACCTTGCCATATCAATGCTTCCTTACCCCATAATATCGTCTGCTGGATATTAATCCAAGGTTCATGTGGTGGTGGCGGCGAGAGACTGCTATCTCCCATGCAATTTTACACAAGATCCCCTGCTTACCTCGCTTCCTCCTCCCATGCCTTCCATTCTGCTGACACAATTTCATGCACCAAATGCATGATGCAACAGTAGAATGAAAACAAATACCTGGTCCAGCATAGCTTGCCAGTAAGCTAAATTTTTGTATTGCTATTGGAGGTCGCCATATGAGCGGCACGTATGGGATAAAGGAGGTGTTGCAGGAAATGATATGATCCCCATGTTCCAAGCAAGACCTTAGTTTTTTGCGATATAATCTAAGGGGAGGGCTGTGTCAGGACTCAGGAGGATTGCCAAAAACATTCAAGGATGTGTGGGAGGAAAATGCATAAAGTAGGGCAGCTAAGTGCATAAGTCAAATTGAGTTGATACAAATTATAAGTGATCTCTTATCATTTATTCTGTGAATCAAGACTGAAGTTGAGCAGATTTATTTCTGTTGCAATTTTTCCGTGAGGCCCAACAGTTCATTATAAACCACATGTGAATGTTTCATAACTTGAGGCCTGTGGAGATTTATTATTTGGGAAACAGGCACATCTCTAAATCTGAACTTCTTATGTTTGAAGGATATTCTTTGGTACTGTAATCCTTAGGAATTTTCCTATGTCGCTTGTTTGTTTCTCAGGGTTGCAATACATAGGATGTTCCTAAGGATTCCTTTGAGAGGAAAAATTTCATTTCCTTAAGCCTATCGGAATGATTCTTATGTCTTTCATATGATGTGTGCGATCAAACATCCTTTCTTCCATAGGATGCAGGATGTCATGAGATACAACCCTATTTTTTTTGAATCCTGAAACCAATGAAGCCCAGCTAATTTATCAACTGCTAGAGCTATTTTATTGTTGTTTTGTCCTGTTATGCATTTGTGTCTAAATGTTATATTATTTATGGTGTTCTATAGGGAGATTCTGGTAAAATGCCAAAAGCTATTCTACAGAAGTTCTGTCAGAAACTTGGTTGGGAAGCCCCAAAATATAGTAAAACTTCAGAAAAAGATGGTAAATTTGTATACGCTGTTAATGTATTGCGTGGCTCTACTGGTCGTGGTAAAAGTCGGAAGGCTGGAGGCCTGACAAAAATCGAGTTACCTGAGCAAGACGAAGAATATGTAGCTGTACAGGTTAGTGTTTAGTAATCATAAAATATGTATTAATAATGTTTCTTGAAAAGTAATCCATTTCAAATTCAGTTGATTATTCTGATACCTTTCTTCCAATATATTCATGCTATTTCCATGATAATTGTTAATGTCACCCTCGTGAGCTACAGGAGATGCTGTTCGATAACACCTGAAAATGAATAAGCTTATTATTCCTTGTCTGGAATGGTAAAAGTAATCTGCTAAATTTCTCACCAGGAAGCACAAAGTAGAGTGGCGACTTTTGCTCTGTATCAATTGTTTGCTGATCTTCCACTGCGCCAATTGCTTATTGAACCATATTCGTCACTTGTTCTAAGATGGCAAGAAGGTTAGAGCAATTTGATCATGCATTTTCATTTAATGAACTATAGTTCGTGTGGGCCTTTCTGCTATATATTGCATGTTTTGGAAAATAGGTGAACTAGAACTGTCATCAACATCACGGGTGCTGGATACCGAGGATAGTCGAAGAGCTGGGTTTGTGTCAATGTTATTGGATATGGACACTCATAATACTCTTCCATACCAAAAAAGAGATGCTCCTGATGGCAGCGTATTAATTGACTCTCGGAACAATGAGGAAAACAATTCTGTATATGAGAAGAAAGAGACAAATCGTGCAGGTATTTTTGTAATAAGATCATCACTCCAGCATTTATTTCAAACTATTTTTCTGAATAACTTCACAAGCAATGATGATTGTGGATGGCTATCGGTTTCCTCCTTTCAAGACCTCCTAGTGTGTCATTGGTGGTAGATTTCTCTGTTACCAATATGGTCGCTTCTATATCGAATCTGTTCTGTGGTACTTTTCAAGTGAACCATATTATATCCTGGATTCTATCTTGCTTCCAGTATGTGGGCCTTCTATTTATTTAACATTCTTTTTGTACTGTGATATTGCTACTGTAACCCACCCACTCTTCATTTGTACTGGGAATGGATCTATCATGAATGAGAAATCTATCTTGTATTCTTGTAATTTCCCTTCGTATATGTGTTAACAAACAAAGTTTAACTATATACTATCTTGTTTTCCTTCTTCTGTGTGTTAATAAACCAACTGTAAGTGTGTAACTATTAGTTCTGTCAGTATATCTAACGTGGCCTTTCTATAATTAGGATCGAGACCGCCAGAGCACGCAGAGAGCACAGCTTTGAGAACACAGTTGGAAAAGAAAAGGAAGCTGCCCAACTATCTGGTATTTCAGTGAATGTTGCGTTGTACTACAAGTATTCTCCAAATTTTCTTTGTGGTCTCTTTGTTCTAACGATTCTTCTGTTCACCTTGAATTCAGAAAATGCTGGAAGCAAGAGCTTCTCTACCAATCGCTAGACTGAAAAAACATTTCCTACAGTTACTGAAAGAGAATGATGTAATTGTTGTTAGTGGAGAAACTGGATGTGGGAAAACAACTCAGGTACCCATATGCCACCTTTTCATCCAAGTTCATATATTTTCTGAAATTATTTCTGTTTTTTTTGGTGCCAATGGTACTGCAAGATAACCATTTCATGTGATAGGTTAAATCATACCACACAGCCATACCTTCTACCTTCATGGGAATTCAGATAGATGATTCACTGCAGTTTGTCATTTGGTTCTTAGAAAAAGAATATCTTAGTTACGGGTGGAGCAAGGAGAACATCCAAAATTCTACTGCACAAGCATTCTTTCCATCACATATTCTGGTGGTAGCTGTGGTTTGCAATACATTGTTTATAAAACTACATGAATCTGAAATTCTCACTTGCTCATCAAATTTGACAAATGCTGTATATCTAGCTTTCCCCTTGAAAAGTTGATATCTGACTTTGATGGAATGAACTTGACAACTTTGTTGGAACAAGCCATATGGGGTTCATGCTTGACAGGTTCAGCACAAAGTGCTATCCTCGTAATACAGACATTATTAAGATATTAATCCTCAGCGATTCATTTTCACCATTGAACGTGTTAACGAAGTAATCCTGTTATATATACGGGTATCCCTTTCAATACAAATGTTATACTGTTATACATGTACGGATGTACCAACATGTTGAAATATATATAATACCGAATACGATGCAACACCAGTTACCATCTTGGACTATTAATTTTGATATTTCCAAAAGCATGCTCGCATGATTATTTCTCATCCACTTGCAGGTGCCACAGTTTATTTTGGATGATATGATTGAATCTGAGCTTGGTGGTAATTGCAATATCGTTTGCACACAACCCCGGAGAATAGCGGTATAATCACAGTTTTAGAACTTACATTTCCCCCTTTCTTTCAATGCAGCATAATAATGCTATGTTATAGTTATGGTATACGAGAAAATGCATGTGCTATTCATGAAAAACCACATCCGACTATATGTGACCATACAGCATAATAATGCTGCATTATTATGAGATCATTTGCTTGGGTAATTTGCCCTTTCTATTTATTTGTAAAGTACCAATCCTGGTGTTACCGGAGGTGATCATCCATATCTTCTGTTTGCTCGAACAGACCTAGAATGTTGAGTATAACTTGGTATGCCCACTTATTTATAGGCCATTTCGGTAGCAGAAAGAGTGTGTGATGAAAGGTGTGAATCTTCACCTGGCTCTAAAGATTCCCTGGTTGGATATCAAGTTCGTCTCGACAGTGCTCGGTGCTTTTTCTTTCTTTCTCATATGCATATGTTAATACTTACAAATATATTATAAGCCTCCATGAAGTCTTGTAGATTGCTTTGTAATAATTTGATTCTTTCGACTGTTTTAGGAATGAGAGGACAAAGCTTCTGTTCTGTACAACTGGTATCCTTCTTAGAAAGTTATCCGTAAGTAGTGCCCTCATATGTATCATTATTTAGGCTTCATTTAATGATTTGATCGCATGCCAAAGTAACATGATAACATCCTGTTACTTATGTTGTTCTGTTTTTCATTTGGTCTGTAATTTTGTTAGATGTTGATCCTATTTTTGAGGCTTTCTGTTTCAGCTAATTAAAAAGAATGACAATTTTTTTTATATTTTATGTCCCTCACTTAATAGTTGCTAAGAATTCTCTCTTACACATAACATATTTCAGGGAAACAAAGACTTAAGTGATGTTACACATGTTGTAGTAGATGAAGTACACGAGCGTACTATTTTGGTATGTACTTGTTTGTATTAGTGTATTTTTGCGTGCTACAATATGTCTTGTTTGTTCCTATGTTAGATGAAGTGCATGATTAATCCTAATTTGCCCCTTTCAGAGTGACTTCTTGCTTATTGTTCTTAAGAGTCTTGTTGAAAAACGCTCCAATCAACCAGGAAGAAAGCTGAAAGTTATTCTCATGTAATGTCCATTCCCTTATTTTTTTCATTGTGTCTTTTCACACTTGCAGTTTGTTGCATCGATTATAGTGAACTCATGCGTATGTTTCTGTGTTCTTTAACTGCAGGTCTGCAACTGTTGATGCAAGCCTGTTTGCACGATACTTTGGAGATTGCCCTGTGATTACTGTTGAAGGAAGAACGCACCCAGTCTCAACTCACTTCCTTGAAGATGTTTATGAGAAAATGGAGTACTGTCTTGCTTTGGATTCTCCTGCATCAGGAGCATACTTCGCACAGCATGGAGAAAAGGTTTTCATTTGCTCAGTTCTCATTCTCAATGGAGTACAAATCTATCCATGTAACTTATTTTTCATGTATTACCAGCCCGACATCTATGGATTTGATGAGGCTCCCACCTGTGCTAACATTCCCAGTTTGAAACTTGAAATTTCAATTGTTTTGTATATATGCTTAATTTGTATAGTATACAGATATGCCCACTATGCCTGATACTTATGTTTCATTGTTTGTTATCAATGTGTGCTAAACTAATGCCTGATTCTTTTTAATTTTGCTCCAGTGGAAGCATGCTAGTAGCTCAGTGAATAACCGGAGAGGAATGAAGAACCTTGTCTTATCCTCATGGGGGGACGAGTCCATGCTTTCTGAAAACTATGTTAATCCTCATTATACCTTCGAGTGCTATCAGTCATACAGTGAAAGGACCAACCAAAATCTAGTGAGTTTGTGCTCTGGACAATTTAATTGCACCTTTTTTTTAAATGTTTCAGTTCTGACTGAAGATATTCGATTGCAAACTCAGAAACGCTTAAATGAAGATGTCATTGATTTTGATCTACTGGAAGATTTGATATGCTACATCGATGAGAACTGCCCCTCAGGCGCTGTTCTAGTTTTTCTTCCTGTAAGTTTAAGGCATAGTGTCAGCTTAATGATTTGCTTTCAAATACATAGATTTCTTATTTCCTATCATATGGAGCATCCAATTGTTATTGATGGTACTACAGGGAGTTGCAGAGATTGAAATGCTGATTGATAGATTATCTGCTTCAGTTAGATTCAAAGGGGCATCATCTGATTGGATCCTCCCTTTGCATTCAATGCTTTCACCCACTGATCAAAGGAAGGTGTTCCAGTCTCCACCAGAAAACATTCGCAAGGTCAGTACTCTGCCTCATTAAAACCAGCAAGTACTTAGTTACTTAGTATTTACGACATAGTATTTTGCAGGTTATTCTTGCCACGGACATAGCAGAGACCAGCATTACAATTGATGATGTTGTATATGTAGTTGATACTGGAAAGCACAAAGAGAATCGTTATAATCCACAGAAGGTTACACTTCTCTCGTTTGTTGCTATAAAATTGAATAATAAAATACATATCTAACATGTGCATCATCCTATCGCAAGAATTTCTTTATCCTTATTTAATACTTTTTTTTGTCTTATTAACTAGATAGTGCACTTTAGATATGCTGAGAAGGCACCTGGGAAAAGTTATTCTTTGTAGGATCTAAGATCTTATGGGTTATAACTTTTGTGTCCTTTGTCCTTTAGTCAACCTTAGAAAAAAGCACTTTGTGGGTTCTCTTACATAGAATTGCCATAAAGATTCTCACCAGGTCCTTTCATCACTGATTTACTGAGGCTTACTACCTGTTGGGTGTAACACTATTGCATTTTTATTATTAGTCAATGGGTTATCTTCACAACAGTCTAGTCATGCTGAAGCTTTTTGGACTAACAGATGGTGATTATTTAGCATTTATCTGAATTAGTGGCCATTAATTTCTGAGTGAAGTACCTTATAACAGTAGTTAGAATAATCCAATTGTAGAAAAATAAACAAATGAAGTAAGGAACATATATGTGCAGATGTGTGGTCACATTGTGTTAAGCCCATGATTTGAACTTGTAGCCCATGATTCCCACATAGCAGAGCACATGGATGTGATCAAGCAACACGGATGTGTGGAACACAACAATGCCTGTTAGGCAGCTTAGATCTTGTTGTGTTACCCATGAGGCCATGAGCCCATCATAATTTCTTTTTAATGCATGCTTTGACATAATGAAATCTTAATAAACAGTATCATGTAACAGTGTCGTATGCTTATGAAGGTGATTAAGCTGAGACATAATACTTCAAGCAAATGACAATTCTAATTGTTCTGTCATATAATTTTGCAGAAAATGTCGAGCATAGTAGAAGATTGGATTTCTCGTGCTAATGCAAAACAGAGACGGGGACGGGCTGGTCGTGTGAGGCCTGGGTTGTGTTTCTGTTTGTATACTCATCACCGTTTTGAAAAATTGATGCGGCCATTTCAGGTTTTTGCAGTCCATACTTCCTTTTTATATTGAAAATATCTTTACTTCTAAAATTCATCAGTCAGATTCTCTAGGGTTTAACGACCTTTTCTGCTATTCCTTGTTTGATAATCATGCCTCATAAAAGCCTTCCACTTTACCCCACTTGCTATCTCAGTCCTGGCAATCTGCAGTTAATTAAACCAGTTATGAATCAAAATTCTGCACGGGGATTCTGTATTCAATATCTGCAAAAACTGAATTCTCTTGACACAAGTGGGATATATTTGCCTTAGTACTATTGCCAACGACAATCTCAATTGTCCTAGATGGCACATGTAATCATTCTGCATTGATATCTCTTTCTTCTTTTTTGTAACTGTAAGGTGCCTGAGATGCTGCGGATGCCATTGACCGAGCTGTGTTTGCAAATAAAATCGCTTCATCTGGGTGACATAAAATCATTCCTGCTAAAGGTATATTTAGCCCCCTCTCTTATATAATCTTGTGTTTGCTCGGTGGGTAAGTGGGGAGGGGGGTCAGTCACATCCATGCTACCCTGCAAGTTTTCTGTAACAGCATGAGCTTTCCGTACTGCCATCTCTTATCTGTTATGCAGTTTCGTCAGCCACTTATAGAAAGCTATATACGTTCGGTTTTGCTGCAGAGTACTCATTTTTCATCTCATAATGTTGCAGGCTGTAGAGCCCCCCAAAGAAGAAGCCATCTCCTCTGCAATTGACTTGTTATATAAGGTTCTTTTTTGCTTTCTATCATGTAAACCTATTGCAGACGTATGCAGCGTGCTGAGCATAAAATTTTGATCAATATTCACATTTCATTTGTAGTTCATTATTAAACTTTATTCTCTCCTTTTGTTGTCTTCACTAGGTTGGAGCCTTTGAAGGGAATGAGGACTTATCACCTCTTGGCTATCATTTAGCAAAACTGCCTGTTGATGTTTTGATCGGCAAGGTGTGGCTAGAATATATTTTACTTGTGTATTTATCATATGTAGTACTTCTGGCGTTCCAAAATAGACGGGTTTCTAGAAAGCGTGCAGTCTAACTTCTCTAACTTCATTAGCAAATGAAAAATTATATCTATTTGTCATGAAATAATCTTGTAATTATATAATTTTGTTCTAACATAGTCATATAAGAAATAGTGGTTGGAGTTGCACTGTGGGGACTATCCATATCTAAGGCATAATGTATTTTGGAACGAAGGGAGTAATTATTTGATGCATATACTTTCAGCTAAGTAACTTGGTAGACTGTTGGTACACCTTGGCTAATTAGCATCTTATCTATGCTGACTACCATAAGACAATCTCACCACTTGTCATAATGTTGATTTTTTTGTTAGTACTGCACGTGAGGAAAAATGTGACCATCTTATTTGTAATTGTATCCTTTGGTACATGCAAAGGTGTTTATGTAAAATTTTAGAACCCTTTGACTTCCCCTTCCCAGTCAGTCTTTAGTCGTTACTACATTGCCCTACTCACAAAATCCTTCTGGTTCCACTCTGGAGACGTTTTTTATTTTTCAAGGCAAGATGGAATAATGAACTGACCCTGTTCTTCATGTAGCTTGGAATTCTTGCATGTTGCATCCCCTTTCCCCATCCTTTTCTGTACAGTGGCTGCTGTGGATGAATTTACAATGATTTGTCTGCATACGTATTGCACCGTTTCAAACCTTTCAGATGCATGAGTTTTCCCACATTTGTTCTTGTATCTAATGGCCCTTTGAACACTTCTAAGGGTTCATAAAATTAATGTCTGTTCAATATACTTTTTGTTATTTATATAGTTCCTATTGACCATTTTCTTACCTGTTTTAATGTTCTGATTAATTTTGCCTATTATATTGCAGATGATGCTCTATGGGGCTATCTTTGGTTGCTTATCACCAGTTCTTTCTGTAGCTGCTTTTCTGAGTTATAAATCCCCTTTCATCTCTCCAAAAGATGAGGTATTATGTACATGTCATGATCATTTGTTTTTGTAATCTGGATATGCCCTGACATTTTTTCACCTTCTAACACAGAAGCAAAACGTAGAGAAAGCAAAAGCTGCATTGCTGAATGAAAATCTTGATGGCTCTACTTCTGTAGTAGATAACAAACAATCAGATCATTTGTTAATGGTTATTGCATACAACAAGTGGTCCCGGATACTGCAAGAGGTAGCTGCTTCCTTTTGCTATGGAATACAATTTTCATCATTAGATAGACTTGTATGCATGCTTAGCAGTTACCATCTATTACTTCATCTTAGAATTTGCAATTGGAATGGTTTGTGATGTACATATTGGGCACAAAAGGAGTTACAGCTATAAGGATTCTAATAAGGTGATTTTGAATCGCAGCATGGAGCTAGATCTGCTCATCAGTTTTGCCGTTCATTCTACTTGAACAGTACAGTCATGTGTATGATCAGGTTGGATTCCTTACATTTTTTAATCTTCAGATGGTAGATTTAGATTCTGGTTATTATTTACTCACTATGACCTTTTCCTGTGTCCAAATAAGTCAATTTTTATCATTTTATCGTCACCGCATCTGCAATCCCACAATTGTCTTAATACGACATGTGATCCGTTGCGATGTCAGTTTTGGATTTAGGTAGCTATCCTTTATACCTGTGTCAGTGCAAGAAAATGTCTTCTAGTCTCTACTAATTGTAACAGCAACTGTTAACCTGTTTCTTATTCTCGCCTTCTTCGAATTTTTTTATATTGTAATATAGTGCCAATTGAGCAATTACTGCTGCCAAACTTCACTTTGCAACTTTTTTCAGTTTACAGTAAAATTATGAAGCAGACATCAACTGAAACCATCTAATTTGATTCAGTTTACAGTAAAATTATGAAGCAGACATCAACTGAAAACCATCTAATTTGATTTTCTTCAGGGACATGCGTCTACAGTATGGGTCATTGTTAGCGGACATTGGACTTGTGGATCTTCCTAAAGATAGTCTGGTATGTTTTTCAGAATTGCATCAGTGGTCCTTACATCAAAAAATTAGCCTGATAATTCTTTACTCTAAATTTTAGTGTGTTGTATCATTTGTCCTTGTATCTGGTTACAAATTGTGTACTGAAATCACAAAGCTGTTCCCGCGGGCAAGATCTGTCCGTTGGTGGAAGAAACTAGACATCGGTTATGGAATCGAGGGGAGCCCCCATCACTAGTTGATTTGGGCAGGTAGCAGCTGAGAGAGTGACTTGAGCTCAAAATTTGGCCCGATATTCGAGAATCTACTAATTAATTGGTTGTCAGACGGATTAATCGGCCAGGCGAGTAATCTGCTGGACAGACCCAGGGCATAGAAGCTCCCACACAAGGTGGGGTCTGGGGAGGGATTATATAAACCTAGTCTTACCCCTGCAAAGTGCAATGCAGAGAGGCTGGTTCGAACCCAGGACCTGTTGGCAGAAGTGGGGATGACTTCACCACTGTGCGAGTAATGTGCTGATCACATTGAATTCGACTTGCTGACCTGTTGAGCACCTTTTTATTGGCTAGTTAATCGTTGGTTCGGCCCTTTTTTTCACACTAATCTGGATGAGTGACAACTAGATAGACAAGACTCCCAAACAAATGACTATAGCGAGTCAAGACAGAAAGAGGTTTGCCATCAGTAGCGCCGAGGTGGACATTGAGCTCCATTGGAGTCCCAATAATTTGCTCATCAACAAGAGCAACACGAGCAAGAAGATCCCGGATATACTTCTCTTGGGATATAAAGAAGCCATTAGAGGTAGAGATATATACTCAGCAAAGAAAGACACAAATAGGGGTGGAGAACTGGGTATGAATCATGATGACAAACTGTTTATATATAGATAAGACCACGCTACAAGAAGAGATAAAATACATCCAAGTGTAGTGAGAAAATTGTTGATAAAAATGATATATTAGTGACTGGTCATGATGGAATTTTTCTAACCATTTTTCTTCTGAACTCTAACTTATTGAATTTGTGCAAATGTGCAAAATGGTTTAACCATTAGGTTATTAGGGTTAGAAATGGTTAACCTTTGGTTATTAAGGTTCAAACCACTTTTTAAACATTATGCAACGATGGCAAATACTTGCAAAGCTTGGCAAAGCCGACTTGAACACTTGGTGCAAAAAGATATTGCTATGACCTTTTGCGAGAAAACTAATAATACACAAGTATATGACATAATAGACAAGAGGATAAGCCCCTCCTGAGCGGTCATGGTGTGGAATCCATGACAAAGCACTAGCTGATGAAATCATCTTCAATGGATGGATGACACACCATCGATCAAATACTTTCAAAATATTTTTTCATATTAATATAGTTTCGTAATTTATCATATCACTACAAAGTTGTGAAAGTAACGGTTAAACTTCACGCATTGAGAGAGTGAAACTTAGTTACATGAAAGAGAAAAGAGGGGCAAGTTCCATGCACTTTATCCTCATTCATTGAGTCAGGGAATTCTCTGTTTCTGCTTTGATGGAGACGTACATCAAAATCAATCATCTGATGTCAATTTATGTTTCCTTTTTCAAGAGGCCAATGAATGGGAATAGGAAAAGCAATCTTGAGAGTTGGTTTTCCAATATGTCTCTTCCGTTCAACTTATACGCTTGCTACACCTCAGTTATTAAGGTAATAGCATGCTTTTTCCGCTTTTTTGGCAGTTTTTTATTGATGTGCACCAAAGTCTAAAATAGATATTGCATGCTTATAAAATGATCTTGTACTGTTGCTTGTTCAAAATTATAATATTGTTCCTTCATGATTATTTTTTAAAAGTTTAATATGATGCTAACATGTTGCTTTTGTAAAATGCTTATGTGGCATTCGTAGTCGGTCATAAGTGCAGGTCTATATCCTAATGTTGCAGCAACTCTGGAGGGTGTTGATCCGGGAGCTCTAGGTGGCAGAAAGCCATCTGATGTTCTTTTTGGTAAGGACCGTCCTCGATGGTATGATGGAAGGCGAGAAGTTCATATACACCCATCATCTGTGAACCACAGCTTGAAGTCAGTGCAGTATCCATTTTTGGTGTTCCTTGAAAAGGTTTGTTATTTATTTGTACATGAGTGGAAGAGTATCACTGTCATCTTGTTTGCATGATTTTGTTTTTCATATGGCGGACTCTTCTATTTGGTTAGTTTTTGTATGAGATGTTGGTGTTGATAGTGATGTTACTACTACCTTTCCATCCAAAGTATACAGATCCAGAGAAATTTGCATTCACTAATTTATTTATTTAAATTCATTTTTCTGCTTTAAGTAGTGGCAGTGCTCAGTGTTGGTGACCCATGTCTTATAATAAAGTACTGGACACACCATCTCTGAAGACAAATCCGAGCTCTGAATATCCCATTTAGTTATATTCTTATAATCTCTACTCATTTTCAGGTCGAGACTAGCAAGGTATTTCTACGTGATACTAGTGTCATTTCCCCCTACTCACTCCTTCTGTTTGGTGGTTCAATGGTAATCCAACACCAGGTATGCCCCTCACCTCCCCCACCCCATGGTAGACTATTGGGCAAAAATATTTGAACTCCACCTTTTTTAAGTGCAGTACATGAATTTTGGTTTGGCCCATGGATTCCTTAAGTACCTTGTAGATTTTATTACTCCACTCTTAGGAATAAGATTCACTATTATGATTACTTTTCATTGGGATGCACTTAAGCTAACATGGTATTAGTTCTGTAATTCTTCAACTAAGATTTAGTCCTTCTGTCTTTCCTGTTGTTGGCATGTTGTACTTATAGATAAAAGGAGGGGAGAGGCTTTTTTGCTCTAGGGTGCAAATGCTCCCTTTATTTTAAATACATATTTAAACATATTTTGAATTGTCAAAAAAATTGAAAAAAAATGTTGCATGTACATCTTCACACTCTATGCATGAGACAAGTTGTTCCATGAAAATTCGACTCTTCCCGTGGGCTAGGCAAAAAAGACAAAATTCGGTGGTAAAATAAGAGTTTGCACGAGACCTTTTTTTGTCTTTTTTACTCACAACACAACAAATATTGATTTACCGCGAAACTTGGTCATGCGTACGTAGTCTGTCAAGATGTACACGTGAAATTTTTGTTCGGAATTTTTTTCATATTCTCAAATGTGTTTTTTGAATAAAGGGAGCATATGCACCCTAGATCAAATATGCATTTCCCTAAAAGGAGAAACTATCTTATAGAAACTTTATTCTTCTTTCGTGTGAATAATACATGTAAATGGGGGATTGCATTAAGGAAAAAGATGATCTGTTTGATCCAACCTGCACTCCTGCAGATCAGAAGAACCATTAATCACCACTCCTTTTGGACAAATATTTCTTTTTTTGTTATTGTGAACTTATTGATGCTTAGAAACATAAACTGGCATTGGCTTTGTTTACAGGAAGGAGTGGTTGTTATAGACGGATGGTTAAGGTTAACTGCTGCTGCACAGACTGCTGTTCTGTTCAAGCAACTTCGCATAACACTTGATGCTGTTCTGAAAGAATTGACAAGAAAGCCTGAGGTACGGTCTCTTTTTTCCTTTAATATATAAGGTAGAAGAAACCCACTGATAAAATGGATATGTGAGGAAGCTGTAGCGTCTATTGCACACCTATGCATACCTTTTGTAAAAGCGTATATGCAGGATAGTATTCACACCATATGCTGTAACTTGCATTTTCTAATTAGCTGATCTGAATGCTTGATTTCAGATGGCAACTTTTGTTGACAATGAAGTGGTCAGATCCATTATTCATTTACTGTTAGAAGAAGACAAGGCCCAACAAGCATGAAGTGTGGTAATCTCTTCATTTCTTGTAAGATGATCTTACTTGGAGAATGAGCCAACAGTTTTCAAGTATAATCAACGCAAAAAAAAAAATTCAAGTATAATCTCGGCAGATGCAACAGACCAACACTCATAACCTGTTAATTAGTGGAGCGTTAGAGTTTCCATGGAAATTATTGTCCTCAGAATTTAAATTTTACATGGTAAACTTATTAAGAACTAGCTTTGGGATGCCATTGATTCAACTATAGGTAGTAATTTTGTGGTTCACGTTTTGATTCTTCACTTGAATTTTTTTGATGGATTTCAGTAATTATGGCTAAGGCGGGTTACTGCTCTGCAACAAGCCAACAACTAATATCTGTAATTTCGTTAGGCGAGACGAATTACTGTAAAGATAATGATGGAACCATGGAAGAATCAACTTCAGAGCTTGTCTTCTGAGCAGGTGCCCCAATTTAAACTGCACATAACTAAGTACATTTCAGCATATTTGTGTAGGTAACTGAGTAATCTTTCCCTGACACCTGTATGATTGAATCATGCTAGCGGTTTTGGGCAATTTAGTTTGTTAAATACATTTGTGTCCAATATATTCCTCGGAGTACCTTTTTTATGGCCCTTCATATCACCGTGTGATCTTATGATGTCATCTCACACGAAATTATGTGTCCCAACTTGTTCATTCCATTTGTCATATTGGTTAGCAGAAGTGCCATTACTACCCATCTGCCTTTTATCAAAACGATGGGAACTCTTCAACAATGCTAAAAGAAGCATTGAATTTGAAATTATCCTGCTTTGACATGTTGAGCTAAATTTTATTTTTATATGCAGAGTGTGGCAATGCATATTAATATATTAATGTCTTCTGCAGCGTTTGGCATTTTTTTTTGGAGCAGATGAGCTTTCTCCAGATACTGTGCTTTCATGCCATATTGGTATTTTTATGGGTACCTGCTGCCTTGCACTTCATTCTGATACACTTGCAAAGCTGTCTTACTGTGTTGGCGACTAGTGATGGAGAAGCTCCATAGTGGTCATACTGCATTACTCAACCTTTTTACAGAATGTAAGTATGAATTTGGAATCCCCATATCACAATGCTTATATGCTACAGTCGAAAAAATTCTAAGAGGTCGTTTGGATTCCATCATTTGGGACTGGAATCACGGAATTCATTTAGCATTCCAGGAATCAACTTGTTTGGCTGCCATCGAATTGGAGATGGAATTCGTTTGAGAATTCCATAGAATCCATCCCATGCGTAACCTCAATTACTCTTGGTACCCCCATCATTCCAGTAGATTTCATTAATCCACGTGGCAGCCAAACATGTTTTTTAAGCATGGAATTAAATTTGGACAAATGAAATGATGTTATCAATGTGCTTTCATTTCATTTACAACAAATGAAATGAGCGGTTCCAAACGAGCTCAAGTTACTTTCATCCTGAGTTTGGGATTTATATATAGCTATTTAGTGGAGCTGCCAAACCTTGAAAGTCTTATCCTTATGGAATTCTACCATAGTAAAATGGTGATTATAATTGCACTGAAAATGAAATAGTCTAGCTTCAGCAAAGTATTGACTCGATCCAAAGTATTGATTCTGCCCAATTAAAATGCATGGTCTGAAAAAGTTCAAAAAATATTAGTTGACATGTCGTCTAGAATTATATATGCCTTTTCCTTTACCAAAAGAGGAAATTGGTCGATGATTGTAATAACTTTACTGGTGTTGGAAGTTGTGGCATCTATTCGCTTTCTCCCAGACAAGAGCAGTCGTGAGTGACAACAAAACGTGTTATTGTATTCCATGTGGTATATAGGTGACAACGAATATATGTTATATCGAATTATATCTTGTATGGTTGGAGGTACTATAAACCTGACCGGAGATTGAACAGTGAGAATGAGAATTTAGGGATTTGGTCTATACAGAAATTATGGGGGAACTTTTATAGAGAACATTTTAACCCTTCATCATGATAATGCAGTAATCTACCTTGAATTTGTACTAACCAAACGAGAGAAGTAACTTCTCGCAAACACCCACACATAATCCACACGAGGAGAACCAACGTGTGGTTGGATGGTTAGAAGGGTAGTGGCACCCCCAGCCCACCGGGGATCAAACCCCAGGTTTGACGTTGTGTCTCATAAAAGGTACTCACTCTGATTACTAATACATGTCTTTAGATGAATGTATTTAACATATTTTAGTGTCGAGACAGGGGAAAATATCAAGTGATCCTATGCTTGAAATGCTACCATGATACCAGTTTGTAAAATTAAAATTTATGAGTGTCCAAAAATTTCGCAAAAAATATGTTAGTGTGCACAAGATGTGTGGTTACAATAGCTCAAATTTTGAGAACCAAATTCAAAATAGAAACAGAGAAATAAAAAGGAGAAATCTGACAAAAATAGTGCCGTAAAAAGACAAATGTACAAATGGCACTATTTATGTATCAATTTGTCTTTTTTGTTCCTCCTTGTTCATTTCGAATTTGGTTCTGAAAAAATTGGGGATGTTAAACACACATCTTGTGAACACTCACATATTTTTTCTGAATTTTTATGCATCTGAAAATTTAAATTTTAAAAAATGGTAGCATAGGAGCATTTCAAGCATGGCATCACTGGATACTTCTCCATAGAGATAAGTATTAGTGGTCGGAGGTAGTAGAATATTCTTTCAGTAAGAGACGATGTTCTTGTCGATAGTGAGGCACCCATGGTGACTTTGTTAATCTCAAGACTCCCTGAATTAGTTTCTCGACTTAGTCTTTGGAGATGCTCATATGGGTAGGATGTGCGTGCATATGTTCATAGGAGTGAGTGTATATACATATTTGTGAGTGTTTACGTTATATTGTGTTTCGCAAAAAAAAAATCCACACGAGGAGGATCGGTCTACAATGGCACATCCTGTGAGTGATGTCTAGAACTCTGTCCTACAAACTCTCATTGCCCTTCTAAATAAAAGCTCATCTTGTAGTTGAGAGAATTCTTATCTCATTAAGAGATCATCGTAGTTGAGAGAAGATTGACACCTGTTTTTATTGCTCCCTCTTAGTAGTTTGTCCTGCATGGTTTCCTATCTCTCTTCTAAATCGACAATCATCTTGCATAACTTCGTCGTCCTCGCATAACTTCTTGAAGTATTTCCTATACAATGGGTTCATTTTCCCAAATTTTCCTTTTAGCAATCCTGACATTAGAAGTAGCGCGTTTCGTGATTAAATCGCGAATTACAAATAGCTGAAAAAGCTTTATTGCTATCTCTAGAGGTAATCCACATTGATGTAATAAAAGCGAAGGACCCACAAGAGAAGATTATTACTGATCGTGCCGTGCCTCCTAGCTAGCACAAAACATGCCAAAATCCAGAGAACGGAGCAACTAGAACATGGCATGAGTACTCTCTGATAACTTTCAACTTCTCTAATATTGGAATGTTAATAGAGAAAGAGAGAGTGGAATGGAATGATCCAACTGTCGCGTCTCTGTAGGGCCATTGAAACGGAGGGCAGCGCGACAATAAGCGCTTCACGGGTGATAGTAGGGCCGCGGTCTCATCAGCAGCGACGGTCGTTGTTGCCCCTTTTTCTTCTGCCCTTGTTTTTCCTGCCCGAATCTTCTCTGGTGGCTTGGCTTGGCTCCTCCTTTGCGAATGGAAGGATCCACTTATCTTCCTTCCTTCCCTTCGTCGCATCTTCACACCCCCTAGCAACTTTTCCCTTTTGCCCCCAACTACCCCCTCTACTTTCCACATTTTTTACATATTCTCAATGGAATGGCGATCCCTCATCTTTTACCGGTTCCATTCCATGTCCAGAGCACGCAGCGGATTCAAAGTCCACACAACACAACGTATGCCCCAAACCGTCTTGACGTATACGATGATGCTCGGCCGAGTCAAATGTTAGCACCTTATTCCACAGAAGCACAAGCAAGTTTGAATGCTTAAACTAGATCCCAACTTGGGCTCCAATCTCCTCAATCTTATATGCTATTGCTACTACCTAACCGTATAAAATGTCGCCGATCGAGGTTTGTCGTGGCTACAGTTACATTTGTTTATAATTAGATGCCAAGATTCGTTAGCCATACGGTGTAAAAGCGGATCTTGCGGTGTGGACTCTGGAGCCAGATACCATTGAAGAACCATTTTGTATGCTCATCACAGCTAAGCTACTGGTCTCCCCTGTTATGTCCTGTCATCGTACATTGTTAAGACTAATCTAGTCTGAGCAATGTTTAGTTAGTTCCACGTAGACCGAGGGAGATGGAGTCAGTGGAGGTAGCTTAGCTAGCTTTTGCTAAGCAGCCGGTAGATGATAGGTTGGGCGCCGTTGGCACTTGGCAGACAGATCCCTGCGCATAAAACAAGGAGGGGAGAGGTTAGCTAGCGAGCACGACGGGCATATCCTATCCTGGGTATCCAAGGGCAGCGCGTCCGGGAACAAGCCAAAACGGGAGCAGCATCATATCTGGCAGCATTTTCTTGCAACCAAAGCTACACGCGGAGGATCTAGATTCCGTTTGGTCGCTTATATATAGCCATTGCTGTCCCATTCCCTTCCTCCCTCCCGGCCGCCGGTAGACGTCCCCTCGCCGCGCGCTTGGGGGTTCATCGAGGAGGTTGTCTTGTTAGTTGTCGCGGACAGCCTGGAGAGGTTAGCTGGGTGTAGACATGAACCTGGCCTTGAGTCTGGGCGTCGATGGTGGCGGCGGCGGTGCCACGGCCAAGAAACGCAAGGTGATGGACGACGTCGGCGGCGCCGGCGATGCAGGGGATCGCGCTAGGGTCATGAGGCTCCTCCAGGCGAGAGATCGCGTGGCCAAGGTTGAGCGTGATCACCAGCAAGACGATCATGGGGGTAAGGGTGGCGAAGGGGGCATGCGGCTCATACGCCTGCTGCTCTCCTCTGCGGCCGCCGGCGAGGCCGGCGACACGCACGCGGCGGCCGTGGCCTTGCGTGAGGTCTACCGGCACGCGTCCTTCCGCGGCGCCGACCCCGTCCAGCGGGTGGCGGCCTACTTCGCGGACGCGCTGGCGTCGAGGCTCCTCCTGCCGTCGCCGCTTCCGTCGACGGCGGCGACGACGCGGGCGGATCAGTTCCTGGCGCTCACCATGTTCTACCAGGCGTCCCCTCTGTACCAGTTCGCGCACTTCACGGCGAACCAGGCCATCGTGGAGGCCTTCGAGGCCTCCGGCCGCCGACGCCTCCACGTCGTCGACTTCGACGTCTCCTTCGGCTTCCAGTGGCCGTCCCTTATGCAGTCCCTCTCCGACGCCGCCACCACCAGCTCCGGCTCCAACGACGGCAGCGGCTACTCGGGCGGCGGCGAGCCGGTGTCCCTGCGCATCACCGGCTTCGGCGGCAGCACCGACGAGCTGCGGGACACCGAGGCCCGGCTCACGCGCTTCGCGGACGGCTGTCCCAACCTACGGCTCGAGTTCGAGGGCTTCATGAACGACGGACCGGAGGACGGCCGCCATGGCCGCATCAAGGTCGACCCCGCCGCTACGGTGGTCGTCAACCTGGTGTTCCCGGCGGCGGCGAGCTCGAGGGAATCGCGCGCCACATTGGACTGCATCCGCGCTCTGGACCCGTCCTTGGTGTTCCTGATCGACAAGGCCAGCGATGGCAACCCGGCGAGATCCAAGAATAGCGCGAGCCTGCTCCCACGGTTCGCGAACAGCCTCCGGTACTACGCCGCCGTGTTCGAGTCGCTCCACGAGTGCCTCCCGGCCGACAGTGCGGAGAGGCTCGCCATCGAGAGGGACCACCTAGGCGTCGAGATCAGCGACGCCATGGCCGCCTCCCCGGACCATCGCGCACCTGATTTTTGGACGGAGACGTTGGAGAGGGCGGGGTTCGAGGGCGCGAGGCTGAGCTCGAGGACGGTGAGCCAGGCGAAGCTACTGCTCAAGATGAAGAGCGGCGGGTGCGGCGGCGGGTTCCGGGTCATGGAGGACGGCGGCGATAAGGCCATGGCTCTGGGGTGGCGAGACAGGGCTCTCATCAGGGCGACGGCGTGGCGGCCATGCCGGCGCTCGGTCGGAAGGACGATCTGAGACACATGCGTCCATTCATTCAGTACATAGGCAGGGACACCATGCATGCACATGCATGGCTTCAGTTCAGGCGATTCTTCTTCCTCCTCCTGGTTTCTTCGTTGGTTCTTTCTCCTCTTGGAGAGTTTGATTCTTGATTAGTTTTCTTTCTCTTGAGTCCTTGAGTGATACATGTATACTAGTAGTACAAGTGAAAGAGAGATTATATACAGTTGATACATACATATATTATATTATACTCCCCCCGACAGTAAGAAATGCTAATTTTCCCCCGACAAAAACAAGATATGCTAATTTCCCCCCGACAAAAACAAGATATGCTAATTGTGCTTGATCAACTACTGATCACGAGCTTAGTGTATGACCAGTTGACTAATCCATAATAATATCGTGCAAACATTAATGACATCGAGTCGAGTTACGATTGACCAGTTGACATTATTCATTAACTCCACCACGTCGCCAAGGATTCGAACAGGACAATCAGACACACGCAGAGGAGTGGTTCACCAAACCGTTCATGGTCTACACCTAATAAAGATCTCTGCAGCTGGGAAAATACTCCAGTAGCATCTTTGAAATGCATGCTGCCATTTGTGTCTTGCAGATCTCAGGCACTAGCAGATTAATTAATCAGATGATCGTCATCTACAGTCGAGAGAGATCATCGATCATACTGTAGATAAGATCGAGTGGCCACGCTGGCCCGCTGCATGCAGGTGTGTTCTGACTTTGTAAGCATCTTTCATGCATTGGAATGGCCATTTGATCGATACTATCATGGGTGCGACATACTAATTGCGTCGACGTCCTAGCACAAGCAGAGAAGTATAGAGCCGTACTGAAATGTATAATCAAAAAGGGACAAGCCTACTAAATCTGGTAAAACAAGGTATATGTCAGGCTAAAGATTCTCTCTCGAAACTAAAATACATATGTGGCTTAACAAGTGCCAGCAGAGATCATCAAAATAAATAAATGAAAGAGTACAAACCAACTCGTGTTCACAAGTTGGAAAGGGGAAGGGTTTGTCCTCGTAATTTGATGACTTGTCTTCATCACATCTGTGCTTAGCATCATGGTTTTATATTGATAATAGAAACAGGGCTGGAAAGAAAAGTCTTGTAGCCGGGCGATTGGTTGCATGACTCGCGAATCATGGCTCCTCTCGTTTGCTTCCCTCGTGTTTTTCTCTAGTGTTTCAACTCCGCTCTCCACCACGCTCCTTATGCCGATGCGAGCTTTGTGTCGACACCCGCACCGATCCCCTGTCACTCCTCTCCCTCCCTCTGCTCTTCTCCTCCTCCTCCATGGAAGTCTCGATGGCTCAAGCACAACCATTGCCATAGCCAGTGTGTAGCTTCAAATCAGAGAGGTCTCCACCATGCTGGAGCCCAAGGAAGATGGAGGGTCGAAGTGGATGAGTTTGGGCTAACTGGGTCGGATTTCACGTAGCTTCGGGCTGCCAAATTCTTTGCTTGCGAGCTCAATTGGCAAGGTCGGTGCACCAACAAATGGTTAGGTTTCCCGGATTTTTTATACTGCATACATGCATCATATTGTTACAAAAACATGAGAAATTCTGCAGGGTATGTAGGTGTGTGCTACAAGTTTGTGTTTTCTCGAATTTTCTAATGTTGGTAATGTTTGTTCAAAATGTTGCAAACACATGTTTGTTTTGCTACATTACTTTTTACAAATGTTGGGAATATTTTTTTACATGAATTTTCTAACATCTTGGAAAAATTTGTGGTTGCACTTATTGCATCTTTTAAAAAGCGATGTTTTTCATGGTTGTAACATATTTCTTAAAAAATGTTCCATAATCATCAATTTGTTGCATTGCTATTTCAAAATGTTGCCAAGTTTCTTTTTGCATCTTTCATAACATTACCATTCATAGTAGTTGTTGTTCAGACTTCTTATCAAAGATGGGGTGTGACTCCATAAAAAGTGAGAACTAAAGGTGTCTCTCAAATTCAGTCGAAACACGGGGGACTCACACTTGGGGTAAATATCACATGATCCCATATTTCATATGGTACCATGCTCCCACTCTTTAAAAATTAAATTTACAAGTTTCAAAAAAATTTAAAAAAATTGTTAGCGTAGAGAACATGTGTGCCTACAATTCCTATAGTTTACATAATCCAATTTGACATATACATGGAGAAACTAAAAAGACAAATCTAACATAAACATTGTCACAAAAAGACAAAAGCACAAATGTCACTATTCACATACCGATTTGTCTTTTTTATTTCTCCGTGTAGATTTCAAACTTGGTTCTAAAAATTATAGAGATCGCAGACACATATGATGTGAGCTCACATAATTAGTTTTGAAATTTTTTGAAACTTGGAAATTCGAATTTTTAGATGTGGTAGCATGGTATCATATGAAGTGTGGGATCCTATGATATTTTCCCTCACACTTGAGACGGGCCGATCAAGGTGAAGCGATGCATATTTGGCTAGGGTACATTTAATATCAAACACGACCCTCAAATAAGATTCTGGGAGGACGTTCTGAAAAAAATATTCTTGTAGGACAGTTAGCTGGGAAATGCACCTCACCAAGACCAATCTAGACATCTTCCATATTGTGCGTAATAAACTACGAATTATCGTGGAAGTGTTAAGGTCGCCGCCAAATGTTTTTTTTTTTTTACTTTTCTCTCCCGTCCTCCCGAGTCGCTCACCCCCGGGCGGCTCCGGAGGAGATCCGCCGATCTAGCCAAAGCCTACCGGCTGTTGACCTCCTGGCCGTCGCCACCGCCGTCGCTGGCGGTGGTGGTGGCGGCGCCCTTTTCCGTCGAAGACGGGGGGGAGGAGAGGCATCCGGGGCGGCGACTCAAGGGCGGTTTGGGGCGGCGGCTCGGGGCTGGGCGGCGCGACCTCGTTGGTCGGGTCCTGATTCTCTCCGGCGGAAGAACGAGGAGGGGCTGGTTGGTCGCGGCTTGAAGCTCTGCGGCGGCACTCCACTTCGCCTGAGGAGGTCCGATCTGGGCCGGCCTCTGTGCGGGGGCGGATTGGCGTCGTGCGGGTGACTCGCGCCAGTGAGGCCGGCAGGTTCTTCGGCGTGCGATCTGGGCAACATGGGTTCGATCTGGGCTGTTGAGCCCTGATCTGAGCCAGTTGAGTCCAGCCAGCCATGCGGTGGGGAAGATCAGGCTATGGCATGGCCACGCCAGTGATGACCTGCATCGTGTGTTGGGTTGCCCTCTCCTCTTCGTCCGGTACTCCGGAAGATGATTCGCGGCGTGGGGGCCTGTGAGTCTTGCAATAAAGGAGGCAGTCTCAGGATTCTTCTCGCGTCAAGACCGCTTGTTGCCTGTCCTCATCGATCTGGCCTCGGTGACGTGTTCCGGAAGGCTCCGCCGACAATCTCCATTGGGCGTATGATGTCTGGAGATTTTTGGATCGGGTGGGATTCGGTCGCGCGCACCCTTGTTTTTCTGACCGATCGGTTTCAGGAGGGAGTGTTGCGAAGCTTTGCTATCTGTTGCCATCATGGGTCATGCTTTCGAGTTCCATGGTGAAGTCAGAGGCGGAGAATGTCATAGCGGCGGAGGTGTGAGTACGAGTAATGGCAGATTTAGTCTTTGAGGTGATGAAGAATTTGCTTGGTAATTCTTGACGTGTAGCAGTAGCATCGGCAAGTGGGGGCGACAGCACAGGAGAAGTACAAAGTCTGAACTTTCAGGATGAAAATCCAAGATCTGGCCTTAATTGGTTGTGTCTGGCAATGACCTTGTTGAAGGCATTGTTTTGAGAGCGCGGACTTTCTCCAGGGTGAAAACCTGTGATCTATGATCAGGCGACGACAGCGCTTGTGCACTGTTTCCTTCTTGAAGGCGTCGCTCGTGGAGAATTTGGACTTCGGGTGTTGTCTTGGTGGAGGTTGTATTGCAGCTGCTACAAGGATAGATCACTGTAGCGAGACTTTTCTTTCTTTTTTTGGTATAGGAGGCTGTGTGCATCCGTAATGCCCCTACGGTATTGCGTTGTTGCAGAGGCTGGGTGTAATAGGTATCCTTGCGATATTAATATATGCTCTTTATCGAAAAAAAAATGCGAGGAACAGACCAGTGGGATGGAACGAATTATGACGGTGGACTGGTAAGGCATAAGCAAAGACCATAGTATAGGAGTAGGACACGACTCCTCTTGATCAACGGAAGTACGCTTTGCAGATTGAACACTGTGTGAAAATCCGGCAGCTTGGAGTCAAGGGAGGGACAGATGCGAATATGTTCCCGGCCGACGCGTTCAAGATGTTCCAATTCCAAATCTTTCCCGGAGGAATACTTTAGACGGATAGATGCTCTACTTTTTCATGGAAAAAAAAAAGATACTTTCTACGGGGAATAAGGTATGCTAGTTGAGAGCATCAAAACGAGGCCCAAACGCTAGCAGGGCAAGACAAGATGCGAGCTGGTAGTATTCCGTTTCCATCGCTACCAGCCGAACCCCTTCCGCAGCCTGGAATTTCCAGGTCAACATCTCCGACGACAAAGCTCGGGTCACGTCGCCGGCTGCGGAGTCCACCCCCGCCCCCGTCGGCGTCGAGCGGTCGAGGGGAGAGGAGATTCCGTTTTGGCGGGTGGAGCAGCTGCTGTCAACGAGCCGATAGTAGTAGAGATTGTAGTAGTAGTATATCCGGCCTCGCGCGCCTCGCCGGCTATGCTTATCTTAGCACCCCGTAGCACGTCGCTGTTAGCGGTGTGCTCCGCTCGTGTGTGATGCGAGCGCGATCTCTCCGAATCCGGCATTGTCCCCGTCGACCGCGTCGTCCGCGTATGCTTGTCGTGCGCGAGGCTTCTCCTTGGTCGATTGGCATGTCGCTTAGTTTGTCTGCGGGAGCAAGATGCGCGTGCGTGTTTGGCTGGGTCTAGCTTGGCGTCACGGGGGCATTGCGCGGAATATCCCACTCTGGATACCGGCGACGGCGACTGGCCGGTGGGGAGGGTGTTGATCTGGATATTCGGACAGGAATGAGCACAGGTTCATTCGCCCACAAGAGTACAAGCAGTAGATATCATACCGCGTGTATTCCTGCTAAGTCTGGCATCAACCAAGACATATCGCTGTCACGGTTATGATTAGCTCGAAGTCTTATCGTGGAGTCGTGAGAACCTAGATTGAGCAACGAACTATGGGGAAACTCAGAATGGAGCCCGGGCGACAGTGAGTCCGTTTTGAATTTTTCCTTTTTGGAGCTTCAATAATTCAAATCTAGACGTTTCAAAAAATTCTAAAAAAAATACGTAGACATAGCCAATGTCGTACTATATCATTGTGCAAATTTTCAGAACAAAATCTCACAGAAAGGCAAAATCGAGTCGTCATTCTACTGTTTATGGTCTCCAAAATCTTAATTACAAGTTTTATAGTGATTGACATTTTTATAAGTCGTCCATCCACCTCGATCTAACGGTGTTAAAATAGGCGGTACCAAACTGGTGGTACCAGACGGTACCATGGTACCATTATAATGTGGAACCGGTACCAAAAATATATAAGATTTTTTATACCCAAATTCTTCAAAATTAGCCGCCACCCCCCTATCTCTCAGCCTGATCGTCAGCAGTTCCAACAGAAGGGGAAAAACAGATCGTCGACACGGAAGGAGATCTGGCTGAAGCGATCAAGGTTGGGGTAGTGGTGATGCCCCGTAGCAATCCAAATTTTGTCATGTGTATTCTGACGAGACAGCATATGCCAGAATCAAGTCGTTGTTAGCAGCAAGAATCCATTAACCTTGTTGTAGCTTGTACGTGCGTGTTCCTCTAGCGAGTTAGCCTCTACGCGAATTGCTTCAGCCAAATAATGTTGTTCCATGACCGTGCCCCTGTGGCGAGCAGCGGCGGAAGAAGGTCTCCGTGCCTACATCGATATGATTTTTTGCTTTAAGGATTGAAAATTTGTGATGGCTCTTCTGATTTTGACCGGTCCCTAGCCATATCGAGCCTTATTTGATCACTCTGTAAAGCTGTAACCATGGTGGCGGGGGACGGGCTACTTTGGTTTGAGGATGAGAGCCATGGACTATGAAATTAGAAGATAGAAAACATTAGGGATCTTTTTAAAAAGTACTGTCTAACTAGCCTTTCTAAAAAAAAAATTATTGCTTTAATCAACGGCTAAAAAAATTCAGACTCAATGGTACCAAACGGTACCCTAGTACCGTTCCAATCACCGTAAAAGAGAAGTATAACATATTTTGGTCTGAAAATTTACACATTTATAAAATATAACATTGTCCACGTTATAGTATTTTGTTAAAAAACTTGAGATGTTTAAATTTACAAAGGTTTAAAAATCCAAGCCTCCATGAAGCTCGAGCTCCAAATGGCCGCTCTCCATGAACTATGCCTCTATACCTAATCTCGTGTCTCCGGTGTGTATACTCCTTGCGATCGACTGTAAACTATGCTGTACTTGGGCTCCCTGCGCACGAACCTAAATGGGTTGGCCCAAGTTACTTAATTCTTGCTGCTGTTTTTCTGTTTCCTTTTCTTTTTTAGTTCTTTTTTATTTCTGAATTTAAATGTTTCTATTGATACCAATGGATTTCTGTTGTTACCAGTTGCAAAGGATGATTTGGCCAATTGCCTTTTGTATGGCGTACATATACAACACCCTTGTGAATATAATTGACACTCACAATCTGTTGTATATGCACTAATCAAGATGTTAAAGCTAGACCTATATGTGATCAAAGTGAACTGTGGCCACCCTTATATTTACCAAATTGTCAACGGTTTAGTCATTTGTCAAGGACAACAAGCCATGGGAACTGTGCTTGCGTTTGAATAAATTGACATATAGCTTTTAATGGAATGACAAGTACAAGCAGCTGATAATTCAGTTTTCCAGAATACTTCGCACCTCCCGGCTCTCTCCCTCCCGGGCGACTCCGGAGGAACCCCCACCTACCAAAACCTAACTCCTCCCTCGCATCGATCCTGGCCGCCGTAGCCGCCACCGCCGGCGGTGATGGCGGCGCCTACCCGTCCGAAACGGCGGTGGGCAGGAGAGGAGTCTCTCGGCCGCGGCTCATGGGGGCTGGTGGGCGTCAGAGGAGGGCCTTGGGCGGCGTGGCTGATTTTTGCTGGGGCCTGAGCGCCTCCACTAGAACAGCGACGAGGAGGGGATGGTGCGCTGCCGAGCTCCCGCCCGCATGGTGGTGCCCTAGGCCGCCTCGATCCGATCTAGGTCTTGGGCCAAGATCTCGACCGGGGTGGACCTAGGCAGGTGTGGTCCTGGTGTTGGTCCTTGCCACGCCGATGGGCTGCGCTGGTCTGCCCTCTCCATGTCTTCCGATCTGGTTGGTAGTTGACCGGCGGCGAGGGGGCTGCTAGTCTTACGAATAATGGTGGTGGTCCTCGGATTCCTCTCGCGCCAAGTGAAGATCGGTTAGAAGCTTCTTCCCACCGGGCTGGCTGGATTTTTGTGTTTCGGAAGGCCCTGCCGGCGAAATTCATTGTGCGTTCAATGCCTGAAGATTGCTGGATTGGGTGTTTTTGGTCATGCGCACCCATGTTTTCTATCTGGCCGTTTGGTTTCAGAGGGAGCGCTTCGAAGCTCTGTTGGATGTTAATTTCATGGAGCTCATTTTCTTTCCATGGAGCTGGCAGAGAAGGTCATGAAAGCCGAGATCGGTGGAAGAGCAATGGTGGTCATAACTTGGTGGTGAGGTGGAATTGGCTTGGTGCTTCGTGACTTCAAATAGCGACTTGTATGTGGGGGCGAACTGCACAGGAGAAGTTCAGAGTTCTATCTTTCGGGATGAAAATCCAAGGTCTGGCCTTAATTGCTTGTGCCTAGCAATGTTTTTGTTGAAGGCATTGTTTTGAGAGCGAGGACTTTCTTTAGGGTGAATACCTAAGATCTATGATCGGGCGACGACAGCGTTTGTGCATTGTTTCCTTCTTGGAGGCGTCGCTTATGGAGAAGCTGATCTTCTGGTGTTGTCTTAGTGGTGTCAGTGTTGTTGTTTCAAGTTTTCGATCTCTGTAGAGGGACTTTTCTTTTTCTGTATTTTTTTTGACTGTGTGCATCCTTTATGCCATTAGGGCATGATGTTGTTGCAGAGGCTGGGTGTAATTGGTATCTCCGCGATATTAATATATGCTCTTTATAAAAAAAAGGTTTTAATGAAATGGAGTATTGCTTATTTATCTCTTTGTCTGCACAACTGATATGGTTTTAATTGAGATGCAAGTCTGTAGTTGTAAAGTAGCGTGATCTTGATCTAAATGCTTACAATCGATTTGACAAAGGTCAAAAAAAAAAATACTTTTTACATCCCTAAGCTTTTCTGTTGATCTCCAAGTGCTCAAATGTTTGAAAATGTTCAATGTTAGCATTAACTTTTGTTGTTGATCACAAGAAGTTTGCAACTGTATGCCCCTGTTTGGTCCAGTTGTGGACCTTCCTGTATTATGATCATACTATGATACTACATTGAATCTTAAAACAAAGACCATGGATTATGAAGATGGCATATTGCCATATTTTTGCACACTGGTTGTGGAAAAGGACCAAATATCATAGAGAGGAAGAAAAGTAAGGGCTTCGTGGTGGTCCTTGGTGAGAGAGAAGCGTGAGGAAGAAACCACGTTTGTCTAGACGAGGTTACCGTACAATAATGTGCATATTTATTGTTTTATTTCATGGCAACGCACAGACACTTAGCTTGAGAATGAGATACTAAGATGGTGTATTTTCTTTCTATACATGTGAAATCAAATTATAGCTTTTTATTCAATTGCATCCTAAAAAGTATAATTTTATAGTTTCTAGAATACTATATTGCTCTATGCTTCTATATGCGTGAATGGAATTTATTTTGGATCGGGAGTTTTTGGCTCAACTTTATCCAAGTTTCGCCGAAGGAGAAACCCCATTTTTTTTAACTTAAATTGGTCCAAGGCTGGGATCATCTTCCACGAAAGAATTTAGTTGTTGTTATTGGATAATTTCCTTTTGCATGATTAATAGGTGTTGTATTAAATAGATCATTGTGTAATGTTGGCCTATGCATTTTAATATTTGGCAAAAGCTTGAGTGATAGAATAACTTTGTATTATTTCCATTTCCTGTTGATACCACTGTTGTGATCGATTTCTTTCTTTGATCTGGAATGAATTCCTATCACAAACTCACAATGGCGCAACTGCACGAGACCATGTGTGCATCTGTAAACATCTGCAATGGAGAACTATCTGATACTGACACAATATTGAAAATACTCTTGGGGTCTGCTTATGAAGTTGCACAGCAGGATTCAGAACATGGATCTGAACAAGGAGTTGCCACCACCTCGAGGCATTTAGAGCATCTCTACCGGCGCCTTTAAATTGTGGCCGGCAGGGGCGTCGGTTGGGTCGTTTTGGGGGCGCCGTCATGCCCTCCTAGAAAATTGAGGTTGGGCTCCTACACCGGCGGCCCTAAAACGTCCGTCCCAAAAAAAATCGTAATTTAAATTTGCTAAATTTCATTAAACTTGCTAGATTTCATTGCAATTAGTCATATTTTACATATTCGAGTTCGGAGTTGAAGTACCCCAAACTGGTATTCAAGCGGAGTATAGACCGCTTAAAATTCTAATTATACTACCTACTACTACTAGTAGGCGCCGGAGTTGCCCGCGCCGGAGCCGCCCGCACCGTTAGTTGCCGGAGCAGAGGCGCCATGGTTGCCTGTCCCCAGGCGAGGGCGGAGGCGTTCCTCCCACAGCTGTTGGCGGGGGCGTTGGGCATCTTCTATGATGCCAGCATCGGCGTAGTAGGAGGGGAGGGGTATTGGTGCTCGCGTGCCCTCGCCAACTCTTCCGAACTCGCACGCTCTTCCTGCAGCTGCCGTTCCACCGCTACCCTCGCACGCTCCACCTGCAGTCGCCGTCCCGCCGCCAAGTTGCCGAGGTAAGCCGATTGGCGCGCGCTTTGCTGCGACGCCGCCAGCTCGTCCGCCGCCGCCCTTCTCTCGGCCGCCATGAGACGCCGGCCATACTCGTCGCGGCTTTGCATCTCGAGTGACGCCATCAGCGCCCTCTGCTCGGCAGCGAACTCCGCGGCTTCCTCGTCGGTAGGGAGCTCGAGGTAGGCGAGGTCGTCGGCGTCGAGGTAGTCATCGTCGAGGTGCACGTACTCCTCCTTGCTGCGGCCGGTGCCGGTGCCGAAGCCCTCCGCCCGCAGCTCCTCGCGGAGCTCGCCCCAGAGGCGCGTGGCGGTGCGTGCCGTGTCGAGGACGCCCTGCTCCTCCACATGCGCGTCCAGGTCGGCTGCGTACGCGGCCGTCTCCTCGGCGTCGAAGAGCTCCCTCGCCGCGAGCTCGGCCGCCGGGTCGTTGTCGGGGTAGCATTGCCGCGCCATCTCCCTCAACCTCGCCCAAGTTGCCCGGTGGTCTGCCATTGCTTTGGTGTCTCTCCTCCACCGATGGCCCCTCTATTTATAGCTGTGGCCCGGCAGAAAGCCGGCTCCTCGGCGGGAAACAGCGGCGGAAAAGGAAGCAGCGGGAAGTTTCTGGCGGGAGAATCCGATGGGAAAGCGACGGTGTCGCTGGCAAGGGGGCCCCGGGCATCGGATTGGCGCTGTCGCGAGGTGCCGGCGCTCCCAATAGGATCCTGCCGTGCAAGGGCCGGTACGGGAGCGCCGGCTCATTTATTGGGCTCACTCCCGCGCCGGCACGATTTTAGGACCGCCGATGCAGGCCCTTTTTTGGCCCCAAGCTTAAATTCCGCGCCGGCCGCGTTTTGGAGACACCGATGAAGATGCTCTAAACTCTAGCTTCTTTTGCCCAGTGGCTTTTGTGTGACTGATATTGTACCAGCACGACTTAGAGCATCTCCACTCACACGCCCGACGAGGCCCCTAGCAGGCGTTTTTTTCATCCGGACGGCGTAAATCGGCCCAGTCGCGCCCTCAGATCCTCGTTTTCGCCCGGATCTGGGCCTTCATCCATCTGGCGAGCCCGGGCCATCCCCGGCGTTCCGGGGCGCGCTCGGGGACTCCGGACGAAAGAAACGCGCGCGAAAAGGCGAGGAAAATTCCCGCGCGTTCCCGCGGGTCGTGTGGCCTCGACCTGTCGGCGAGAGTGGGCGGTCGTCGTCCTCATCGTCTCATCTTCCGCGCATCGTCTTCCCCGCACGCATCGTCTTCCGCGCGCTGTAAAGGCTGCCGCCGCTGGCCGGCCAGCCACGCGGCGAGGCGAGTTAATGTCAGCGCGGCTATATAACGCGGCCTACCGCGTCTGGCCGGCCACATTCGCCAGCAGCCATCTCCCCCAGTCCACTAGCCCACCTTGTCCATTCACCTCGAGCTCGAGCAATGGCGGCCTACCCTTCCGACGACGACGGCGCGGCGAACAACGGGTTCGGCCGCCGATCGCTGCACCAATGGGAGGGCCGGCTGCTCCACGCCGCCGGCTACATGGCGCCGCCGGACTTCCGGGCGCCCGGAGGATGGCGCCTGAGCGCCGGCGGCATCCCCATCCCGCCGCCGCCGACGGGAGCGGCGCTCGACGCCGCCATCGACGAGGTCCTAGAGACCATGTCCGATGAGCAGCGCGCCGATCCGCGCTTCTACCCGGACAACCGGGAGGCGTGGACGGCCTACGATGGGCCGCCCCCTCCTCCGGCGCGCAACAACGCCGCCGGGCGCCGCCACTGGTGGAGCGCGCCGGGGAGGACGCTCGAGTTCGTCCTCGAGCACATCGAGAACGGGAACGACCCCGTCCTCGAGATGCCGCCGGCGCTGCGGCCGACGCTCTCCCGCCGCCGCGGGAGCTCCTGGATGCCACGCCGGATGGTATCCGGCTCCTCCGGGTCGGCGTCCTCCGCATCGGCGACAAGGTCCGGATCAAGGTCCTCGGCATCGACGCCGAGGACCGTGAAGGAGCCGGCGACCGCGCCTCGCCGCAACAGCGGCGCCCTCGTCATCCGCGAGGGAGGAGCGCGGACGTACAGCCGCTACGGCATGTAGATCGTCCTGTTTAGGTCCGGCCGAATTCGAATATATGACGAATTCGGCCTATATATGTAAAATAACTATATATTTCGCCCTATTAATATAAATATTTCTAGTTTTCGCCAAATTTCGTCTAACTTTGCCGCTTTTCGTCTGCTTTGTGTTTGAATTCAAATATTCCCCTGGGCTCGCCGCTGGAAACATGGGCCTCCCCAGGCCGAAATTTACATCCATCCGGCGCTAAATAGCGCCGGATTTCGGCCTGGGGGCCTTCAACGGCTGGAGATGCTCTTACTACACGAGATTCATAAAACAGCACAGTATGCAGCTGTAATCCCAGGACAGGAAAGAAAATTGCTACAACATCTCAATATGATTATTTATTCCATACATTATGTTTCCGCATGCTAACTTAATCAGTCATTGTAAAGACAGCGACGGAACCAGTTTGGTAATTTACACCGTTGCAGCATCAGAGACAAGAATGAAGAGAAAAAACTTAGAGAACGAGACCACAAACTACAAGGATGAGGGTAAGATCTTCATCTGCTATCACATTTATGACAATTATCTCCAGTCTATGGTCTTCTCACGCCAGCGAGGCCAGATCAACTGATGTGGAACTCACCGCTGGCACGTACTTCGTTTATCTGCTTCTCATACTCGTCTTCTTCATCCTCCTCCTCCGGTTCTTCCTCTGGCTTCTTGCCATCCTCCTGCTCGTCCTCCTCCACCCATCCGAAGCCCGCAACAGGGGTGGTGGAAGGAGGTGGTTTCTGTGCTTCCTGGACGATCTTCATAATCTCCTCGACAGTTTGGACAGAGTAGGTTGGGGCGCTGTTGTCTCTCTTGTAGTACATTGCTTGCGCAGCTTCTGTGAGCTCTCTAGGTAAGTTCTTCAAGAACCAGGGGTGATTCCTGATCTCCCTCATTGTTATTCTCTGTATGAAGTTGGAAAAAGAATAAGCCAACAATGAATCGCTCTTGTAATTGATCTGAGTTTAACCAGAAATGTACCTTTGCAGGGTTTGCAACAAAAATACCCGCAAGGAGGTTCTTGCAGTCTTGGGATACATGGACGTACTCAGGTATTTTGTATTGGATTGACATTATTCTCTGAAATCAGAAAAATGCACTAGCAATAAGAATAAGCAGAGACAATATGTCAAAATCAAGGATGCTTAGCTGAAAGTTCTGAAATTGCTACCCCAATGGTCTTTCTGAAATTCTTGGGGTCGTCAGGATCCTCAAAAGGGTAACCGCCAACTAGCATCACATAAAGGGTCACTCCACAAGACCACACATCAGCTGTCTGAATCATAAAAAGATGCAAATATATTATAATGTAATAAACTGAAAGCCACATACATAAACGGAGGCAAGAAGCCAAGCACAACTTGTAGGGATGCACACTCAAAATATATGCATTTTACGCTGTCTGGTATGATTAGTATTGGTACAAGTACCCCAAAATACATTAATTTCCAAGTGCCCAAAATTCAGCTTAGCTTGTATATATGGAAATTCTCATCGAACGTGATGCTGTTCCCTAGGGAAATGATATGAGCTCCATATAAGAACCACACCTGCTGTGAGTGACTATGCAGTGTTGTTTTGGAAAAAACAGCTACATTTTTTCAATTGATACATACTAAAATTGAGTTATGTCCAAGTTTAGTTCCAAGAATGCAATCAGAGAATTTCAAAACAATGCTACCAGAAATCGGGTAGGTCAGACAAACACATTACAATAATTTAGTGTGGAAACAGCCAAAAGGTACATAATTTTATGGCAGAAAAGGTGGGCACCATATGGTTGGGAAAAATCAACGCCACTTTGCAGTTTAAAAAGGATTGGCCTAGAAACCGACAATAAAGTAATAGTTGCTATGCTATCCATAGACTACCTATGCTAATCTCCAGCACATCATGCTATTTCTCTTTGACAAGCAAATGCGACCAATTTAGCAGCCCTGGAAAGCACAAAATGTAAATAGTCTAATATGATCTCTTGGACAGCGAAGGAACAAAAGGCTTCTTCACAAGATATGATGGCAGTTGCAGACAATCGAAAAAAAAGGAGATAACGAAATAGTTTTGAATGACCACAAAGCGCCAAGGAGAAGTTCAGTCTAGCAAGGCTACCTGAAAGGATTGGGTCGGAGGGCCCGTTGTGACAGCATCTATTAGCTAATCTGTAGCACTATAACCATGATGTTAACTTAGACAAGGACATAAAGCATATGCAGTGAACCTACAAGATGTCTAGTCCAACAAAAACACAAATTGTTGAACTGACGTGGCTATGTGTGTGTCTACTTCAATGAGCTTGTCCGGAACATGCATTCAACTGATCTATCTCCATCAGATCCTTTAATTCCCCTAGTGATGTAAAATCATTCCTGTCAAAGAATGCTACTATAGACATAATTACGCTCGTCGTGTCTCTGAACTCGCTGATATTGCATTACGCCACTGAACTCATGAACAAACAACACCAGCTCCAAGATTGCTCGGATCAAGCCTGAGAAAGAGAATCACATGCTTTCTCCAGGCAATCTAACCTCACTCCAGGACACAATAAAATAAACCAAGGCGGCACACGACGTCTTACGAACTCTTGCTTTCTCATGCAAAAAAAAAATTTATTGAGCACTAAACCGGCATGATTCCAATCAACTAGACCATTTCTCCCTTCTTTTCACATCTGGATGGCGTGCAGGCAAAGCAGACCCGCCAGTTGGAGCGAGCATCGCCATCGATCGAGCATGATGGGTGAATTTCAATGACCGGGGGAAAAACGCGAGAATGTGAATGTCCAAATCGATGTCACTCACAAAAAGAACATATCATTGCATAATCGCCATCCATTTTGCTTTTCCAGTCGAGTTTTTCAACAAAAAGCACTGCCATCCAAAAAATATATTTGGAGGCTTACTAGGACAATGACTGCCCACATCAGCCAGGAATCTAATCATCTGCCACAGGAGCAGCAGCGAGCAATGGTCACTCTCTGAGAGCCAGCATGGCGCTGGGCCTAACCCCACGGCCCGCTGGGCCCCTCGCCCAGTGGGAGGGGCGCACGTCTGCCCGGTAACAGGCAGGCAAATCTGTAGCTAGGGACAAATCCCGAATCCACGGGCCAGAGATAGCCGTCCCCCACAAAGATCATGGTCCATAAATCTACAGCCAATGAAACCACGGGCCCACCTGCTGACGCGGATCAGGTAAACCATACGCCGGGTCTACGGAGGGTCCTGGTTGGCGGCCTCGGGAAGCGAGCGCCACGCTACTACGTGTACTACGCCGCAGAGGGCACGTGCTCCCTGCCCGGGACAAGTGGGGCGCTACCGCCACTGCTGGCGGGACCCACCGCATGGCGGCCCCAGCTGCAGACTCACGAGGGAGAAGAGTACAGTACGTAGCATAAACGGCGGCGAGAGAGAGGGGGCTGACCTTGCCGTCGTATTCCCGGCGGGAGAGCACCTCCGGGGCGATGTACGCCGGCGTGCCGACCGTCGACTTGGGCTTCGAGTGCAGCAGCGACGACTGAAAAAAGAGAGCACCCATATTAGATTTTTGCAGTGGGAAAGGGCGTTGGCGTGGCGCCGAACTTGCTTGGGTCAACAATGGCAAAGTGATGGATGTTGCTTCTGGAAGTGAGAAAGGGAAAGCGATTGCGATCCTGGAGGCTGAGAAACGAATGAATCTTCCGATCTTTTCAGGAGCCGCAAAGCGAAGCAAAGTGCAGCCTTTTGACCCGCAGAAAACGTATCCTAGTAAAAAAATTCATTGATTATATTTTATTATTATTACCTTTGAGTAACCGAAGTCGCAGATCTTGAGGCGTGGCGCCGGGCTGCCGTCCAGCAGAGTGTTCTCCAGCTTCAGGTCTCGGTGGCAAATTTGCTGCATAAGATCAGCGAACCAGTTTATGGCATCTGGCAGATGATCCATCCCTCGCATCTATTGAGCAAATATCATTGATCTTACCATGAAGTGGCAGTAGCTGACGCCGCAGATGAGCTGCTGAAAAAAGTACCTGGCCTGCAAGGGGAACAAGGCAAGCCATCAGCGAACACCGGAATCGGCGCAAGGTCAGGAGTATCCGAAAATGGACAAGGTTAATGAAAATGATCTTGCCGATCCTCACCTCGTCCTCGCTGAACCGCCCGGCGTTGCAGATCCGGTCGAAGAGCTCGCCGCCGGCCGCGTACTCCATGCAAATCGCCAGGTGCGTCGGCGTCACCACAACCTGCAAAGGAAAATCGATTACGATTACTGTTCGCTCGAGAAGGACCCAGCTCATCCTCCATTGCCTCGCCCACTGACCTCCTTGAATCGGATGATGTTGGGGTGCCGCAGCGACCGGTGGTTTATGATCTCCCTCGCCACATTCTCGTCAATCTGCAAAACCGCAAGGAGACAGCAATCAGCGGAGCACCTAAAAGTTTTTAGCGGGTGGGGAATCGCGCGCGACGCGGAGAGAAAAACGCGTCCCCTGCTTTAACGGATCGCAGCAGCACAAATCCGGCGGGCGGGCGGGCGTGCGCACCTTCAGTCCCCGCGGGATGTACTTCATGGCGACGAGCTCCTTGGTCTCCTTGTTCCGCATCAGGCGCGCCACGCCGAAGTTGCCGGCGCCGATGTCCTTGAGCAGCTCGTACCTCTCCATGGGCGGATCCCGGCCTGGTCCGCGCCTCGGGGAAGGGATCGCGAGCGCTAGCTAGCTTCCGCCGGAAGCCTGATCGCGGCGGCGGCGGAGGCGGAGGCGGGAGCGAGCGTCTGGGGATTGGGGAATCCCTTGGGGCTTGGAGGTTTCGGATGCTTCGTCGCCGTTGGGACGGTGCAGAAGAGTGGGAAGAGGAGGGAGGGAGGGGGAAGGATTCGAAGCTTAAAGGAGAGGCTTCTTCTTCTTCTTCGCTGGGATGGGCTCGATTAATTAATGGGTACTACTACCTCTGCTGCTCCAGTGAGGAGTTACGACTAGTTTTATATGATGATTACATAATGATGTGGCACGGTATGGCGTGCTCATGACTTATTTATTTTTGGTACAAGGTTGTCCTGTTAGACCTTTGATTTCTTCCAATTTACGACGAGGTCCTTGTGAATGTGTTGCTACTATGCTTTGGGTTTTTTTTGCGAAATGGAACCGATTGTTAGGTTTTCACTTGACACGTAGACCCGGCAGGTGGGCCTAGAAAGTCTGAACACGGTTTAAGTCGAGCTAATCGCATATTCAGTGCTATGTGTCGTGATTATGCCTCAAAAAAGGTATTTATGTGTCGGAAAGCTCTAAGATGGTAATTATGTGCAACACTACTCTAATGTGCTAGCTTTTCATCTTTTGATGAGTACAGTCTCTTCATCTCTCTGCCTCCTCCTTTCAAATTTGGTTCGATGGATGTCGGTGTTGCGATTGGCACAACGGTAGTTTAGGTAGGTTAGTTGTCTGCCGCTATGGCGTTCGCCTGCTGGCTTTTTTGTTGCTCCGTTCTCGTGTTCGCAAGCAGCACATGAGGACTTCTGGTCCCTCCCGGTGTTCTTCTCTGGTGGAAGGTGGGTGGAAGCGGTGGATCTGATGGATGAGGCCTAAATAAGCTCGCTCTTCGTCTCAAACGGACATGGCGGTCGGAGGAGAGAAGTGGAGGATTGTAATATCCCAGCATTTAGGAACAAACGAAGGGTAGAAATAGGACCTTTGTGCATTCATGCATCTAAAATCTGAGTAAATTTTTCGTAAACTCAAAAACCTGAGAGAGCAAAGCTTCTATCTAATAACATCTAGGATTAGAGGTTATTAGAATGCTATGAGTTTTGCTATGATCTCTTGATGATGTTGTTTAAGTGATTTTGGAATTTCATTATGATTTTTGAATACTATCAAACTAGAATTAATAATCATTAATCAAACATAACCCATTAATAAATGGATTGAATAATAGAATTAGAATAAGTAAATAAAGCAAACTGAAATATTACTTTATTAATATTAAACACATTTATAATGTCTTTACATATTGATAAAGTAAAAAGAATATTACATAAGAGGAAACAAAAGAAATACTAAATCCTAGAAAAGATCTAATCTATCTTCAATGTCTTCATTTGGATCTTGAAGTTATTACCTGCAAAACAAATAATGTACAGGTGGAAACAAAGCTAGGGTTAGATGGGAGACTCTCAGATTCTGGCATAACATCTGCCATTTTCATCATTGAGATCAAATGCTCAAGTATAGTATCTGTTCTGAAAAGGCTGGTACAAAACATTGTGCACCCAACACTTTAGCATTCACAACGTCACAGAGAGAGTAGTGAGGATCAGATCAAGCCTGGGTGACAAGCAGCTTAGTGATACGTCTCCAACGTATCCATAATTTTTGATGCTCCATGCTTGTTTTTACACCATTTGTTTAGTGTTTCGTTACACTTCATGGCATTTTTATGCATTTTCCAGATTTAACCTATTAACGAGATGCCACAGTGCCAGTTCCCTGTTTTCTGCTGTTTTTGTATTTCAGAAATGTTACACAGGAAATATTCTCGGAATTGTACGAAACCAAAGCCAGTCGTTGATGACCCACAAGTATAGGGGATCGCAATAGTCTTCGAGGGAAGTAAAACCCAAATTTATTGATTCGACACAAGGGGAGCCAAAGAATATTTATAAGCCTTAACAGATGAGTTGTCAATTCAGCTGCACCTGGAAACAAACTTGCTCGCAGCGGTTTATCAGTAGCAACAGTTGTATAGTGGTGATAGTAGTGAAATAGTAATAGCAATAGTAAAATAAAAGCGGTAATTGTAGCAATAGTAACCAGTAGGATGAAATATTGTAGGCATAGGGATGGATATACGGGCGTTGCATGGATAAGATAATTCATGAAATCAGTGAGACATGGGCATTGCAGATAAATAATGATAAAGCATCCTAGTACTAACAATCATAGGCATGTGTTCCGATATAGTCGTACGTTCTCGCAATGAGAAACTTGCACGACATCTTTTGTCCTACCAGCCTGTTGCAGCATGGCCTCAAGGGAAACTACTAGTAATTAAGGTACTCCTTTTAATAAAGTGCCGGAGCAAAGCATTAGCACTCGGTGAACACATGTGATCCTCATATCATAGCCATCCCCTCCGGTTATCCCAATCTCTGTCACTTTGGGGCCTCAGGTTTCGGACAACAATATGTGTATACAACTTGTAGGTAAGACCATAAACAACAAGTATCATCATAGAAATAATAACATGTTCGGATCTGAAATCATGGCACTCGGGCCCAAAGTGACAAGCATTAAGCACAACAAGTTGCAACAATGTCATAAGCACTTATAAAAGATACTAGGCACTATGCCCTAACAATCTCATAGCAAATTACATGAATGATCTCATCCAATCCCTACCATCCCCTTCGCCTACAGCAGGAATTACTCACACATGGATGGGGGAGTCATGGATGGTTGATGGGAGATGTCGGTGATGATGGTGATGAAGATCTCCTCCAAATCCCCATCCCGGCAGGGTGCCAGAACGGAGTTTCTGGTTCCGAATCGCGGTTTCTGATGGCGGCAGCGTAGCGAAAGTCTATCTGGGAAAAACGCCAAACGCCCGCTATTTTCAGGTCAGAGGGTATATGTAGGCGGAAGGAGGGGTCGAGGAGATGGCCGAGGTGGCCTCACCACAGGTGGGCGCGGCCAGGGCTGGGCCGCGCCCCCTGGTGGTGAGCCCAGGCCACTGCCCCCCTTCGTCTCTCCTTCTGGCTCCGTGGGTCTTCTGGCAAAATAGAATTTTTGCAGTATTTTTCAGGAATTTTCCTGAAAGTCGGATTTCTGCACAAAAACGAGACACCGGAGCAATTCTGCTAAAAACAACGTTAGTCTGTGTTAGTTGTATTCAAAACACACAAATTAGAGGAGAAACAATAGCAAAAGTGTTCGGGAAAGTAGATACATTTTGGACGTATCAACTCCCCCCAAGCTTAGCTATTTGCTTGTCCTCAAGCAATTCAGTTAACAACTGAGAGCGATAAAAGAAACTTTCACGAACACATTTGCTTCATGGATGTATATATACTAACTATATGATCAAGTACTCAAGCAATTCATAATAAGAAATATGCAACTAATGTTACCTTATAGTCAAGCAAGCTATGAAAGAGTGCCAATGCACTAATAACAAGTAACATGAACATAAGAACCTACAAGATTGTAATGTTCATAAATGATATGGAAGAGTGGTATCCCGCTTGCCTTTATTTGTGGAGCAAAACATAAATGCTGAGGCACCTCTGAAGTCCAAAGGAAGACTAGAAGTAAAAATATCAAAGATACAAGCATCAAAGTTATACCGCAATTAACCGTGTTCTGGGACAAGCACATTACACTAAGAATAACAGCTATGCTCTCAAGAAGGTGCTTTAAAGTTAGAAGATGAAGACTCAACATAAAAGTAAAAGAAAGGCCCTTTGCAAAGAGAAGCAGTGATTTAACATGTGCTAGAGCTTTTCATTTGTAAAACAGAGATAAAAATTTATTTTGAGAGGTGGTTGTCGTGGTTTTGTCAACAGATCTGCCATAGAGGTAGGGGTATGGCGGTTTGTGGAAGGGGGTGAACACGGCGGAGCGATCCGGGACGGCGGTAGCACAAGTTTACCCAGCTTCAGATCCCGCAACGGTGGCGAGACCCTACGTGCTGCTATAATCCACTATATGGCAACAAGTGCTCGATTACAATGAGGAGGTTGGCTATCTCGCTATGCGATCTGTCGTAACCTAGCTATTGTGTTCTTCTATCTCTTCTGCCTCAAAGGCTGCTCCACGCCGGGCTTATAAAGGAGCCTGGCGTGGGCTACATGTTGGTACCGGAGCGGATACAACTTGGAGTCGTAGACTAAGTCCTATGCGTGTACTACAAGGCAATCCGCCATGGGCCTATCTCCAGATCCGCCATAAGCTCCTGCGTCCAGTACCGCCATGATGTCTCCGCAATTGGGCCGCCCGGTAGGCAATCCGCCATACCACCCCTGATGGGCCACCCTGGCTTGCTGATTTAGGACTACGTCGCTGGTATACCCATTTGGTATATCCCCAACAGTAGCCCCCAGGAACTTCAAGATTGCCATCTACATCCGCCATGCATGTTCTTGGTGAGATACTTCCGTCATAGCTCCTCTTTTCTTCTGCGCTTGGATGGCGGTTATCTTGATGTTCCTTTTTCCATCTATTAATCCGCCGAAAATAGCGGATCAGGCGACGTAGTTTATCTTAGCGAGATTTCCGAGATCCGTTGGATCATACCATGGAAATCCGCCATAAATTCTGGCACGCAGTTCCTTCTAGGGCAAGACTTACAGCGTACGCACTGTTTTCACCGAAGTTACTTTTTTACCCCTGGACACGTGTCATCGGATTAGGGTTTCTACGATCAGGATGAGCGGTGGTGATGGCGGGCACGAATCTCGAGGTCCGGGGTCTATATATACCCCGGCCTCTCACCCTCGGCCGGTCACCCCTCATTCGCTCCCATCGCATTCTCTCTCCTCAGCGCCTCCACGAGAGCTACGTCATCTCCGACGAGCCACCACGGAAAATCCTCGCCGCCGGTAGCGTTTCAGCCGGAATAGCTCGCTCAAGCACTTCAAGCATTTCATAGCGGAATCCTCCTCTCGCTCAACATCATGAACTCCGGATCACCTTCCCGCCACCATTCTGAAGCTGAGGAGGAGGATTCCTCTCTGCAGCAGTCAGCTCAGGGAACATACCCTTCAATGGTAGATTTATATCCAGAGGACATTACCTCCGAAGCCGAAGAAGAGATGGCGGGAAACAACGCAGAGGATCCCGCAGACAAGGAAGCAGATGGCAAGGCTGAGGAGGAACAGGAGGAAGGAGCCGAGGACGAAGAAGAGCAGATCCCCCAGAACCTCCATGGGTATTGGCAAAAATCCCATGTCAAGGACACTGACGTCCAAGCCCTGGAAGGCGAGGGCACCGTGGCTCCTTAAGCCGAATCTGGATGGCGGACTGACTTCAAGGCCCCGGTGCCAGTCCCTAACCCCTCCGAAATCGTGATGCTCAAATCTCACGTGGAGAGGGGTCTCAGTATGCCTCCATCTCTTTTCTTTACCAATCTTCTGAAATTCTACGGATTGTAGCTTCACCACATATCACCAAACAACTTGGTGTCTGTGGCGGGCTGCGCAGCTTTGTGCGAGGGATACCTCGGGATCCATCCCAGGGTAGACCTCTTCCAACTTTTCTTCTCCGTGCGGGCCAATTACGAAGATGACGGATTCCTTCGAACCTGCGGAACGGTTTGCTTCCTTCCACGAAGGTCAAAGGAATATCCCTTCATCATGCCTCTGGATTCCGCCATAGGATGGAGAGGGTCCTGGTTCTACATGGCGGATAAGCCCGCACCATCTCAAGCCCGTGGCCTCCCTTCCTTTGAGAACATAGCTGCTCAATCCTGCGACTCCTGGAAGGCTGTCAACGACGAATCCGCCACTCCCTACGTCAAGCTTTTGGCTCGACGGATCGCCAAGCTATCTGTGGATGGCTTGAAAGGGATTGACACCATCAACTGCTGGATATCCCGGCGGATTCAGCCGCTCCAACACCGCGATAGCCTGATGCACGAGTATACGGGTGCAAATGATGGCATGCGTTGTTCGGACCATGAGCTGGGCCCTAAAGTGGTCGAGAAGCGCATCCGTTCTTTAATGAAATCTCCTAGGAAGAAGCCTTTGAAGTTTGACATGGCTATGTTTGAGAATGGCAGCTGCCCTTTGGTAAGTTCCCTTTCTGCCATAGTACCATATGATACCTTTACATTTCATAAGAAATAACGTCTTTCTCTTATCAGCTCAAATCACTTGGTCCTGCACACTTTGCCCATCCCCTTCGTCACTCCAACACAAAGTCTACCGCTCAGGAGGAAGTTGTTCACTCCAGCGGAAACAAAGAGGAGATGGCGGGGGATGTAGACGACACAGCCCTCAAGACCTAGGAGAAGGTGATCCCCAAGAAGCGGGTTGGTAGCGGGAAAGCTCGCGGTGGTGGCGGGAAATCTGTTGATTCCCGTCGTTTCGAAGCTCAACGCAGGGCAGAGCTGGAAACGCCATCCGAGAATACCGCTACTATTAATTTGCCAAAGTCGAGGTAACTGAAAGGATCATATGAGCGACTAGAGGGGGGGGTGAATAGGAGCTACCCAAATTTTTACTTCTTTTCAAGTTAAGGCTAGACAAGAAGGTAAATTCTCTAGATGTGCTACTAAGTGAATTTACCTAGAGTGACAAGCAAGCTAGCAATAACAATATAAGTAAAGGTACGAGTAAAGGATAGAGGTAACCGCAATGGAGACACGAAGACACAAGGATGTATTCTCATAGTTCCTTCCTTGTTACGGGAAGTACGTCTACGTTGGAGAGGTGTGGTGCCACAAAGGCCACCAATGCCACAAAGGCTCACCCTATTCTCCGGTGAACAAGCCACAAAGGCGAGTCCACGCTCCACTAAGCGATGCCCTTGAAGGCGGCACGACACCTTTACACAAAGTATTGGGGCGAGCTCCACAACTCAATTGGAGGCTCCCAATAGGCTCACCAAGCTCTTACACACAAAGTTAAGCTTGGAGGACGGCTTCTTCCGGCTAGGAATCCAATGAACACACGAGTTACAAGCCCCTCAACAAAACGAGGGGGGAAATCAAATCGCCTTGGTGGAGGTGTAGATCTAGGTCTTCTCCCTCAAATCCCAAAAGGGCTTTGAGTTCTATTGGCTAGGGAGAGAGATCTAGTGCTTTGAAGCTTAGGAACAATGGAGGAGAGAGAGTGGAAGCCGCAGCCACTTCTTGAGGTAGAAGAAGGCTTTATATAGTCCTCCATGAAATGTAGCCGTTGCTGGACGACTAGGGCCGGAGTCTCCGGCCAGGAAGGCCGGAGTCTCTGCCCTAAGTGACTCCAGGGCCGGAGTCTCCGGCCAGAGACAAAAGTCTCCGGCCCAACTCTGGCCTGGCATCTGAATCGTCCGAGCCAGTTAGCAACCCACGACCAGCCAGACAGACCGGAGTCTCCGGCCCCTGGGGACTGGAGTCTCCGGCCTCAGCATGCCAACCCGGAGTCTCCGGCCAGAGACAGAAAGTCTCCGGCCCAACTCCGGGAGGGCATCTGAAGCGTCCAACTTTGGGGATTGCCTGGGCGAGTCCCCTAGGCCGGAGTCTCCGGCCACCAGGGCCGGAGTCTCCGCCCTAGAAGAAGCAACAGCAGCACTTCGTGGATCCCCTCTCCACCATTTCCACCTTCGCGAAGCACCCTACAAGACAACTAAGCCCTAACTCCACTACTGAACTACGGGCTCCGATCTTTTCTTCCTTTTTGGGGTGAACCTTCGCGAGATCCTGAATCAACCTAGAAAATCTGCAGAACTTTAATAGCATGGTTAATTCACCAAATGTTGTTAACAAACACCAAAATACATTTATTAGGGAAATGCTCTTTCAATCTCCCCCTTTTTGGTGTTTGATGACAACATACGGATTTGCAAGATATAAGCACAATAAAATAAAATATATAGCCAAAGCTCCCCCTACTTGTGTGCACAACACCATTTGCATTTGAACATGAGTCCACACAAGTAAGGATCATCACCCCCCCTATATATTTCACAATTATACCAAGAGCAAGTAATAATATATGAGACTAACCACAAGCATATAAGTAAGACTAACAAGATAGCACACATTAATAATAGTCTTACTAGCAATAGAGGAACTTAAGTCTCACAATAATAACGTACCACACACACGATAGTTCAACACTAAGATAGATGAGACACAACATGAAAGTCCATGAAGTTGTGTCTCGACCAAAGCAAATGAAAGGCAAATCTAAATCCAAATAAACCAACCCATGGCAAATCCCAACGAAGACATCCTAGTAGAGCTACTTCTCCCCCTTTGGCATCGAGACACCAAAAAGGGAAAAGAGCGATGCTACACGCCCATGAGATCACTCATCGTCTTCATCCTCGGGCTCGTCCTCGGAACCGACATTGAAGTCCTCATCTCCTTCTTCAATATCATCAGAAGCCATGGGCTTCTTGCCATGATGCACATTGGAGGTGCCAGAGGTGACCTCCTCAAAGGCTTGCCAGTCAGTCAGACCCTTGCTCCACTTGCCATAGGAGTGAGTGCCGGATGATGAAGAGGAAGGAGGTGATTCCACATAGTCCGGTTGAGACTTCCTAAACGCCTTGTGAAGAACTTGTTGATTGTCATTCAAGTGCTTTTGGGCTATGTAGCTCTCATATTGCTTGTGACGGATGTCCACATTCATGCAAAGCACATTCCTTTGGAACCAATTGAGCTTCTTGAATTCTTGCCCAAACTCATTGTTGGAGCTAGAGCCGGCATTGCTAGCATGCTTCATCCTTGGGCCCCTTCTAGTTGAAACTCCTTCGGCAAAGGCATCATCATCTTCACCTCTCACCGGTGCAAATGGTTCCTTGGAGTGACCGGTGGGTTCTTTGCGTTGAAGCTTCACAATCTTGTGATTTACAAGGTTTGTCGTGAGAAGAGGAAGGTTGAGTTGTTGAGCATGAATGAGCTTCATGACAAAGGGGGCATAAAGAGGAGTCTTCTTGTTGAGAATGCAATCATTGATTTCCTTGTGAATGAAATCCATCATATCAAGTGGCTCAACATGTGCGGTCTCCCCTTTGCAATAGACTTCATGTGAGTAAGCCAAGAGATTCACTAAGGCCCCACGAATAGCATCAAAGTTACCGGCTTGAGGAGCAATGGAGGCTCGGAATATGCGGAGTAAGATGTTGGACCGTTTGGATAGCCCAAGGGTTCCTCCAATGACAATCTTCTTATCATCCCCGGTGTAGAGAGGAGCAAGCTTCTTCTTCTCATAGTACTCACCATCCACATGCATCCTCATGCCACTAGGAGTAGTAGCACCACGAAAATCATACCCAAGGAGAGCGGTAAAGTCCATGAAGTTGGAGTGACAAACCTCTTCTCTGGTCATCCAAGTCATGGGGATCTCCTCACCATCCCCAAATACCAAGGTAGCAAAGAACTGATGGACCAATGTGATGTTGTAGGGCTCTTGAATCTTCATGAGTGGATGGAGCCCAAGCTTGCGAGTGATCCACATGGCCTCTCCGAAATATGCACTGTGCTTGGCAAAATGAGAGAAGTCCATGACCGTCTGAGGGCAAACCGGATACTTCTTGAGAGAAGCATAGAACTCCTTCATGATCAGCTCTTGTTCTTTGCGGAAAAAGCAACGGACATGAGAGTTGCGCGGAAGAGCATACATGTCCCTCTTCCTCATCTCAACATATTCAGATGATGACAGCCCTTCCAAGATCACAAGGCTATCGAACTTGACCTTCTTAGCTGCCTCAGCACGTTCCTCCTCAGCCATCCTCGTCTTGAGTTTCTTAGCATCCCTAGCTTGTTGAGCAAGAGCCCCGGTGGCGGGATTGACAACCAACTTGTCCTTGCTGTGAGCGGCCGGTTTCCGAGAACCACCTGCACCTGTGAATGAGTGAGGAAGATAGCAAGGTTGAGGTGACATGTCCTTGAGTCAAAAAGTAAGCAACTATGTTGTGACTAGTGCACTCAGAGCAGATCTAGCCGGAGTCTCCGGGGGCTCGGACCGGAGTCTCCGGCCGAAGCCGGAGACTTGGTGTCCAGGCCGGAGTCTCCGGCCACAAGGGCCGGAGTCTCCGGTTGGACCCAGTAGCCCGAGCCTAGGAGACCCCAAAGATCAAATCGAGGGCAAATAATCACAATAAAGTTGCTAAGATGATGAATGATAGCCACAAGAAGGTAGTGCACCATAGCAAACTAAGGGAAACATGCACATCTCATAGATCTAGGGAGAACTAGATGGAGGAGATTGAGGGCAAGTTTACCGGAGTCCATGGCGTGAAAACAAACGGTGGGAATGATCCCACACCTCCAAGAACTTGATTTGCAGGTGGCACGGCGGATCCCAAAGCTTGGAGAGGCTTCGGAAGCAATCTATGGCAATGGGGGCGGCAGGGGGAGAGCAGGGGCACGGGGGTGGATGGGGAAGAATGAACCGTTCTTCCCCACCCCGTGCCCTGATATTTGATTCGAAACTGCCCGGCCGGAGTCTCCGGTACTTACCCCGGAGTCTCCGGCCCACCGGAGTCTCCGGGCTGTAAACCCCGGAGTCTCCGGCCCCATTGACAAGATCAGCATTTATGGTGTAAAAGGACATGTCATTTAGAGTTTAAGTATGTTTGAGGATGAGATAGGCTTGGGATGGAAACAATGTCACTGTGTGGTACAAAATGCTCATGTTTGCAAACATGCAAATAAAATCAAATAAGACCAAACATGAGCATGTTCCCATAGAAAAAAATAAGACAATAAAATCATATGGGAAACTCCTCCACTAGGGAGGTTGGTGACCAAAAGGCCACCATGTATGAGTATATAGGTATGGCACCGCGAAGATATATCTTGGGCCCAAAACCTAGACTCATCGATTAAGCTCAAAATTATCACAAATGACAAGATAGAACAATACGCTTACTATTGGCATTATGGGGGGAGGGATAGTCCAATCAATTAGGACCGCACTCCCCCTATTTCCATGCCCACATCTAGAACAACACACAAGTTAGAGTATGGGAGTAAATGCACATAGCTCAAGCCACATTGCTTGAATCAATGATATTTAGTTCATGCCTCAATTCCCGGAATCTTGCTTCATCAAGAGGCTTCGTGAATATATCGGCAAGTTGCTCATTAGTGCCAACATAAGATAGATCAATATCTCCACGGTTGACATGATCCCGAATGAAATGATGACGAATCTCAATATGCTTTGTCTTGTTGTGTTGCACCGGGTTGTGAGCGATCTTGATTGCACTTTCATTATCACATAAAAGAGGCACTTTGTCAAAAATGACACCGTAATCCTTCAAAGTTTGCCTCATCCATAAGAGTTGTGCACAACAACTAGCCGCGGCTACATATTCGGCTTCGGTGGTAGAGAGAGACACACAATTTTGTTTCTTAGATGACCAACACACCAAAGACCTACCAAGAAATTGGCAAGCCCCGGAGGTTGATTTCCGTTCCACTTTGTCTCCCGCCCAATCCGAATCCGAGTAACCTACAAGATCAAAACTTGCTCCTTTTGGATACCAAAGACCAAAGTTAGGGGTATTCACTAAATATCGAAAGATTCTTTTGACCGCCACTAAGTGGCTTTCTTTTGGTGCGGCTTGAAAACATGCACAAACTCCCACACTTAACATAATGTCCGATCTAGATGCACAAAGGTAAAGCAAGGAACCAATCATAGATCTATAAAGTTTTTGATCCACTTCTTTACCATTAGGATCGAGATCAAGATTAACCTTTGTTGGCACGGGAGTCTTTGCACCTTTGACTCCTATCATCTCGAACCTCTTGAGCATGTCTTGGGTATATTTGGCTTGGTTCACAAAAGTTCCTCCCTTCAATTGTTTGACTTCAAATCCAAGGAAGAACTCTAACTCCCCCATCATAGACATCTCAAACTTGTCGGTCATGAGCTTGGAAAACTCATTATTGAAAGCTTTGTTAGTAGAACCAAATATAATATCATCAACATATAATTGGCAAATGAAAAGCTCCCCATTGACCTTCTTAGTAAAAAGAGTGGGATCGATCACCCCAATTTCAAAACCACGATCAACCAATAACTCTTTAAGGTGCTCGTACCACGCACGTGGGGCTTGTTTGAGGCCATAGAGCACCTTATCAAGTTTGTAAACGTGGTTAGGAAACTTAGGGTTTTTGAAGCCCGAGGGTTGCTTCACAAAAACCAATTCATTTAAGGGACCATTGAGAAATGCACTTTTAACATCCAATTGTTGAAGTTTAAAGTTATGATGTGATGCATATGCAAGTAAGATGCGAATGGATTCAAGACAGGCAACGGGAGCGAAAGTTTCACCAAAGTCAATACCCTCAACTTGGGAGAAACCTTGAGCCACCAATCTTGCCTTGTTATGAATGACAATGCCATTTGCATCTTGCTTGTTCTTGAAGATCCACTTGGTCCCAATGACATTACGACAATCTTTAGGCCTTTCTACTAGAGTCCAAACTTTGTTGCGCTCGAAGTTGTTGAGTTCATCATGCATGGCATCAAGCCAATCCGGATCCTCAAGCGCCTCATAAACTTTCTTGGGTTCTACACAAGAGACAAAGGCATGATGAGAGCTAAAGTTAGAAAGTTGCCTCCTTGTGGAGACACCTTTAAGAACACTCCCAACAACATTTTCCAAGGATATGCTTCTTCGTCGAAGAATGGACTCAAGCTTCTTCTCACGGCGAGTGCGAGCCTCAAGAGGAGATTCTTGAGAGACTACTTGATCATCTTCATGATCGCTGTTCTGGTCCTCGCCTTGACCAGTTGGATTGCCTTGATCATCAAGTGGCCCATAGCCACGGAATTCCGAAGGATCTTTATCAAGGCCTTGATCACCCCCGGAGACTCCGGTATCCAAACCCGGAGACTCTGGTATAGGCCGGAGAGTCCGGACCGCAGGGGCCGGAGACTCCGGGCAAGATTGCTCGGTGGGATGATCTTGAGGTTGAGGGTGCGCAACTTGTCTTTGGTCAATGTCCTGTGGGTGTTCAGCAGGTGAAGGCTCCACTTGTGTAGAGCATTGTCCTTCTCCTTCGGCCAAAAGGTGTCCCTCAATGGGCCGGAAGAATCCGACACCCATTGTTCTTATGGTTTGGGGAGGAATTTCGTCACCTACATCACGAACACCACTTTGTCTCACAAAGGAACCATTATCTTCATCGAACCTCACATTACAAGTCTCTATAACATGCCCGGTGGACTTGCTATAGATCCTATAGGAATGTGAGTCCGTGGAGTAACCAACAAAGATACCCAATATAGCTTTAGAATCAAATTTTGACAAACGAACACATTTCTTGAGATAGAAACACTTACAACCAAATACCCGGAAGTACATGATGTTGGGCTTTTGCCCGGTAAGTATTTCATATGGAGTCTTGTTCAAGTTCTTGCAGAGATAAAGCCGGTTGGTGGCATGGCATGCGGTATTAATAGCTTTGGTCCAAAAGTTGTATGGAGACTTGAACTCCGCCAACATAGTTCTTGCCGCATCCATAAGAGTCCGGTTCTTCCTCTCGGCAACTCCATTTTGTTGCGGGGTATATGCAGCGGAATATTGATGTTTGATACCCGCATCACTAAGAAACTCATTTAGGGAGTAGTTCTTGAACTCGGTGCCATTGTCACTTCTTATAGTCAATATGGTGGTATTGAATTGACGCTCAACTTCGGTGGCAAAGTCTTTGACGGTTTGTTGGGTCTCACTCTTGAACTCAAAGAAATAAACCCAAGTGTATCTTGAATAGTCATCGACAATCACCAAGCAATACTTCTTGCCACCAAGACTTGCATAAGTGGGAGGTCCAAAGAGATCCATGTGAAGGAGCTCCAAGCACCTCTTGGAAGAGATAATAGTCTTGCTCAGATGGCTTGTTTCATGCATCTTCCCTTCAATACATGCCCTACAAACACGATCTTTGGCAAAAGAAACATCCTTTAGTCCGAGTATGTGGCCGCCGATGTAGAGATTTTGCAAAGCTCTCATATTGACGTGGGCTAACCGGTGATGCCAAAGCCATCCCACGTCGGCCTTAGCAATTAGGCATATCGCGGCCGTAGTGGGTTTCTCCGAGAAGTCCACCACATACAAGCCATTTTCGACATACCCAACAAAGGCAACCTTGAGAGACTTACTCCACATGACGACCACAATATCAACATCAAAATATGTGGCATAGCCCATAGTAGCAAGTTGATGAACGGAAAGTAAATTATAACCAATGGTTTCGACAAGCATGACATTCACTAGGGACACGTCCGGAGTGATCACCACCTTACCGAAACCAAGTACCTTAGAGGATGACTTATCACCATATGAGACCGTGACATTTGAAGTATTTGTCTTTAGATCTTCCACAATATTTTTGCTTCCGGTCATGTGGCTTGTGGCACCACTATCAATAATCCATTTTCCTCCTCCGGAAGCAATGTCCTACAAGAGATCAATTCTTGGTTTTAGGTCCCCATTTTGGATGGGTCCTCTTTTGTTAGTCACAAGAATCTTAGGTACCCAAATAGCATATTCAAAGTAACCATCAGAGGGACCAACATATTTAGCATAGACATCACCATAATAATCCCTAAGAAGAACATAATGAGGGTTATATTTTCCTGCAAAATCATTGTGAGTAGGTCCGGAGACTCTGGCCTTTGGGAGCGGAGACTCCAGGCTAGATGAACTAGCCGGAGACTCCGGACCCTTTGACCCGGAGACTCCGGTCTCCTCGATTTTCTTCTTTCCATTCAGCTCCTCCCACTCCTCCTCTGTGTAACAAATATCAAAAGGGACATGAGGAGTAGGAGCAGCAGCAGGCTTTGACTTCTTCTTGTTCTTCTTATTCTTCTTCTTCTTTGAGGGCTTGGCCACCAAACCAAGATCCCCTTTCTTTGAGGACTCGGCAACAAATCCGAGGCCCTCCTTACCCTTGAACATTCTTTGATTGTTCAAGAGATCATTGAGATTCTTCTCTCCTTGAATGCAAGTATCAAGGCCTTTAGCAAGATTGGCCTTCAACCTATTGTTCTCCTCAATGATATCACTATGATCACAAATAGAGTTAGAAGAACAAGGAACTTCAATAACTTGCATTGGTGAGACTTTAGATTGTTCAATAGTTAGTTGAATTTGAAGTTGTTCACGAATCTTGGTGAGATGAGAGAATTTGCCTTCCAAAGCCTTGTGGGCTTCTTCAAGCTTCTCAAACTTCTCACGAAGATCATTATGACCAACGTCAAATTCAACTTTCTCCTTTTAAGAAACTTGACCATAGCAAGAGCATGGTCACGTTCTTTAGTGAGTTTTGACAAGATTAGATTATGAGACTCTTCTAGTCCCAACAATTTCTCCTCTAAAGAGACTCTCAAGTTTTGCTCTTCTTCGAGCTCAATTGATAGAGAGCCAATATCATCGGCGGCTAATCTTTCCAACTCCTCCTTCTCCTTGATAGTGTCATGGGCATCAGCAATTTCACACATTAGTGTCTCAAAGTACATCTTGGTTGGCCCCTTCATGTTAGCAATAAATTCATCACAAGAAACTAGTTCTTTCTTAATCTTAAGACTACTCACATCATCCATAGAAGTAGAATCGGAATGAGATGATGAAGGAGTAGGTGATGAAGTTACCTCTGAGGCCTTGGCCATAAGACACTTGTGGGTGGTGATGATGGCGTTCTCATTTTGTGAGTTGAAGAGGGATGTAGGTGGAGTGGAGACAATGGCAATGGCGGCCATTTCTCCATTCTCTTCATCAACAGAGTCATCATCATCGGACCCGGAGTCACACTCCTCATGAACCACCAACACCCTTTCTCCTTTCTTCTTGTTGTCCTTGTTCCCATGCTTCTTGGATGGGTAGAACTTTGATGACCGGCGCTTGGGGATGAGCCGACCTTCATTGTCCGCCTTGTTCTCATAAGGACATTCGGCGATGAAGTGCTTGATTCCTCCACAATTGTAGCAATGCCTCACTTTAGAGTCACCACCCTTCCTTGGAAAAGATTTGAACTTGGATCCCTTCATCTTGTGCTTGTTGGCATCCCAAAAAGCATTTGCATTGAGAGCCAAGTGTTCATGGAGTGCAAACTTGAGATCTTCCGGAGACCAACACTCTTCTTCATATGTTTCTTCTTCTCCCTCACCTTGCTTGGACACCACCTTGGCCTTGAGAGCAAGATTGTGAACTCCTTGTTCGGCAAGAACACGAGCTCTAGTTTCTTCCGCATTGTTCTTCAAGATCGACAAGGCGGTGAACTCGCAAAGAACTTCATTTGAGGTCATACTCCCAAAATCCGGTCTTGAACAGATTATCTCGGACCGCATGGGTTCTCTTGGGTTGATGGAGGTAATGAACATATGCTTGATATAGTCATCACCATTGTCTTTGCACCCGAACCCGGTCAAGGCCGTTGCGAGAGCCAAGATCCTTTGGTACATCTCATCGGGAGTCTCATTGTCACGCATAATGAAATCCCTCTCTTCACTCTTGAGCTCATCAAACTTAGAGGACCGAATACTCTCATTCCCAATGAAGAGCATAGTGAGATAGTCCCATACTTCCTTGGCGGTGCTCAAGTTGTTGATGTGTGCCGCATGAGTATCCGGCACGGCTTGTTGAAGGAGATGCTTGGCGGTAGCATTAAGTTGCTCATCAACTTCTTCCCTTCCAGTCAAGTTGTGAGGATCATGAGGTGCAAACCCATTTTGTATGACCCTCCACAAATGAGTAGAAGAGCTAGAAATATGAGATTTCATTAGTCCTTGCCATCTAATAAAATTGCGAGAATCAAGCTTAGGTGGAGATCCATGTTGTTAATGTGTGGCATAGGATAATGGACCAGCGGAGGGGAGTAAGTGTTAGGGGGTGGAATGTAAGCACCCTTTGCCGGACCATCATTTTCCTTAGGAGGATCACCTTTATTCTCGGCGGAGGTGGAGCCATTGTTAGGTGGCTTCACCTTAGCCAAGGAGAGTTCCACAATAGGTGTGGTGTTTGGGTCGGTGGGCCCGGAAGGTTTTCTTCCAAAATATTCCTCAAACATAGCCTTCATCTCCAATCTCATGGTGGTTTGCATTGTGTCCAAGGACGCCAAATGCTCCTCACGTGAGATTGAAGAGGAAGAGATAGATGGAGGAGTATCTTTGGGAGGAGTTTCTTTACTCTTATCCCCATCCATAGTCTCGCTCAAACTCTTAGGCGGTTAAGCCCGAATAAGAGACCACGCTCTGATACAAATTGAAAGGATCGTATGAGCGACTAGAGGGGGGGGTGAATAGGAGCTACCCAAATTTTTACTTCTTTTCAAGTTAAGGCTAGACAAGAAGGTAAATTCTCTAGATGTGCTACTAAGTGAATTTACCTAGAGTGACAAGCAAGCTAGCAATAACAATATAAGTAAAGGTACGAGTAAAGGATAGAGGTAACCGCAATGGAGACACGAAGACACAAGGATGTATTCCCGTAGTTCCTTCCTTGTTACGGGAAGTACGTCTACGTTGGAGAGGTGTGGTGCCACAAAGGCCACCAATGCCACAAAGGCTCACCCTATTCTCCGGTGAACAAGCCACAAAGGCGAGTCCACGCTCCACTAAGCGATGCCCTTAAAGGCGGCACGACACCTTTACACAAAGTATTGGGGCGAGCTCCACAACTCAATTGGAGGCTCCCAATAGGCCCACCAAGCTCTTACACACAAAGTTAAGCTTGGAGGACGGCTTCTTCCGGCTAGGAATCCAATGAACACACGAGTTACAAGCCCCTCAACAAAACGAGGGGGGAAATCAAATCGCCTAGGTGGAGGTGTAGATCTAGGTCTTCTCCCTCAAATTCCAAAAGGGCTTTGAGTTCTATTGGCTAGGGAGAGAGATCTAGTGCTTTGAAGCTTAGGAACAATGGAGGAGAGAGAGTGGAAGCCGCAGCCACTTCTTGAGGTAGAAGAATGCTTTATATAGTCCTCCACGAAATGTAGCCGTTGCTAGACGACTAGGGTCGGAGTCTCCGGCCAGGAAGGCCAGAGTCTCCGCCCTAAGTGACTCGAGGGCCGGAGTCTCCGGCCCAACTCCGGCCTAGCATCTGAATCGTCCGAGCCAGTTAGCAACCCACGACCAGCCAGACAGACCGGAGTCTCTGGCCCCGGTGGCGATTCCCCTCTCCGGCAGGGTGCCGGGAAGAGCTTCTGGACCCTCCCGATCTTCGGGTCGACGGCGGCGGCGGATCGCAATGTGTTCTGGAAAAGTGATCCGGTACTTAGGTTTTTTCCATCGAGGGGTCTTTATAGGCGAAGGGGCGATGTCAGAGGTGGGGCCAGGTGGCCTCACACCTGGCAGGCGCGGCCTAGGCCCTGGCGTGTGGGGCCCCTGTGGCCCCCCTCCTACTCCTCTTCGGATCTCTGGAAGCTTCCGGGTAAAATAAGACTTCAGGAACTTGTTTCGTCCAATTCCGAGAATATCTCCTGTGTATCACTTCTGAAACACAAAAACAACAGAAAACAGGGAACTGGCACTGTGGCAACTCGTTAGTAGGTTAGTTCTGGAAAATGCATAAAAGTGCCACAAAGTGTAACGAAACAGTAGGCAAATGGTGTAAAAACAAGCATGGAGCATCAAAAATTATAGATACGTCGGAGACGTATCAGGCCGCGGCTAATGATGTCGTCCAAAGCGAAAAGGCTTCTGTCTCGTTTCAGGGTCAGGTGGCAGATATTCCGGCGGGGGGCAGTTTGTTTTGGAAACAAAAGCAACTTGAAGTCGTCAACCTTATCTCCAGCCAAGAAGATGCCAGCAACCAGCTGTCCAGCGGCATTGCCGCTTTTGTTGAGAAAACAGCCACCATGAAGAAGGTATGTATTCCCAGTAGTGCCCGAGCGCCATGGCGGATTCTCATATATGTTCCGCTATGGGGCTTCAAGAGAAACTTCTGTAAATTTTTGAATAGCATAGCCCTCGAGCGCTGGTAGTTCATACAGTGCTCTATAGAGAACTTTTTAAATTTCATACTGAGTAGCCCACGAGCGTTATGGCGGATAACTATCCGACGTAAAGCTCTTAGGAAGACAAAAAATTAGCATAAGTAGCTGATGGTCCTTGTGCGTGGTGAATGACCAGCCCGTTGGGAACCCCAAGAGGAAGGTGTGATGAGTATAGCAGCTGGTTTTCCCTCAGTTAAGAAACCAAGGTTTAATCGTTCTTGGAGAGAAGAGACAAACGACTGAAGGTGATGCTTGCAAGCTTCGCGACAGCTTCGGACAATTTATATATGGCGCCTCGTCCAAGCTTTGCTTTGCTAGCAGCAACGTGGAACCTGCACACAACACAACCAAGTACTTTGTTCCCAACTTGCGATGAGGTTGTCAATCTCACCGGTTTGCTTGAAACAAAGGTTATGAGTGTATCGAGTGGAAAACAGTAGAAGTATGCGAGTAAAGTAAACAGTGCGAGTAAAGTAAATAGGTGATAGCAATATGATGGAAATAGGACCGGGGTCCACAGTTCACTAGTGGTGTCTCTCCATAAGATAAATAACACACGCTGGGTAAACAAATTACAGTTGGGCAATTGATAGAATAAAGATAAACGTGATAGGTCAAGAAGATCACTATGAGATTTACTCTGGGCATTACAACAAAATACATAGACCGCCATCCAACTGCATCTATGACTAATAATCCACTCATGGCGAATCAATCCGAGAACTCCACAAGTATTAAGTTGCGAACAACAGATAATTGCATTAAGCAAAGTGTGTAATGTAAACAAAGCATATGCCCTTGAGCATATGAATGTTGTTTTCTCCCTAGTAGCAACAGCACATCTATAACCTTAGAGGTTTCTGTCACTCCCCCAGGTTAAATAGAGGCATAAACCCACTATCGAGCATAAATACCCCCTCTTGGAGTCACTAGCAACTACTCGGCCAAGATAGCTACTAACAACGGAGAGCATGCAAGATCATAAACAACATAGAGATAACATAAGATATATTTCAGTATAGCAACTCAATCATAACACCAATATTCATCGGATCCCAACAAACCAAACATGTAGAATTACATAACGGTGATCTCAATCATGTAGGGCAGCTCATGAGATCTAAACATGAAGCACATGGTGGAGAAGACAACCATCTAGCTACTGCTATGGACCCATAGTCCAAGGTAGACTACTCACTCATCGCTCCGGAGGCAAGCATGGCGATGAAGAAGACCTCCGGTGGCGATTCCCCTCTCCGGCAGGGTGCCGGGAAGAGCTTCTGGACCCTCCCGATCTTCGGGTCGACGGCGGTGGCGGATCGCAATGTGTTCTGGAAAATTGATCGGGTACTTAGGTTTTTTCTGTCGGGGGGTCTTTATAGGCAAAGGGGCGATGTCAGAGGTGGAGCCAGGCGGCCTCACACCATGGCGGCACGGCCAGGCCCTGGGCCACGCCAGCCTGGTGTGTGGGGCCCCTGTGGCCCCCCTCCTACTCTCCTCCGGATCTCTGGAAGCTTCTGGGTAAAATAAGACTTCAGGAACTTGTTTCGTCCAATTCCGAGAATATTTCCTGTGTATCACTTCTGAAACACAAAAACAGCAGAAAACAGGGAACTGGCACTGTGGCGACTTGTTAATAGGTTAGTTCCGGAAAATGCATAAAAGTGCCACGAAGTGTAACGAAACAGTAGGCAAATGGTGTAAAACAAGCATGGAGCATCAAAAATTATAGATACGTTGGAGACGTATCAAGCATCCCCAAGCTTAACTCCTGCTCGTCCTCGAGTAGGTAAGTGATAACAAAAGAATAATTTTTGAGGTGACATGCACCTACACAATCTTGATCATATATGTAAGCATTTGTGAGCTGGAATCATAAGAACTTAAAACATGGGCATGAAAGATATAATATTGACAATAGAACTTAGCAACCATGTTGTAAACATGCAAATGAACACAAACAAAAGATCATGAAAATGAAACAATGAAAGTCAAACGTGTGTTCAAATCATAAGGAAAAACATACAAATGGTTTTCAGCTTGTCCTTCAAAGAGAGCAAAACATAAATGCATAGGACACCTTCAAGTTTAAGAGGGCGACTAGATGCAAATAATTTAAGAACAAGTGAAACCAACAATATGAATCAATCAATGAAAACTTTGGGACAATGCACATTATACTAAGAATGACAACTATGCTCTCTTAATGGTGCATAAAGGTAGAAGGTGGTGACTCAACATAAAAGTAGAAGAAAGGCCCTTCGCAGAGGGAAGCGGTGATTGCAAGTTTTATAACCTTCAAAAATTATGGTACTTACCGGCTTTGAGCTCTCATTGCCCCCATCATAAGCATCTTGAATGGTTAAAGTTAATGCGAGAACAATTATGATGCATATGCCTGACAAATCATAAGTTGAAAACATCGTGTCCCGTGAATACGAGTACCCAAACCTCATGCTACTTTACTTAGAGTCCCAAGCAAGGCTCTTGTCATTGCAAATATATGCATATCATTGAGAACTGCCAATGGGGTAACTCCGTGCCCGATGACATGGAACAAGCCCACATCAAAATGATAGGACAAGCAGACAATGAACACCTCGACATCTCTTTTATTTGCCATTTGTTTAGCTTTTTATTGTGAGATGCGTCGTCGAATGTTCACCATGGGTATGCTGCAAATTTCCACCATGAATTATGCATGGCTTAGATTAGCGGCCCGGCATTTCCCTAACACTTATACAAACTCCATGATCCCCACAAGATTCCCAATTCATTTCACACCGCGGGCATCCATAAACAAAAGATCACGATATCAACTCAAATAAGAAGTGCAATGTTGAAAGCTTGCCCATGACTGCATGGCTGGGCTAGTCTCCAACTTACAACTTGCAAGCATAACAACTCAACATAAGAGACCACAATGTCAAATTTTTAAGAACAGGAAAAAGTAAAGTGTGCCTTCCGGTTCGTGAGAGCTTTACTGACCGAATTTCTCATAACACTGGTAAGAGTTTAATTTGAAGAGAAAATAAAAGCAAGTCAAATTTACTTGGAATAGCAAATTGCTAGTAGGTATGTATGGTGGACACTTTGGAAAACTTTGGCTTTTAGAAGTTGGATGCACGAGTAGAGCTCATACTCAGTACAAGGCGAGGGCTAGCAAAAGACTGGGAGCGACCAACTAAGAGAGCAATAATGGCCATAATCATGCAAAGCGACAAAGCAACATTAAAAGAAGCATAGGATGGCATCGAAAGTCAAAAACTAAATGATCATGAAGGCTATTGGCGACTTTGTAAGAGTCTAACATGTGTGAGCATGCGCCAAGTCAACCCAAATAAAGCATCAAGGAGAAAACCAAAATAATGCTTCCATATAATAAAAACAACGCATGATTTTTTCAAAGGCTCATTAAGCAATCTCAGTTATTTGAGACAAGTCATGCTACAGCAAAACCACTAAGCATACTATCAAAAAGACATCAAGCATGACATGAAAAAGCCAAAGCCGCAGTCTACACAAGCTCCTTCTTGTACCACTATTTTGCATAAAGCTTTTTCTCTTTTCCAACACCATTTGAAATTTTTAAGACACCTCTTTTGATGAAAACCAATAAAGATCAGAGGCAAAAATACACCTTGATGAAAATATATGACAAGGTCTAAACACAAATCAAGGCGAAAACGAAAACCAAAAGCAGTAGCAGAAAAAGAAGAACACCCGGTGAAATTGTAAGAATGAAAAACGGAGTGTTCTTGGCAAATGAAAACGAGTACATCTCCTCCAAAGGAAATTTGTTGGGGTCCAACCATTTATTGCAGCAAACAAAACTAAACTAACTAAGAAAACTAAAACAACTGACGCTCCAAGAAAAACACATAGTGCATGAAGCAATAAAAATATAGTGTCTTGAAAGGTGACCTGATTTTTGCCGATGAAGAAGGGGTTCCTCGGGGGCATCCCCAAGCTTTGACGCTTGTACTTCTTGGATATTTCTTGGGGTGATGCATGGGCATCCCCAATATTGAGCTTTTGTCCATTCTTCAACTCATCTCATCATTCTCCAATCCCTACACATGAAAACTTCCTTCATACACAACTAAACACAATTCTATTAGCAACATCAGTGCAAGCATAACATATAATCAACCTCTTTTTGCTTCAGGTTTCAACTCAAAACCACCACATATATAGCAAATACTACTGTGGCAACTTCCCCAAAAGTTCTGTGATCAAAAGAACTCAAAAGAAAGCGATAAAGCGGCAAACACAAATATTGGCAGAAATCTGTCAAAACTGAACAGCTGACAAAGGTCGAATTTTTGAGGGGTTTTCTGTTGCTCAAATAAAAAAGTGTTCAACTAACGAAAGTTTGGATATAAGCTGGGGCATATGCACAAGAAATCGCAGGTCCAAAAGATATACAGAGAATTTATACGAATTTTTACGGTGCAGCACCGAAAACAGTTTCAGGACAGCAACATCCCCAAATGTTTACCTCACTCGAATTAGAGGCTTCTCTTGGCACAACAACAAAATAAACAAGATATGGAGTGGTCATTACAGTAGTAATCACTTCCAAGACTCAAATAAAAGAAAAAGTACTGAAAATAAAACATTGGGTTATCTCCCAAGAGTGCTTTTCTTTAACGCCTTTGAGCTAGGCGCAGAAAATTGCGAATCAAGTATTTTCAGAAGAAGCATTAAGATCAACTGCAGAGGTCTTGTCAATAAGGCATTGTATTTCATCCACATAAGTTTTAGAAGACCCTTTGTGATCACGCTTTGGTTCACTCAAATCACAAAAAAGTTTTTTGGGACAGATCCAGTCAAAATTATTTTCGAAAGCTTCACACAATCCCAAGAGCTTGCTAGGTATAGGTATTTCGGCTCCTTCATCATTTGTACTAATAACCTTTATAGGTGAACCGAGTTTATTAAAACGTTTAAGAACTTTTCTAGCTTCAATAACGATATCTTTAAATTCTAAGCGCAAAGCTTCCAAAATAAAAGCTTTCTTTTCAGGATCTTCAATTTCATTAAGCTTAAGGAACATGTATTGTGTAAAAGGATTAAGACTAGCAAACCTAGTTTCCAACATGTGAATTAAATAAATAAAAGCAACTTCAATACTAGGAGCTAGCTCAACCAAAGATTTCTCCTCAATTTCCTCATGCATACTAATGTGATTAAAGAACTCCTCAATGTAACTTTTGCCAATAATTGAACCACTACCTACTGAGAGGTCCTCCAGAACATACTTAGGGATCAACATGATGAACTAAAAGTAAACAAATAACAACTACCAAGGATTCTAATTTTTTTTGGGTTTTTGATATAAAATGATGCAGGTGAAATAAATAAAGTAAAGCAAAACAATAACAAAGTAAAGGATGTGCGTGCGAAAACTCCCCTCACAGAAGTCTTCCAATCTTCTCCCCGGCAACGGCGCCAGAAAAACAGCCGATGGTCCTTGTGCGTGGTGAATGACCAGCCCGTTGGGAACCCCAAGAGGAAGGTGTGATGAGTATAGCAGCTGGTTTTCCCTCAGTTAAGAAACTAAGGTTTAATCGTTCTTGGAGAGAAAAGACAAACAACTGAAGGTGATGCTTGCAAGCTTCGCGACAGCTTTGGACAATTTATATATAGCGCCTCGTCCAAGCTTTGCTTTGCTAGCAGCAACGTGGAACCTGCACATAACACAACCAAGTACTTTGTTCCCAACTTGCGATGAGGTTGTCAATCTCACCGGTTTGCTTGAAACAAAGGTTATGAGTGTATCGAGTGGAAAACAGTAGAAGTATGCGAGTAAAGTAAACAGTGCGAGTAAAGTAAATAGGTGATAGCAATATGATGGAAATAGGACCGGGGTCCACAGTTCACTAGTGGTGTCTCTCCATAAGATAAATAACACACGCTGGGTAAACAAATTACAGTTGGGCAATTGATAGAATAAAGATAAACGTGATATGTCAAGAAGATCACTATGAGATTTACTCTGGGCATTACAACAAAATACATAGACCGCCATCCAACTGCATCTATGACTAATAATCCACTCGTGGCGAATCAATCCGAGAACTCCACAAGTATTAAGTTGCGAACAACAGATAATTGCATTAAGCAAAGTGTGTAATGTAAACAAAGCATATGCCCTTGAGCATATGAATGTTGTTTTCTCCCTAGTAGCAACAACACATCTACAACCTTAGAGGTTTCTGTCACTCCCCCAGGTTAAATAGAGGCATGAACCCACTATCGAGCATAAATACCCCCTCTTGGAGTCACTAGCAACTACTCGGCCAAGATAGCTACTAACAACGGAGAGCATGCAAGATCATAAACAACATAGAGATAACATAAGATATATTTCAGTATAGCAACTCAATCATAACACCAATATTCATCGGATCCCAACAAACCAAACATGTAGAATTACATAACGGTGATCTCAATCATGTAGGGCAGCTCATGAGATCTAAACATGAAGCACATGGTGGAGAAGACAACCATCTAGCTACTGCTATGGACCCATAGTCCAAGGTAGACTACTCACTCATCGCTTCGGAGGCAAGCATGGTGATGAAGAAGACCTCCGGTGGCAATTCCCCTCTCCGGCAGGGTGCCGGGAAGAGCTTCTGGACCCTCCCGATCTTTGGGTTGACGGCGGCGGCGGATCGCAATGTGTTCTAGAAAATTGAACGGGTACTTAGGTTTTTTCCGTCAGGGGGGTCTTTATAGGTGAAGGGGCGATGTCAGAGGTGGAGCCAGGCGGCCTCACACCATGGCGGCGCGGCCAGGCCCTGGGCCGTGCCAGCCCTGGTGTGTGGGGCCCCTGTGGCCCCCTCCTACTCTCCTTCGGATCTCTAGAAGCTTCCGGGTAAAATAAGACTTCAGGAACTTGTTTCGTCCAATTCTGAGAATATTTCCTGTGTATCACTTCTGAAACACAAAAACAGCAAAAACAGGGAACTGGCACTGTGGCGACTTGTTAATAGGTTAGTTCCGGAAAATGCATAAAAGTGCCACGAAGTGTAACGAAACAGTAGGCAAATGGTGTAAAACAAGCATGGAGCATCAAAAATTATAGATACGTTGGAGACGTATCAGTAGCCCCCGAGCGTAATGGCGGATACAAATCCGGCATAATGCTCTAAGAGTAACTAAAAAATCAACGTGAGTAGCCCCCGAGCGTTATGGCAGATAATTATCCGGCATAAAGCTCTAAGAGTGACTAACACTTCAAATTATTTTGCCAGAACTAGAAGAAAGTGGTAGAGGACCTGGTCCAGGTTGTCAGCTCGCAAGAGAAGGAGCTGGCAAACAAAAGCGCTCTTGTGGCAGACTTGCAGCAGCAGCTTGAGAATAGCGGTAATTTACCTTAACAAGTTTGATTTCCTTTATGCTTATTCGATCAATGCTGCGCTGATAATTCTGCCATGCAGATGCTGCCACGCTAAAGTCCAAATTTGAGGGGGTGGAGAAGGGCCACGCAATTGTGATGGATGGGCTGCAACAGCAGCTCTAGAAATCACTGGCCGCAAACACCTCCCTCGAAGAGCAGTTTAAGGACCAGGAGCGCCAGAACCTTAAGAAGGAGAAGGAGATAGAGGATCTCCGCAAAGCCGCCGCTGTTTTTGAGCAGCGACACGCGGGCTTTAACAAGGTCCTCAATCACTTCTAGGACACCTTGTTAGGTACCATTACTTCTCATACTGTAAAGTTTTCAATTTCTTCTATGCCGTATGTGACGCATCTTCTTTTTCCGCTATGCAGCCGCCCTGGAGCAAGGTGAGGTGGATACCGCCGAGGGCTTGCGCATGGCCACCAACGCAGCGAAGAAGGAGCTTGATGGCCTTCTCAACGCTGGTCGCTGCAGGCATGTAGTTAGCAGTCCTTGTGCGTGGTGAATGACCAGCCCGTTGGGAACCCCAAGAGGAAGGTGTGATGAGTATACCAGCTGGTTTTCCCTCAGTTAAGAAACCAAGGTTTATCATTCTTGGAGAGGAGAGACAAACGACTGAAGGTGATGCAGACTGGCTTAATAGCACTCCAACAAGGGCGCCGTTTAACGATACTTGTTGACTCATCTTCGGCCAGTAGCAACGCGGAACCTGCACACAACACAACCAAGTACTTTGTTCCCAACTTGCGATGAGGTTGTCAATCTCACCGGTTTGCTTGAAACAAAGGTTATGAGTATATCGAGTGGAAAACAGTAGAAGTATGCGAGTAAAGTAAATAGTGCGAGTAAAGTAAACAGGTGATAGCAATATGATGGAAATAGAACCGGGGTCCACAGTTCACTAGTGGTGTCTCTCCATAAGATAAATAACACATGCTGGGTAAATAAATTGCAGTTGGGCAATTGATAGAATAAAGATAAACGTGATATGTCAAGAAGATCACTATGAGATTTACTCTGGGCATTACAACAAAATACATAGACCGCCATCCAACTGCATCTATGACTAATAATCCACTTGTGGCGAATCAATCCGAGAACTCCACAAGTATTAAGTTGCGAACAACAGATAATTGCATTAAGCAAAGTGTGTAATGTAAACAAAGCATATGCCCTTGAGCATATGAATGTTGTTTTCTCCCTAGTAGCAACAGCACATCTACAACCTTAGAGGTTTCTGTCACTCCCCCAGGTTAAATAGAGGCATGAACCCACTATCGAGCATAAATACCCCCTCTTGGAGTCACTAGCAACTACTCGGCCAAGATAGCTACTAACAACGGAGAGCATGCAAGATTATAAACAACGTAGAGATAACAAAAGATAATATTCAGTACAACAACTCAATCATAAACACCAATATTCATCGGATCCCAATAAACCAAACATGTAGAATTACATAACGGTGATCTCAATCATGTAGGGCAGCTCATGAGATCTAAACATGAAGCACATGGTGGAGAAGACAACCATCTAGCTACTGCTATGGACCCATAGTCCAAGGTAGACTACTCACTCATCGCTCCGGAGGCAAGCATGGCGATGAAGAAGACCTCCGGTGGCGATTCCCCTCTCCGGTAGGGTGCCGGGAAGAGCTTCTGGACCCTCCCGATCTTCGGGTCGACGGCGGCGGCGGATCGCGATGTGTTCTGGAAAATTGATCGGGTTCTTAGGTTTTTTCCGTCGGGGGGTCTTTATAGGCGAAGGGGCGATGTCAGAGGTGGGGCCAGGTGGCCTCACACCTGGCTGGCGCGGCCCAGGCCCTGGCTGTGCCGGCCTGGTGTGTGGGACCCCTGTGGCCCCCCTCCTACTCCTCTTCGGATCTCCGGAAGCTTCCGGGTAAAATAAGACTGCAGGAACTTGTTTCGTCCAATTCCGAGAATATTTCCTGTGTATCACTTCTGAAACACAAAAACAGCAGAAAACAGGGAACTGGCACTGTGGCAACTCGTTAGTAGGTTAGTTCCAGAAAATGCATAAAAGTGCCATGAAGTGTAACGAAACAGTAGGCAAATGGTGTAAAAATAAGCATGGAGCATCAAAAATTATAGATACGTTGGAGACGTATCAAGCATCCCCAAGCTTAACTCCTGCTCGTCCTCGAGTAGGTAAGTGATAACAAAAGAATAATTTTTGAGGTGACATGCACCTACACAATCTTGATCATATATGTAAGCATTTGTGAGCTGGGATCATAAGAACTTAAAACATGGGAATGAAAGATATAATCTTGACAATAAGAACTTAGCAACTATGTTGTAAACATGCAAATGAACACAAACAAAAGATCATGAAAATGAAACAATGAAAGTCAAACGTGTTTTCAAATCATAAGGAAAAACATACAAATGGTTTTCAGCTTGTCCTTCAAAGAGAGCAAAACATAAATGCATAGGACACCTTCAAGTTTAAGAGGGCGACTAGATACAAATAATTTGAGAACAAGTGAAACCAACAATATGAATCAATCAATGAAAATTTTGGGACAATGCACATTATACTAAGAATGACAACTATGCTCTCTTATGGTGCATAAAGGTAGAAGGTGGTGACTCAACATAAAAGTAGAAGAAAGGCCCTTCGCAGAGGGAAGCAGTGATTGCAGTTTTATAACCTTCAAAAATTATGGTACTTACCGGCTTTGAGCTCTCATTGCCCCCATCATAAGCATCTTGAATGGTTAAAGTTAATGCGAGAACAATTATGATGCATATGCTTGACAAATCATAAGTTGAAAACCTCATGTCCCGTGAATACGAGTACCCAAACCTTATGCTACTTTACTTAGAGTCCCAAGCAAGGCTCTTGTCATTGTAAATATATGCATATCATTGAGAACCGCCAATGGGGTACCTCTGTGCCCGATGACATGGAACAAGCCCACATCAAAATGACAGGACAAGCAGACAATGAACATCTCAACATCTCTTTTATTTGCCATTTGTTTAGCTTTTTATTGTGAGATGCGTCGTCGAATGTTCACCATGGGTATGCTGCAAATTTCCACCATGAATTATGCATGGCTTAGATTAGCGGCCCGGCATTTCCCTAACCTATATACAAACTCCATGATCCCCACAAGATTCCCAATTCATTTCACACCGCGGGCATCCATAAACAAAAGATCACGATATCAACTCAAATAAGAAGTGCAATGTTGAAAGCTTGCCCATGACTGCATGGCTGGGCTAGTCTCCAACTTACAACTTGCAAGCATAATAACTCAACATAAGAGACCACAATGTCAATTTTTTAAGAACAGGAAAAAGTAAAGTGTGCCTTCCGGTTCGTGACAGCTTTACTGACCGAATTTCGCATAACACTGGTAAGAGTTTAATTTGAAGAGAAAATAAAAGCAAGTCAAATTTACTTGGAATAGCAAATTGCTAGTAGGTATGTATGGTGGACACTTTCGAAAACTTTGGCTTTTAGAAGTTGGATGCACGAGTAGAGCTCATACTCAGTACAAGGCGAGGGCTAGCAAAAGACTAGGAGCGACCAACTAAGAGAGCAATAATGGCCATAATCATGCAAAGCGACAAAGCGACATTAAAAGAAGCATAAGATGACATGAAAAGTCAAAAACTAAATGATCATAGAGGCAATTGGCGACTTTGTAAGAGTCTAACATGTGTGAGCATGCGCCAAGTCAACCCAAATAAAGCATCAAGGAGAAAACCAAAATAATGCTTCCATACAATAAAAACAACGCATGATTTTTTCAAAGGCTCATTAAGCAATCTCTGTTATTTGAGACAAGTCATGCTACAGCAAAACCACTAAGCATACTATCAAAAAGACATCAAGCATGACATGAAAAAGCCTAAGCCGCAGTCTACACAAGCTCCTTCTTGTACCACTATTTTGCATAAAGCTTTTTCCCTTTTCCAACACCATTTGAAATTTTTATAAACACCTCTTTTGATGAAAACCAATAAAGATCAGAGGCAAAAATACACCTTGATGAAAAGATATGGCAAGGTCTGAACGCAAATCAAGGTGAAAACGAAAACCAAAAGCAGTAGCAGAAAAAGAAGAACAATCGGTTTTTGATAAGAGTGAAAACTAGAGCGTTCTTGGCAAATGAAAACGAGTACATCTCCTCCAAAGGAAATTTGTTGGGGTCCAACCATTTATTGCAGCAAACAAACAAACTAAACTAAAAAAACTAAAACAACTGACGCTCCAAGAAAAACACATAGTGCATGAAGCAATAAAAATATAGTGTATTGAAAGGTGACCTGATTTTTGCCGATGAAGAAGGGGTGCCTCGGGGGCATCCCCAAGCTTTGACGCTTGTACTTCTTGGATATTTCTTGGGGTGATGCGTGGGCATCCCCAAGCTTGAGCTTTTGTCCATTCTTCAACTCATCTCATCATTCTCCAATCCCTACACTTGAAAACTTCCTTCATACAAAACTAAACACAATTCTATTAGCAATATTAGTGTAGCATAACATATAATCAACCTCTTTTTGCTTCAGGTTTCAACTCAAAACCACCACATATATAGCAAATACTACTGTAGCAACTTCCCCAAAAGTTCCATGATCAAAAGAACTCAAAAGAAAGCGACAAAGCGGCAAACACAAATATTGGCAGAAATCTGTCAAAATTGAACAGCTGACAAAGGTCGAATTTTTGAGGGGTTTTCTGTTGCTCAAATCAAAAAGTGTTCAACTAACGAAAGTTTGGATATAACAAACTAGCTGCTTGGCCCGCGCATTTGCGCGGCTAGATATATTAGTCTGTTTTTTGCATTAGCTCCTAAATGTTGATATATTGTTATGTATATATATTTACATAAAATAGAAAAATTCATGTGAAGAATATTGTTTGGTATTGTCTTTCAGACGCATTTTTCTCCCAGATAAAAATGCTATTTTTATTTATTCATATATTTGCAATCATATTTTTTACAAAATAATTTTATCGAATTGTGTCTTCTAAGTTACTGTAGTGTACTTGGGGAGGGGAGGGGAATATTTTGGTCATGTGTATTACGTTGTTGCTAAGGTTATTATTACGTCGTTTCTAAGGATATTTTTTTTTCATTTCAGTATTTGGTTAAGTTTAATTTCATGCATAATCTAACATCTAATTATTTTTAGGCTTAATTAGTTATTTATCGGTTGTACATAGATTTTTATGAAAAACTAAATGGTATGATGTATCTTTTGTCACCAACTCGTTATGACATGTTCTTGCATTCTCTATATGCACTTCATGAGAATTTAATTTTGAAATATTTCATCTCCCAGTTCAGTTTATGTCGGACCCATAAATATAACTCCAACAGATAACCCATTATGAAATTCAGCTATCTCCACTTATAAATACTTCTGTGAGAACCAAATTGCTGTGTCCTTCTTTATAACACTGTGTCCTTTATACCAACACTCTACATTGTGATCTTTTGTGTACGAAATAACCAAAATAAAGAGCTCAAAACTTATATCTGGAATAAACATTGATTATTGTATAGTAGGTCATGTTTGGTGCTATAAAGATTATCGTAATCCAATTGACCCAACGGGCTCTTCTACATCTTTTAGCGTTCAGTTAACGAATATATTTGGATACCTTGCCTATTCTATTTATTTTTCTACGATAGATCATGCTCTTAGCTATTTATTTATTTTGAACGATACGTTTGCTGTTAACTCCCATGTATCAGAAACACGTGAGATTCAGATAATTCACTGAATATGTAAGCGTTGATCAGTCGTTGATTCATGTTTTTATCTTGCATAAGAGAATCTAACTGACATGTGAATCATACTTACCTGAGGAGCTGAGCGCTCGGCTGATTGGCTCTCTTCGACTGCAGCCTAGCATGTCGACGAAATATGTGATTAATATCTCCATTGCCTCCAGCTACAGGCTAGTAGATGAATATGCTGCTTCTCGAGTGCGATCCCCCGGAAGTTGGACAAAGTTGTTTGATCGGCCACGGACTGGTATTACATATTGAATTTGTTTCCTGCTTTGGTCGCCGACCTCTCTTTCCCACGCCACGCTATGTGTCTTGCTCTCGCTCTCGCCTATGACTGACGACGGCCAGAGCCAAGATTTTTCATGGTGCTGCACGCTGGAGCCGAGACAACATAAAAGCTACTCCTACCTCGGTAACTGAATTTCAATGCGTGCGGACAATTCAATGACGTGTGCATCCTAATCTCTTCAAACGTTTTCTAGTAAATCTTGGTTGCACACGTCTCCCTTCTTTTGCCAGCCGGATTAGATCGTGTTCCTTTTTTTTGGTAATAAGCAACTCGAGCCCGTTCTTGTTCCAAATTTATCTTCATTAAATCTGAGACGTCAACTTTGAAGTGCATAATCTTCACCGTTGATTGTTAGTTGTTTTAATAATATAATAGATGGTGCATTGAAATCGAGCGAGAGAGAGGAAAAAGGTGCATTGAAAACTGCTAATCTGGGCAAAAGAGACCGAAACCACTCGTGCCCACGTCCCAGACCCACACAGCTCCACACGCTACGGCCCCACACGCTATGGCCCCAGCTTCGCTCGTATGACCAAACACGGTCTCGTCCTGTCCCACGCGGTCCCTTTCTACCAGCCCCACACGACGCGGCCCCACACGGCGCGGCCCCACTCGTCAGCACGAAACGGTCAACTAAACGGGAATCCTCCCGTCCGAGCTCCTTCCGAGGGTTTCAAACAAGGGCTTGGGGAAAACTGAGGAAAAACTAAGCGGCTGGGGAAAACTGAGTACAACTAAGGACCTGAGGGCACGAAAATAGAAATCCCAAAGATTTATGATATGCTTGATTTACCACCGCTTGAAAAATGTTATTATGATGTTCCTATTGCTGATGTTGCTAAGAAGAAACCTTTGGGAAGGATTAATGATGTTCTTATTGTGGTTAATAATAACCTTGTTCCCGTTGATTTTCTTGTCATGGATGTTGAATGCCATGCTTCATGTCCTATTATTTTGGGAAGACCCTTTCTTCGAACTGTAGGTGCCATTATTGATATGAGAGAAGGCACCATCAAATATCAATTCCCACTCAAGAAAGGTATGGAACACTTCCCTAGGAAAATAAAGAAATTACTTTTTGACTCTATTCTTAGAGCAAATTATGAGCTTGATGCTTCATCTCTTGATGTTACTTGATTCGTAATTTTCTGCGCCTAGCTCAAAGGCGTTAAAGAAAATCACTCTTGGGAGATAACCCATTGTTTTATTTTCAGTACTTTTTCATTTATTTGAGTCTTGGAAGTTATTACTACTGTAATAACCTCTCCTTATCCTTTTTATTTCATTTTTGTGCCAAGAGAAGCCTCTAATTTGAGTGAGGTAAGATTTGGGGATGTTGCTGTCCTGAAACAGTTTTCGGTGCAGCACCGTAAAAATTTGTAAAAATTCTCTGTATATCTTTTGGACCTGAGATTTCTTGTACATATGCCCCAGGTTATATCCAAACTTTCATTAGTTGAACGCTTTTTGATTTGAGCAACAGAAAACCCCTTAAAAATTCGACCTTTGTCAGCTGTTCTGTTTTGACAGATTTCCGCCAATATTTGTGTTTGCCGCTTTATCGCTTTCTTTTGAGTTCTTTTGATCACGGAACTTTTGGGGAAGTTGCTACAGTAGTATATACTTTATATGTGGTGGTTTTAGGTTGAAACCTGAAGCAAAAAGAGGTTGATTATATGTTATGCCTACACTAATGTTGCTAATAGATTTGTGTTTAGTTTTGTATGAAAGAAGTTTTCAAGTGTAGGGATTGAAGAATGATGAGATGAGTTGAAGAATGGAAAAAAGCTCAAGCTTGGGGATGCCCATGCATCACCCCAAAAAATATCCAAGAAGTACAAGCGTCAAAGCTTGGGGATGCCCCCGAGGCACCTCTTCTTCATCGGCAAAAATCAGGTCACCTTTCAAGACACTATATTTTTATTGCTTCATGCACTATGTGTTTTTCTTGGAGCGTCAGTTGTTTTAGTTGTCTTTATTAGTTTAGTTTGTTTGCTGCAATAAATTGTTGGACCCCAACAAATTTCTTTTGGAGAAGTTGCCTTGCTTTTCATTTGCCAAGAACGCTCTAGTTTTCACTCTTATCAAAAACCGAGTGTTCTTCTTTTTCTGCTACTGCTTTTAGTTTTCATTTTCACCTTGATTTGCGTTTAGATCTTATTATATTTATTCATCAAGGTGTATTTTTGCCTCTGATCTTTATTGGTTTTCATCAAAAGAGGTGTTTATAAAAATTGGAATGGTGTTGGAAAAGAGAAAAAGCTTTATGCAAAAAGTGGTACAAGAAGGAGCTTGTGTAGACTGCGGCTTAGGCTTTTTCATGTCATGCTTGATTTCTTTTTGATAGTATGCTTAGTGGTTTTGCTATAGCATGACTTGTCTCAAATAACTGAGATTGCTTAATGAGCCTTTGAAAAAATCATGCGTTGTTTTAATTATTTGGAAGCATTATTTTGGTTTTCTCCTTGATGCTTTATTTGGGTTGACTTGGCGCATGCTCACACATGTTAGACTCATACAAAGTCGCCAATAGCCTCTATGATCATTTAGTTTTTGACTTTTGATGCCATCTTATGCTTCTTTTAATGTCGCTTTGCATGATTATGGCCATTATTGCTCTCTTAGTTGGTCGCTCCCAGTCTTTTGCTAGCCCTCGCCTTGTACTGAGTATGAGCTCTACTCGTGTATCCAACTCCTAAAAACCAAGTTTGCCAAAGTGTCCACCATACATACCTACTAGCAATTTGTTATTCCAAGTAAATTTGACTTGCTTTTATTTACTCTTCAAATTAAACTCTTACCAGTGTTATGCGAAAATTGGTCAGTAAAGTTCTCACGAACCGGAAGGCACACTTTACTTTTTCTTGTTCTTAAAAATTTGACATTGTGGTATCTTATGTTGAGTTGTTATGCTTGCAAGTTGTAAGTTGGAGACTAGCCCAGCCATGCCGTCATGGGCAAGCTTTCAACATTGCACTTCTTATTTGAGTTGATATCGTGATCTTTTGTTTATGGATGCCCACGGTGTGAAATGAATTGGGAATCTTGCAGGGATCATGGAGTTTGTATATGTGTTAGGGAAACGCCTGGGCCGCCAATCTAAGCCATGCATAATTCATGGTGGAAATTTGCAGCATACCCATAGTGGACATTCGACGACGCATCTCAAAATAAAAAGCTAAACAAATGGTAAATAAAAGAGATGTCGAGGTGTTCATTGTCTGCTTGTCCTGTCATTTTGATGTGGGCTTGTTCCATATCATCGGGCACGGAGGTACCCCGTTGGCGGTTCTCGATGATAACCATATACTTACAATGACAAGAGCCTTGCTTGGGACTCTAAGTAGAGTAGCATGAGGTTTGGGTACTCGTATTCACGGGACACGAGGTTTTCAACTTATGATTTGTCAAGCATATGCATCATAATTGTTCTCGCATTAACTCTAACCATTCAAGATGCTTATGATGGGGGCAATGAGAGCTCAAAGCCGGTAAGTACCATAATTTTTGAAGGTTATAAAACTTGCAATCACTGCTTCCCTCCGCGAAGGGCCTTTCTTTTACTTTTATGTTGAGTCACCACCTTCTATCTTTATGCACCATTAAGAGAGCGTAGTTGTCATTCTTAGTATAATGTGCATTGTCCCTGAGTTTTCATTGATTGATTCATATTGTTGGTTTCACTTGTTCTCAAATTATTTGTATCTAGTCGCCCCCTTAAACTTGAAGGTGTCCTATGCATTTATGTTTTGCTCTCCATGAAGGACAAGCTGAAAACCATTTGTATGTTTTTCCTTATGATTTGAACACACGTTTGACTTTTATTGTTTCATTTTCATGATCTTTTGTTTGTGTTCATTTGCATGTTTATAACATGGTTGCTAAGTTCTTATTGTCAAGATTATATCTTTCATGCCCATGTTTTAAGTTCTTTTGATCCCAGCTCACAACGCTTACATATATGATCAAGATTGTGTAGGTGCATGTCACCTCAAAAATTATTTCTTTTGTTATCACTTACCTACTCGAGGACGAGCGGGAGTTAAGCTTGGGGATGCTGATACATCTCCAACGTATCCATAATTTTTGATGCTCCATGCTTGTTTTTACACCATTTGTTTAGTGTTTAGAAATGCCGTCTTTACATCCATTTGATGCTCAAATCTACATGTTGTGTTTGTTGGGATCCGATGAATATTGGTGTTATGATTGAGTTGATGTGCTGAATTTTATCTTATGTTATCTCTATATTGTTTATGATCTTGCATGCTCTCTGTTGTTACTAGCTATCTTGGTCGAGTAGTTGCTAGTGACTCCAAGAGGGGGTATTTATGCTCGATAGTGGGTTCATGCCTCTATTTAATCTGGGGGAGTGACAGAAACCTCTAAGGTTGTAGATGTGCTGTTACTACTAGGGGGAAAACAACATTCATATGCTCAAGGGCATATGCTTTGTTTACATTACACACTTTGCATAATGCAATTATCTGTTGTTCGCAACTTAATACTTGTGGAGTTCTCGGATTGATTCGCCACAAGTAGATTATTAGTCATAGATGCAGTTGGATGGCGGTCTATGTATCTTGTTGTAATGCCCAGAGTAAATCTCATAGTGATCCTCTCGACATATCACGTTGTCTTTATTCCATCAATTGCCCAACTGTAATTTGTTTACCCAGCATGTGTTATTTTATCTTATGGAGAGACACCACTAGTGAACTGTGGACCCCGGTCCTATTTTCTTTATATTGCTATCAGCTGTTTACTTTACTCGCACTGTTTACTTTACTCGCATACTATTACTATTTTCCACTCGATACGCTCATTCCTTTGTTTACAGCAAACCGGTGAGATTGACAACCTCATCGTAAGTTGGGAGCAAAGTATTTGGTTGTGTTGTGTGCAGGTTCCACGTTGCTACTAGTTGAAGACGCGCTAACTCGTTTGATCGTAAACGGCGCCCTTGTTGGAGTGTCACTAGACTAGCAAGCATCACCTTCAGTCGTATTGGCTTCTTCCTCTCCTGATGGACAAACCTTGGTTTCTTACTGAGGGAAAACCTTGCTGCTATATTCATCATACCTTCCTCTTGGGGTTCCCAACTGGACGGTGAAAAACTATCAACACCGTGCTGCATCAAGCTCTTTTCTGGCGCCGATGCCGGGGAGGAAAAAGAAGACTTCTGCAAGGGGAGTTTCGCATGCACATCCTTTACTTTGTTTTAAGTTTTGCTTTACTTTATTTTTACTTGCATCATTTTATCAAAAACCCAAAAAAAATTAGTTTCCTTTATAGTTGTTATTTCTTTACTCTAGTTCATTATGTTGTTCCCTAAGTACGTTTCGGAGGACCTCTCAGTAGGTAGTGGTTCAATTATTGGAAAAAGTAACATTGAGGAGTTCTTTAATCATATTAGTATGCATAAAGATGTTGAGGAAAAGTCTTTGGCTGAGCTTGCCCCTAGTTATGAAGTTGCTTCTGCTTATTTGATTCACATGTTAGAAGCTAGGTTTGCTAGCCTTAATCCTTTTATGCAATACATGTTTCTTAAGCTTCATGATATTGAGGATCCCGAAAAGAAAGCCTTTATCCTTGAAGCTCTGCGCATAGAATTTAGAGATGTTGCCATTGAAGCTAGGAAAGTTCTTAAGTGTTTTAATAAGCTTGGTTCACCTATAAAGGTTGTTAGTACAAACAATGAGGGAACCGATATACATATACCTAGCAAACTGTTGGGATTATATGAAGCTTTTGAAAATAATTTTGATTGGATCTGTCCCAAAAATCTTTTTAGTGATTTGAGTGTACCAAAGAGTGATCACAAAGGGTCTTCAAAAACTTATGTGGATGAAATACAATGCCTTATTGAGAAGACCTCTTCAATGGATCTTAATGCCACACTTGATATTACTTGATTCGCACTTTCTGCGCCTAGCTCAAAGGCGTTAAAGAAAAGCACTCTTGGGAGAAAACCCAATATTTTTACATTCAGTTCTTTTTCTTTTATTTGAGTCTTGGAAGTTATTACTACTGTAATGACGTCTCCTTATCCTTTTTATTTCGTTTTTGTGCCAAGAGAAGCCTCTAATTTGAGCGAGGTAAGATTTGGGGATGTTGCTGTCCTGAAACAGTTTTCGGTGCTGCACCATTAAAATTCGTGAAAATTGTCTGTATATCTTTTGGACCTGCGATTTCTTGTGCATATGCCCCAGATTATATCCAAACTTTCATTAGTTGAACACTTTTTGATTTTAGCAACATAAAACCCTCTAAAAATTCGACCTTTGTCAGCTGTTCTGTTTTGACAGATTTCTGCCAATATTTGTGTTGCCGCTTTATCGCTTTCTTTTTGAGTTCTTTTGATCACGGAATTTTTGGGGAAGTTGCTACAGTAGTATATGCTTTATATGTGGTGGTTTTGAGTTGAAACCTGAAGCAAAAAGGGTTGATTCAATGTTATGCTTACACTAATGTTGCTAATAGATTTGTGTTTAGTTTTGTATAAAGGAAGTTTTCAAGTGTAGGGATTGGAGAATGATGAGATGAGTTGAAGAATGGACAAAAGCTCAAGCTTGGGGATTCCCATGTCACCCCAAGAAATATCCATGAAGTACAAGCGTCAAAGCTTGGGGATGCCCCCGAGGCACCCCTTCTTCATCGGCAAAAATCAGGTCACCTTTCAACGCACTATATTTTTATTGCTTCATGCATTATGTGTTTTTCTTGGAGCGTCAGTTGTTTTTAGTTTTCAGTTTTGTTTAGTTTTGTTTTCTGTAATTAATGGTTGGACCCCAACAAATTTCTTTTGGAGAAGTTGCCTTGCTTTTCATTTGCCAAGAACACTCCATTTTTCACTCTTATCGCTTCAACGAGTGTTCTCTTTTTCTAGAACTGCGGTTAGCTTTTGATTTTTGCCTTGATATTTGTTTAGATCGTGTTATATCTTTGCATCAAGGTGTGTTTTGACCTCTGGTCCATATTGGTTTTCATCAAAAGAGTTGGTTATAAAAAGTTTGAATGGTGTTGGAAAAGAGAAAAAGCTTTATGCAAAAAAGTGGTACAAGATGGAGCTTGTGTAGACTGCGGCCTAGGCTTTTGCATGTCGTGCTTGATGTATTTTTGATAGTATGCTTAGTGGTTTTGCTGTAGCATGACTTGTCTCAAATGACTGATATTGCTTAATGAGCCTTTGAAAAAATCGTGCTTTGTTTTAATTATTTGGAAACATTATTTTGGTTTTCTCCTTTGATGCTTTATTTGGGTTGACTTGGCGCATGCTCACACATGTTAGACTCATACAAAGTCGCCATTGTCTCTATGATCATTTAGTTTTTGACTTTTGATACCATCTTATGCTTCTTTTAATGTCGATTTGTCGCTATGCATGATTATGGCCGTTATTGCTCTCTTAGTTGGTCGCTCCCAGTCTTTTGCTAGCCCTCATTTTGTACTGAGTATGAGCTCTACTCGTGCATCCAACTCCTAAAAACCAAGTTGTTCCAAAGTATCTACCATACACAACTATTAGCAATTTGCTATTCCAAAGTACATTTGACTTGCTTTTATCTATCCTTCAAAATAAACTCTTTTTGGTGTTATGCGAAAATTAGTCAGTAAAGCTCTCACGAACCGGATGGCACACTTTACTTTTCTTGCTTTAAAAATTTGACATTGTGGTCTCTTATGTTGAGTTGTTATGCTTACAAGTTGTAAGTTGGGAATTAGCCCAGCCATGCCGTCATGGGGAAAGCTTTCAACATTGCACTATCTTTCATTTGAGTTGATATCGTGATCTTTTGTTTATGGATACTCGCGGTGTGAAATGAATTGGGAATCTTGCGGGATTATGGAGTTTGTATACGTGTTAGAGAAACGCCTGGGCCGCTAATCTAAGCCATGTATAATTCATGGTGGAAATTTACAGCATGCCCATAGTGAACATTTGACAACGCATCTCACAATAAAAAGCTATACCGATGGTAAATAAAAGAGATGCCGAGGTGTTCATTGTCTGTTTGTCCTGTCATTTTAATGTGGGATTGTTCCATGTCATCGGGCACGGAGGTACCCCGTTGGTGGTTCTCGATGATACGTGTATACTTACAATGACAAGAGCTTGCTTGGGACTCTAAGTAAAGTAGCATGAGGTTTGGGTATTCGTATTTCACGGGACACGAGGTTTTCAACTTATGATTTGTCAAGCATATGCAGCATAAGTGTACTCGCATTAACTTTAACCATTCAAGATGCTTATGATGGGGGCAATAAGAGCTCAAAGCCGGTAAGTACCATAATTTTTGAAGGTTTATAAAACTTGCAATCACTGCTTCCCTCTGCGAAGGGTCTTTCTTTTACTTTTTTGTTGAGTCACCACCTTCTATCTTTATGCACCGTCTAAGAGAGCATAGTTGTCATTCTGAGTATAATGTGCATTGTCCCAAAGTTTTCATTGATTGATTCATATTGTTGGTTTCACTTGTTCTTAAATTATTTGTATCTAGCCGCCCTCTTAAACTTGAAGGTGTCCTATGCATTTATGTTTTGCTACTCCATGAGGGACAAGCTGAAAACCATTTGTATGTTTTTCCTTATGATTTGAACACACGTTTGACTTTCATTGTTTCATTTTCATGATCTTTTATTTGTGTTCATTTTCATGTTATAACATGGTTGCTAAGTTTCTTCTAGCAAGATTATATCTTTCATGCCCATGTTTTAAGTTCTTTTGATCCCAGCGCACAACGCTTACATACATGATCAAGATTGTGTAGGTGCATGTCACCTCAAAAATTATTTCTTTTGTTATCACTTACCTACTCGAGGACGAGCAGGAGTTAAGCTTGGGGATGCTGATACGTCTCCAACGTATCCATAATTTTTGATGCACCATGCTTGTTTTTACACCATTTGTTTAGTGTTTCGTTACACTTCATGGCATTTTTATGCATTTTCCGGAACTAACCTATTAACAAGATGCCACAGTGCCAGTTCCCTGTTTTCTGCTGTTTTTGTGTTTCAGAAATGTTACACAGGAAATATTCTCGGAATTGGACGAAACCAAAGCCAGTCGTCCAGATATTTCACGGAGCTTCCAGAAGACCGAAGAGGAGACGAAGCCGGACCAGAGGGTGGCCACACCACCAGGGGGCACGACCCACCCCTGGCCCGCGCCGGCCTGTGGTGTGGGCCCCCTGGTCCACTTTTGACGCCGCCTCTTCGCCTATAAAGACCCCCCGACGGGAAAAACCTAAATACCCGATCACTTTTCCAGAACATATCGTGATCCACCGCCGCCGTCGACCCGAAGATCGGGAGGGTCCAGAAGCTCTTCCCGGCACCCTGCCAGAGAGGGGAATCGCCACCGGAGATCTTCTTCATCGCCATGCTTGCCTCCGGCGCGATGAGTGAGTAGTCTACCTTGGACTATGGGTCCATTGCAGTAGCTAGATGGTTGTCTTCTCTAGCATGTGCTTCATGTTTAGATCTCGTGAGCTGCCTTACATGATTGAGATCACCGTTATGTAATTCTACATGTTGTGTTTGTTGGGATCCAATGAATATTGGTGTTATGATTGAGTTGATGTGCTGAATTTTATCTTATGTTATGTCTATGTTGTTTATGATCTTGCATGATCTCTGTTGTTAGTAGCTATCTTGGCCGAGTAGTTGCTAGTGACTCCAAGAGGGGGTATTTATGCTCGATAGTGGGTTCATGCATCTATTTAATCTGGGGGAGTGACAGAAACCTCTAAGGTTGTAGATGTGTTGTTGCTACTAGGGGGAAAACAACATTCATATGCTCAAGGGCATATGCTTTGTTTACATTACACACTTTGCTTAATGCAATTATCTGTTGTTCGCAACTTAATACTTGTGGAGTTCTCGGATTGATTCGCCACAAGTGGATTATTAGTCATAGATGCAGTTGGATGGCGGTCTATGTATCTTGTTGTAATGCCCAGAGTAAATCTCATAGTGATCCTCTCAACATATCACGTGTCTTTATTCTATCAATTGCCCAACTGTAATTTGTTTACCCAGCATGTGTTATTTTATCTTACGGAGAGACACCACTAGTGAACTATGGACCCTGGTCCTATTTTCTTTATATTGCTATCACCTAATTACTTTACTCGCACTGTTTACTTTACTCGCATACTATTACTATTTTCCACTCGATACGCTCATTCCTTTGTTTACAGCAAACTGGTGAGATTGGCAACCTCATCGTAAGTTGGGAGCAAAGTATTTGGTTGTGTTGTGTGGAGGTTCCACGTTGCTACTAGTTGAAGACGCGCTAACTCATTTGATCGTAAACGGCGCCCTTGTTGGAGTGTCACTAGACTAGCAAGCATCACCTTCAGTCGTATTGGCTTCTTCCTCTCCTGATCGACAAACCTTGGTTTCTTACTGAGGGAAAACCTTGCTGCTATATTCATCATACCATCCTCTTGAGGTTCCCAACTGGACGGTGAAAAACTATCAACACCGTGCCGCATCACTTAGCTGCTTACAAGCAGCTCAGTCACACTGACTGGGTGTGGTGTTGTCAACACCATAGCAAAGCAGTGAAGCTGCTGCTGGAGTAGATCAGCTCGGTCAGGAGCTAGCAGCTCTCATTTGACAAGCACAACACCAGCACAAAAGAACACACTGTTCTTTCATAGCACCAAATATCATCCAACAAACAAACCAAGGGATTGAATCCCTGGAAGCTGAAGAAGGTGGCAAGGTGGAGCAGCCCCTGACCAGGAGGAGAAGGGCAGGCACCAGAAGCTTACCAGGAGGAGAAGGGCAGGCAGGAGTCGAACCAGGAGGAGAAGGGCAAGCTAGGAGCAAACCACAACTCTCCAGCAAGCAGTAGCAGTTCAACATCAAGACCTCAGCTGCAAAACTCCAGCCAACAGGTGGATACTTTTGCATCTCATATTTCACTGCTAGTGCATGAAATCATGCATGGTTGGGTGTTGTAGAATATCCCTCAGACTTGCAAAGTGGTGCTTTGTCAAGTTCATCACTGGGAGTGTGGTTTAAGCCAAATAGAGACAACTAGGGTAGCAGCCTCAGCTTGTGCTTCACTGGCAAGCTTAGTTTAGCAAGAGTATGAGCATGCACATGATCAGGTTGTGCTGGGCACATATCCAATAGGATATGCACCTTAGACACACAACAAGATCAATTCCACTATCAAATCTCAAAACCCTGGATAAATAAGCAAGCAAATCATCTCACAAGTTTGTGAGTGGCCCCAGACCAACATCATTGGCCTGTAGAACAAGGTAAGTTTCACCAACAGTTAGCCAGTTCAAGATCTGGTTGCTGGGCACATGACCAAAGGGTCATGCACCTCAAACACAACACACTCATTGAATTGAGAGCCACCAGAGAGAAATTTAGTTGAATCATCTTCCATAGCTTCTACTAGGAATCAACAAATCATCAGTAGCAGTAGCTAGGTGATGGGATTCAGTTAACATAACTGAATCTCTGCTAACAGAGCATCACACCACCCCATTTAGAATCAGGGAAACATTGATCAAATCATTTTCCTAGGTTATTCGGCTTGGAATCATTAGCTTAACTATCAGTGGATAACTGAATCCATGCAACATTGCAAGATTCATACTAACATTTCTGTCATGACCAAAACTTTGACAGAAGAGACAACAGCACAGCATAATCACCATCTGACCAAGTATAGAAACTAACTGAATTTAGAAATTCAGTGATATACACAAGTAACTCTGACAGCATGGCATCATAAGAATCGGGGATTGTCATAGCAAGTTACAGGTGTTAACTGAACCTTGCAGCAGGGCAAGTTTCAGCATAACCATTCTGTCAAAGAAATTCACTGACAGAGTAATGGGCACAGCAAGACTATCACTGATCAAGTATCTAAACAGATAACTGAATTCTAAACCGCAATCGAGCATCAAACAGCAACATCACAAAGCTTTGTTTGTGAGCCTGGCTCACTGGCCTTGGCCAGATGGCCAAAGACCTTGGCCAGGGAAGAGAGAAGAGGAGTAGAGAGGAAGGAGGACACACTCACCGGCGCCCAGGTGCTCGTCTGGACGGCATGGCAGGGCAGTGCCCGCGCAGCCAGCCAGAGGCTACCCGAGGAAGTCTTCACCTCGGCACCACCGGCGAAGCACACACACTTGGATCACCTCAAGCACGCACAGCACGCCTAGTGAGGAGATTCGGCGAGGTGTGAGTTCGGCGGCGGCAGAGAGGCAATTTTCCGAGTGAGATCCAGCCACGGATCTCCTCGCAGAGGAAGCGGCCACCGAATCTGTTCGGTGGAGGAGGAAGAGGGCGCAGAGGGGAGCATTTCACCCAAGGTGGCGGCGGCGGAGTCCGCCGGAGGGCAGCCGGAATCACCGGGCGATGGCGAGGCGATTCGGACGTCGCAGGAGCCTAAGTGCGGGAAGAAGAGAGAGATGAGGGAGAGGGGCTGGGCTGGGTCGGTTTGACCGATCCAGACCCAAGCCGGTTCGGGGTCAACCAACTAGTTGGGCTGGGTTGAGCCAGTGGGCCAAGGCCCACTTGTATATTTGAACCAAATTTCAAATACCAAATTCTAATTTGAAAATTTGATTCAAAATTCAAACTTAAATCAATATTGTTGAATTTAAATCATTTAAACTAAATTCTATTTTCAGAATTTAATTATCTTCTGAATAAAAAGATAATCTTTACTTATTCCTTTAAAATAAATTTAACTTGTGATATTCTTTAAGTTTCATTTTTACAAAAACCTTAATTTCTATTAAACCAAAATAAAAATTAAGTTTTTTCTTTATTAAATCAATTCCTTTTCTTTTCAAATAACTTCAACAAAAGTTTTATAAATTCAAAATTGCTTTCAAACTCTAATTAATTGTTTGAATTACCATATCTAGGGTAAAACACACCAATAATATCAAGTGTTGTATTAAAACACTTTGGTAATGCCAAGTCTTGGGTAAAACACACAAATAAGTAAACAAAGACAATGAATCACCATGCATTGCATATCATTGCACATAACATCCATTTGCTTCTTTAAACATTGTCCTTACCGAAAAATGATTGGATTTCTGTAGAACAAGGAGATCAGGAGCATCGCCAAGTATCCGACTCCATTACCTTCCAGTCACAAGGCAAGTTTATCTTGCTCATATCTCTTGGTTGCACTGGTTTTGAAACTACTTGCAGAGTGTTGACTTCAAACTCTAACATTTCCAAAAAAGGATGGAAAATATATTTTCATAAGTAATATGACTAGTGGTTATCGACCAGTGGTGATAACCTAGGAAGGCTGGCAGGTGGAACCATGGTAAGATTGTGGTGGTGGAGGTTCCACTTGCACGGGAAAGTAAACCTAGGAATAACTACCAATGCCACAGTTATTCTTGTGTCGTAAAAACCGTGTCGTCCAAGAGACTTGGAATGGGAAGGGAAAGTCAGCTGTATCTTCTCTCGTTCGCATGTCAACGGGCAGCCAGCTGCCGGTCACGGTAGATCTTGCGAGACTACTTGCACATGGGTGGGACCCCTCAGTTCCCACGGCACTGGTGTCTATGATGGTCCACAAGAGGCGCCTAGGTACTTCATCGTTGGGGGTGAATATCAGGGGCTAAACCTGCTATGCGTGAATTGGGTGGGCATGCGTTGTGCGGAGAAGACAGTGAATGGCTTGGATCAATGACTGGGCCCCACACCAAGGAAGTGTGGACGGGAATGTACGCCCGGTTGTGCAGCAAGGCTTTGATCTCTTTTGGAAGGACACACTTCCGCAGAGTGTAAAAAGATGTGACATGTTACCCCTTGTTCCGGGAAGGAGCTGCGAACGCGGCAGGAAAGGTGTTCTCAATGCACTAATACCCTGTGTTGGCTGTTGGGCATAGTTTTCATAAGTAAAAGCAATCTTTCAAGAAACTTTGATAAAACCTTGCATTGGCCTACGACTCTTTTGGGTCCATGGCTGTAGATAGTGCATATCACACAAATTCTTTCTAAAGAAACTTGCTGGGTAACGCTCGTTACTCACCCCAATCTCTTAAACCCTTGCTAGACTGTAAAGAGCTAGATGAGGCGGCTCTGAACGCCATCGAAGGCCAGCAGGACATCTTCTATGAGGAGCCAGATCTTTCTCGCGGAGTCGAAGGCGTGGATTACTTCATACGCTATGGAGCGTCTTCCGACGAGGATTCAGAGTGAAGAATATCTAACTAGTAGAATAGTTCCGGAGTAGAGGAACCGAGCAACTGTAGAATAGGAATAAGTTGTTGAGTTCTTCACGTGTTTAATTATTTGAAGCTTTCCAGTTGCTGTAAACACTAAGCACTTGAGGTGTTCTCTTATGGGGAGCATTTCGTAATCATCACTCTTTGGTTTGTAATAATATGAAGTTCAGTTTGTATTTGGGCCCGCAATGTTTCTGCTGTACCATTCTGAGGGATGTAATATTTGTGGAGGGTTATTCCGCAAGTGTTATATCAACGACTTGCATACTACAACATGCAGTGGTATGCTGGGTCACCGCAAGGATGCAAGATTTAACCTGCTTGGTCTCGGCCGCACTAGTCTCTCTAGTGCCTTCTTGGTGATTACAATGGAAGAGGAGATTGGCCAAGATCTTTATCGTTTCGTCGGGCCAAGAGCTCCACCACGACGATGATTTGCGGGTGTCCTGGGACAGGCTGCTCCCTCAGTCTGTGATACGGCGGTGGTGGTCACTTGCTGGTCTTCGCGTCACCGTATCCTCTCGCCAAAAGGCGGTCATATCCTTATTTCCTCCTAGGATGCCGTTGCCAAGAAGGGAGGCATGCAAAGCTGACAAGCGTCTTCCTCATCCGCCGGGTGATGGAAGAGAAGACGTGGCATGTGCTATCTTCCCAAGTGGTTGTGTCCCTGGCGGTGGCGGCATCGGTTTGTGCTGCACTTCAAGAAAGGACTTGGCCGTATTTTCCACTTTGTTGCTAGGGTCCTCTTTGCAAGATCCATGGACTGGATTGTATCTTTCGTTTTCTTTGTGTCCTGAGCTGTACTTGACACTACAATCTAACGCATCTCTCAATGTTTAAACTAAAGACATCGAGTACAGTGTGGCTCTTGTTGCCTTGCTTAGTCTTGAAGAACTAGAGACAGTTGCCGTCGACTGATAATAACAGTAATCCATGTAAGGCAGTATGGCCAAGATTAATACGTACTCCAGTAAGTAAGATAGTAGTAACTGACGGTGGAGAGTCAAAGATCTTGCTGTCACGCCGAACACAATACCCAACTGTTGTTACTGGAATGAAGTGCTACAGCTAGCAAGCAGGGAAAAAAAACAAGCGAGAGTGACGTGCTTCCACTTCCACGGGTTGACCATCTGCGTCGAGAGAGGCGAGGGTGGGCGGGACTGCGAAATCCCACTGAGCTGATGGCGGATCGGCGACGAGGATGCAGGGTGGCTGGAGCCTGGGTGTGGCGGTGGGCGCTGGACGGCACATCACATGGCCGCGTCGCGTGGGAGTGCCGGCCGCGTACTAGGACCGACGTTGGATCGATTCAACTGACGGCGACCGCCGCGGGTGCGCGGCGCTGCGGCCGCGTTACACCGTCCTCCTCGCGTGACGCGCGCGAGAGCCAATCTATGCGAAAATCGATAAAACCGACCAAAGTTGAAGCTACTTCAATACAAAAATAACTGGTTTTCGTTATTTTTGGAATCCGTACGTCCATTTTGGATGCTGTCGTGGGACAGATTTTTTGAACAGGGAGCGCCCCGAAGGACAAGGAAACTTCAGAGTTAATTCCAAAAAACCACCACATTTGCGGGGAAAATACTTAGAACCACTAATATTCGGCGAAATTGCAAAAAACCACCGATTTTGCGTGAATTCGTTTCAATGTGCACTGATTTTTGTTTTTAGTCAGCATAACACGATTTCTGACATGCGGGACCCATTGTCGTGGCAAATAAATATCTACAGATTCAAGACTAGTTTTGCAAAAAAGACCTCATTGTATCCTATCTTCCTACTTTACATCCTTTTTTATTTCTTTTTTTTATTTCTCCTTTCTGCCTTGTGCTTGTGCGCCGCCGCCGGCCCCCGGATTGACCACCACCGCCGGCCACGGCTCTGTGCGCCGCCGCCGCCCCTGCTCTAAGCGCCGCCGCCCCCGTCTGCTCCGGCCCCGCCGCCCTCCCTGCTCCGGCTGCGCGCGCGCCGCTGCTCCAGCCATGCCGCCCTCCCCTGCCCGCGCAGCAGCCGCTCGGCACGCCGCCGCCGGATTCCCCTGCCCGTGCAGCCGCCGCCGACCTCCCGCTTGGATCCGCTCGCGCGTTGCAGCCGCCGCCTTGCTCCGCGTCCGCGCCCCTACTCCACGTCCGCGCCGCGGGCGATCTTCGCAAGCTCCCTGCTCTGGCGTTGGCCTCCTCCGGCCATGGTCCCTGCTCCGGTGAGCTTGATCGCAGTGAGAGAAGAAGAAGAATCTGACAAGTGGGTCCCCTCCCAAAAATTTACAAAAAAACCCTAATAGATAGGTCTGTTTAATTTTTGACCTTATTACAACCACGTTGTGCCACGTCAGCACTGACAGTGGGCCCCTACTGTCAGAAATCGTGTTAGCCAGTAGAAATTGGACAATCAGTGCACATTGCAACGAATTCGCGCAAAACCGGTTGTTTTTTGAAATTTCGCCGAATAGCGGTGGTTTTAAGTATTTCCCCCGCAAATGTGGTGGTTTTTTGGAATTAACTCGAAACTTCACGTTGATACCAAGCGGTGGCAGTACAATATATTACAAAGGATTCTATGAGATGAGAGAACTACACTTGGGTGTCCCTGATATAAGCAGAAAAGACCTCTCCAAAAGATACAATAAAGCAATCAAATCTCTCTCTTTTACAACCGTCGAGCCGGAGCTGGAGACCTGGGCTGCTGCCGTCGTGCACGGGAGCGGGAATGGAACCACTTGCCACTGTGTAGACGCAAAGCACGAAAGCTGATCTCATGGAGGGCCTCACCTTGGAGGTTAAACTGTTGCCGGACAACATCGCCGACGATTGTTCATCCCATGAAATGGCTGATAAAGATGGATGACTTTTGCCTGCCGTCGAGAAGGCGTTCGAGCAAAACTCTTCCAAACTCCCAGACTGCTGGATGGAGCAATTGACAGGGGATTCTTCATCGCTACCGTCGAAGCAAAGCGGTCTGCCATCGAACTCACTGCACCTGCCACGGGCAGGAGGAGGCAGACGAAGAAGACCGACGCGGGGAAGGCAACACCTAGCAGGAAAAGGCGCACATATAACAGCTGCCGAGCCACACCCCGTCCGCCCACGCCTGGGAGATGAGATGCCCTCGAGTTCATCCGCACCAACCTCCGCCGAGCAAGTAGGATTGAGCCCGCTTCCCATCCCCTCGCCGCCACGGCCGGCCGGAGGGGAAGAAGGGGATCTCACCAAAAGCTGTGAAGGAGAGGCAGAAGAACCCGCTGGATCCACAAGATCTAGATCGAGATCTTGTAGGAAACCAGCCTTTAGCTTATTTCGGGGCGACGACAGCTTGCAGATCTTCCACAGCGGCCAGGGGCACCATGCCCAATCCGCCTGCAAGATTGAATCCACCGCTCCTCCGCCGAGGCCCGAACCCAGCGGAGGCTCACCGCCCGGCGACACTGCGCCTACACCTAGGATGAGAAGAAACACTAAACTACATGCTGAGGGACCGGCCTCCCATCTCCCAGTCACTTTGGCCGGCAAGGCCACCGGAGGAGAGGGAGAGGGGAGCTGGCGGAGCACCGGTGACTCTCAAAGCGAAAGGAGAGAGGAGAGGAGGAAAACGCGTTTGGCATGGTTATATTGCATAGCGCTGCAGGGTCTATGCAAAGGTACCCTCGTTTGATCTACCGATGAAACTATGTTGAAATGTGACCCTTAAGTTTAGCGACAACTAGGATGGATCTGAAATTGTGCAGGTTGGCCCTAAATAAATTTGACTCGGCGCAAAAAAAAAAAATTTAACAGCACATTGTATTACTAGTTCGACACCAAGCTGCATGGCGCCAACCTCTTTTGGCCCAAATCTTGCTTCGGCTCCTGAGATACTTGGCGACTTGGCGCCGACCTATGCTACTTTAGCTAGCTATGTACTAACAGATTTCGAAATAGTTTTATCAAGGTGTCAGATAGGGCATTAGCTTCCCGCGGCCCCGACGATGGCATGGGTTCCTCTCCTCTCGCCGCTAGGCCTGTTGGTTCGGTGCGTGTCGTGGCCGGGGTGCATTCCACCAGCAGGCTGCAGGTGCGCGTCGGTCGATCTCGTACCTCTTTTTTATGACCGCACCCCACGGCCCACGCAATCCCACAGAGGAGAGAGCCACGCTCGCTCTCCCGATGCCTGTTCCGCCAAGCGCCAAGTGTAGTTGACGAGCTAGAGTACACTGTACAAGTTGACATACTTGCCTTTGACTATCTCACAAGATTCCCACGCCATAGCATACTGATACTGGCATGGTGCACTCGCACCCGCTTTCGAAGCACGTGGCCGGCCTCACCAGCCTTTGCGGCTAATTTGCTCTCCCATTTTAGAGCATCTCCACCGGCATTCTCAAAACGCCTTCTAATCGTCGGCTGGCATAGTTTTTGGGCCCAGGGTCAAAATTGATGCACCACCGACGAGCCCAATTTCGTGCCGGTATGGGTTGGAGCCCAAATAATTAGCCGACACTCCAGTGCCAGCCCCTGGGCGCGGCAGGAGCCTATCGGGTGCGTCGGCACCCCACGCCATGTTGGAAAAATGTCCCTGGCCCCGCTTGGCAGACAAAAATCTTCCCCCATAACCTACCCTTGCCCGCCGCCCACCCTCCGGAGCGACAGCCGCCGCCGACGAGGCACCCCTCGCTAGCTTCCCTCCTGCTCCACCGGCCAAAACAAATTGCTCTGCAGGCTATCGATGCAACCCCGCCGTTAGCAGGTAAGGTTTCCTCTGGCTCTACCACTGATAGCGGCGGCGTACTCACAGGCGACGCCCCACTCCGCCTGCAAGGTGTTTGGCTGTTTGCCTAGCCGGTGGCTATGGACAGCTACGATGAGCTTATGATGGAGGTGATGCTGGAGGATGAAGCGGAAGCCGCCACCCATCTACAATGATGGAATATGGGGTTCGCCTTCCTCCTGCAACTCCGGCAACAGATGAACAACGCCGTTCCCTTCCGGGGCAGCTCGGTGCCTGGGAAGGCCAGGCGCCAAATAAGAATCGCCAAAGGGACGCCGACACCTTGCTGCTCTACTCCGACTATTTTGCAGATGATGCAATAAATACACCGAAGGAATTTCACCGATGTTTTAGGATGAACAAGGATTTGTTCATAAAGATTGTGCAAGGCGTGAGAGAGTATGACGACTACTTGAACTACAAGAAAGATTGCACTGGAAAGTGGGGGTTCACGTCCATTCAGAAATGCATGGCCGCCCTACGGTGCATTGCATATGGAGCTCCGCCAGTGGACTATCTACGAATGGCTGAGTCGACATCTACGGATAGTGTCTTCAAGTTTTGTTTGGCAGTTGTGGTAGTGTTTGATCCAACCTATTTGAGACAACCAAATAAAGAAGACACAACCCGAATCCTTGCACAAAATGCAGTGAGAGGATTTCCTGTGATGCTTGGTAGCATCGATTGTATGCTTTTGGGCTTGGAAGAACTGCTCGTTTGCTTGGCAAGGGCTGTACAAATGTCCCAATGGGGAATGCAGTGTGATCCTTGAAGCTGTCGCCGATCACGACATGTGGATTAGACATTCTTTCTCCGGGATGGCGAAAATACACAATGACATCAACGTACTGCATCGATCTCCTGTGTTTGCTATACTGATGGAGGGATGTTCTCCTCCGGTTAACTTCAAGATCAACGGCAACACTTACACCAAAGGGTACTACCTCACCGATGGAATCTATCCATCTTGGGCTACATTTGTGAACACAATTTCTGGACAACTTCGGAGAAGCAATCTTGGTTTTTCTAAGTGTCAAGAGGCAGCTCGAAAGAATGTCGAGCGGGCATTTGGTGTGCTTCAGTCGCGTTTTGCTGTTGTCATGTATCTAGCTCTTACTTGGTCGGAATCTCAGATATGGCGGATGATGAACTATTGTGTGATCTTGCACAACATGATTATTGAGAGTGAGCGGGTGATGTATACGCACACTTCTGTTCTTGTAGACAGTGTTGGGCCTCTAAGTGCAGAGGTTTGTAGAACAGCAGCAAGTTTCCCTTAAGTGAATCACCCAAGGTTTATCAAACTCAGGAAGGAAGAGGTCAAAGATATCCCTCTCAAGCAACCCTGCAATTAAGATACAAGAGGTCTCTTGTGTCCCCAACACACCCAATATACTTGTCAGGTGTATAGGTGCACTGTTCAGCGAAGAGATAGTGAAATACAAGTAATATGGATGATTATAAGTGGTAATTGCAATCTGAAATAAAAATCACTGTAAGCAAACATGTAGCAGAACTGGTTGTAAACGGTGTTTCAATGCTTCAAAACAAGGCCTAAGAATCATACTTTCACTAGTGGACACTCTCAATAATGATAACATAATTGAACACATAAATATCTTTCTTCACTATGCTACCCCGAACTACTCTCTGGTTGGATAACAAACACTAATCATGTGTAGGGCTATGAAAGCTCTCCTTAAAGTTTGCATTCCCCAATCTAGATTACCGCACACTGTCACCTTGAGTGCACTAGACGGTCCAAACAAACACCATAATTCATAGAGACATCCAACTCAAATCATAACTCATGATAAGTATTACTGTAAAATTTAGCCTAAGAGCCACACACGATGCGCACACTGTCAACTTCACATCGTGGGACAAGGTGTCTCCGGAGATTACATTAATAAAAGCACTTGAGTAGTATAATAGATGAAGAGTAACATCTACTTATTCAACTAGATTACAAAGCTCATGATCACACCATGGGAGAGAGAGAGAGAGATGAACACATAGTGACAAGGGTATAGATAATAGAGCCCGTTACTTGAGTACCCCTGAGGCCCGTTAAGCTAGGCCCAAGTGTAATCCTAGTCGAGATACGAGTTCATGTCGTATACCGATGTTGTAATATGTATCGGACCCCTCCCGTTCCTTGAGACCTGGCCACCTATATATAGGGGCCAGGAGAGGACGGTAAGGGACAGATTGAAAGCAAGCCAAGTTCACCACCACGTTTACTTTCGATACACACCTTGTTTGACTGATTTTACCTTCGAGTTCATCCGACGCCCTACTTCCCCGATCCTAAGTCCTTCATCTAGGACATTTGTCAAGTTAACCCTCGTCAATTGGCGCCGACCGTGGGGAGCAGGGGCATTGGAATCATGAATTCGACGGCTTTTTCATTTTTAGCCAACAGCAGTCCAGAAGTCGATGAAAATCAAAAGATGAAGTTGACGATCGGAAGTCTGAGTTCTACGTCAGACCTTCGGGTTCGACTCACCTTTCAGATCTAGCGAAATCGGGTCCGTCGGCAAGCAAAATCAAGACAATCACAATGTCTGGATCATCTGTGGGCTCTTCCAGCGAGGTAAACTCGTCGGTCAGCTTTGCAGCAACAGAGAATACTCAAAAGAAAATCGAGGAACTCAACGGATCTCGGGAAGAACCCGACATAGAAGGAACAGTGGACAAATTATATGATAGTCAAAGGGACTTCGCCACCGGAAGCAGTGGCATCTCCAGAAGCATACATTAGTTATGCATCATTATCACTGAAGCAGCAGAAGAGAATGATCACGCAGAAAATGGAGAAGTCGACGCGCAAGTCGACAAACCAAGGAGCAACGGTAAGAAGGAGAAAGAAAAAAATTCACGTCTCCACCGGGGAGTGGAGAATCATCATGCCAGCCATCAATCACGGCACGGAAGTACCCACCAATTCAAGAAGAGAAGTTCTGATGGGGTATCAATACGCACTGCATCAACGCAGAAAGAAATCGAGGGAGGAAAAGGACGAGTTCAGGAGAAGTCAAGAAAACAACAGCGTGTCAAGTGGAGCATATTGGGACGAATACAGCAACACATCAGAGTCCAGCTGAGAAAGGCATAGAGACCCGAAGCACAGCAGGAGGAAAACAACATGGGCAAGAGAAGAAAGCCGCATAAAAAGCATAAGTGCACATCCATCAGATGATGAAGAGGATTTTGTGCAAGAAACGCCAGAGGCAGCATTAGTAGCAGCACAGGCGTATCTACTAACTACGCAACCAGAGCCTAGAGATCCGCAGGAGCACATGCATCAAGCCACAATAAAAAGCCTCGGGTTGGTAGAGGACAGGCTAAGGAAACATCTTCCAGAGAAAAAGGCGACATATCGTAAGGAGAGGCGAAAGGAAAATTTTAAGCGCCAACCCTCGCAAAACGAAACAAGCGAGTCATCAGGCGATGAAAAGCGTAAGGCACGGAAGGAGGACGCAAGGAATATCATAGCGCAAGCAAGAGTAAACAATGCGCACTACGCGTGGAAAGAAGAAAATTATCAAGATGATGAAAAAGAGATGGGCGCGCTATGCTTTACCCGAAGGGTTCGCAGAACGCGGGTACCCAAAGGATTCAAGCTCCCACACGATCAGCAAAAGTATGATGGATCACAAGAACCCACGTTATGGTTATCAGACTACCTGCAAGCAGTACAAATAATCAGAGGAACGAGAGCAATGGCGATGCAAAGTCTGCAGTTACACCTCACCGACGCAGCGCAGTCCTGGTTAAATACTCTACCCAATGATTCCATCGGGAGTTGGGGAGAACTAGAAATCCAATTCACAAGAAATTTTCACTCAACATACAAACGCCCATCATCACTAGAAGAAATCAAGTCATGCATATAGAGGAAAGATGAAACTCTACGCTCTTATATACAGCGGTGGAGTATAATAAAAAAATTCTGCAGAAGACGTCTCCGACGAGTGGGCAGTAGATGCTTTTTCGGCCGGCCTTCACCGTTCGGACATCGTGGAAGAGTTAGGGAGAACAAAGCCTAGGACATTATCAGAATTAATGGAAGTAGCCAACAGATTCGCTGATGGAGAGGACGCATATAACAATAAAAGGGGACATTCACTAGAAGTCGATAGAGCAAGCATGCAAAGGCGAAGGTACCGCAATAAAGATAGCCATGCAAGGCGAAACCAGATAGCCACAGGATATGAAAGAAGGGACGAGGAAGGCTATGAGAGCAGGGAGTTTCAAGGAAGAGGCAATTGCGGAGTGGAAAAGCCAAAGTACTCCGTCCCGTTGGCGGAGGACATGCTCCATGGCCCCTGTCGCATCCACTATGCGTACCTAGATGGGAAGAGAGTTTCCAATCACCAGATGAAGGATTGCAGAATATTCTTAAGGTTGCAAAGCGCTCTGGACACGAACCAAGGAGATGGTCAGGGAGGAAAGAGTACAAGTCAAGGATACCAAGTACAACATCTAGCAAAACATCTGGAATCAAAAGTATATATATCTACAATGATCCAACCGGTGCCAAAATCTAAGAAAGAACAGAAGAGCATATCCAGATAAGTAAATCTAGCAATATCATCACCACCAGCCACAACAGAATACTTGAAATGGTCCGATCAACCAGTCAGGTTCAGCAGAGCAGACCACCCAAGGAAAGTACCAAGGCCAGGGCACACGCCAATGGTGTTGAAAGCACAAATAGGGGGATACGATGTTGGGCGAGTATTCATGGATGCAGGAAGTGGCATAAACTTAATATACGCAAGAACCCTGAAGGCAATGTGCATCTCGTTGGAAAGTCTAAAGCCGACAGATTGCTCTTTCCACAGAATAGTACCAGGAGGCGCAAACTACCCCCTCGGGAGAAATAGAAATCGATGTTTGCTTTGGCAGTAGCAGCAATTATCGCAGAGAAAAGTTAGAGTTCGAAGTCATGGACTGGCCCTTACAGTATCATGCAATCCTGGGGCGCCCAGCATTTGCAAAATTCATGGCAGTTCCTCACTATGCATATCTAACACTCAAAATTCCAGGACCCAAAGGGACAATCATGGTACAAGGCAGCTTTGAAGTATCCAACACTTGTGAAAAAGAATTTAACAGCATGGCGCAAACTTTTGGCATGACAGCCAAATATGCAAGGCTGAAGGGCGAAACTGACCACAATGTGCTACCCGATGTTGGACGATCCCTGCCAGATCAGGCTTTCGACGCAACCCAAGACTCGAAGAAAATCCAGGTCTACCCTACGGACCCGAACAAAACCAACTCCATAGCAGTAAACCTAGACCCCGCATAGGAAAGCGCGCTTGTTGAGTTCCTCCATGATCGCTGGGAAATCTTCGCCTGGTGTCCTTCAGATATGCCAGGGGTTCCCAGGGAACTCGTTGAGCTTGCACTAAATGTGGATCCTAAAGCAAGGCCAGTCAAGCAACCGCTGTGACGATTTGACGAACCCAAAAGAAAAGCAATAGCAACCGAGCTACACAGGCTAGAAAATGTAGGATTCATTCGAGAAATCAAAGCATCAACCTGGGTATCCAATCCAGTCATCGTCCCCAAGAAAAATACAGATGTACAAAGAGTGTGTGTCGACTACACATCTCTCAACAAACACTATCCAAAGGATCCCTTTCCTCTACCTCGCATTGATCAGATAATAGACTCAACAGTGGGGTGCGCAAGGCTTTCCTTCCTGGACGCATATTCTGGTTACACCCAGATCAAATTGAAGAAAGAGGATGAGGAAAAAATAGCTTTTATCACACCATACGCCGTGTTCTGCTATCAAGTCATGCCTTTTGGCCTAAAAAATGCGGGAGCAACCTACCAGCGGATGATGCAAAACTGCCTTGGAAGTCAAATAGGACGCAACATTCAAGTCTATATCGATGACGTGGTCATCACCACAAGAAAAGAAGAGTCCTTAATCAATGATTTGGTAGAAACCTTCGACAATCTAAACAGGTACAAGCTCAAGCTTAACCCGGTAAAATGTTCTTTTGGCGTATCAGGGCAACTTCTGGGATTCCTGGTGTCAGCAAGAGGTATAGAAGCAAACCCAGAGAAGATCCAAGCAATATTAACAATGGGGAAACGAGCAAAACTACACGATGTACAGAATCTCATAGGACGCGTCGCGGCACTAAGTCGATTCGTCGCACGATTGGGAGAAATAGTGCTTCCTTTCTATGCTCTCATGAAAAAATCAGACGACAAATTCGAGTGGACAGAAGAAGTAGATACAACTTTTGCACAACTGAAAAAAGTGCTCTCCACACCGCCGGTGTTGGTCGCACCAAATGAAAAAGAGCCGCTACTACTGTATATTGCAGCCACACATCAAGTGGTAAGCACAGTATTAGTAGTCGAAAGAAGCAAAGAGGGGAAAGCCCATGGAGTCGAGAGGCCAGTATATTTCCTCAGCGAAGTACTGATGACCCACAAGTATAGGGGATCGCAACAGTCTTCGAGGGAAGTATTACCCAAATTTATTGATTCGACACAAGGGGAGCCAAAGAATATATGTAAGCCTTAACAGATGAGTTGTCAATTCAGCTGCACCTGGAAACAGTCTTGCTCGCAGTGGTTTATCAGTAGCAACAGTTTTATAGTGGTGACAGTAGTGAAACAGTAACAGCAGCAGTAAAGTAACAGCGGTAATAGTAACAGTAGTAAACAGTAGAAACAAATACTGTAGGCATAGGGATGGATTATGGGCGTTGCATGGATAAGATAATTCATGAAATCAATGAGACATGGGCATTGCAGATAAATAATGATAAAACATCCTAGTACAAACAATCATAGGCATGTGTTCCGTATATAGTCGTATGTGCTCACAAGGAGAAACTTGCACGACATCTTTTGTCCTACCAGCCTGTTGCAGCAGGGCCTCAAGGGAAACTACTGGTAATTAAGGTACTCCTTTTAATAAAGTACCGGAGCAAAGCATTAGCACTCGGTGAACACATGTGATCCTCACATCACAGCCATCCCCTCCGGTTATCCTAATTTCTGTCACTTTGGGGCCTCGGGTTCCGGACAACAATATGTGTATACAACTTGTAGGTAAGACCATAAAAAACAAGTATCATCATAGAAATAATAACATATTCAGATCTGAGATCATGGCACTCGGGCCCAAAGTGACAAGCATTAAGCACAACAAGTTGCAACAATGTCATAGGCACTAAATAAAGATACTAGGCACTATGCCCTAACAATCTCATATCAAATTACATGGACAGTCTCATCCAATCCCTACCATCCCCTCACCTACAGCGGGGGAATTACTCACACATGGATGGGGGAGTCATGGATGGTCGATGGAGTGATGTTGGTGATGATGGTGATGAAGATCTCCTCCAAATCCCTGTCCCGGCAGAGTGCCAAAACGGAGTTTCTGGTTCCGAATCACAGTTTCTGATGGCGGCGGCGCAGCGGAAGTCTATCTGGGAAAAACGCCCTCTCCCCGATATTATTATGTTAGGGGGTATATGTAGGCGAGAGGGGAGGTCGAAAGGGCTGCTGGGGCCTCCTCACGCCAGGGTGGTGCGGCCAGGGCTGGGCCGCGCCACCAGTGTGTGAGGGCCCCTCGAGCCTCCTCTCCGTTCCGTCTTCTGGCTCCGTGGGTCTTTTGGTGAAATAGGATTTTTGATGATTTTCCCCGAATTTTTACTGAAAGTTGGATTTCTGCACAAAAACGAGACACCAGAGCAATTCTGCTAAAAACAGCGTCAGTCCATGTTAGTTGTATTCAAAACACACAAATTAGAGGAGAAACAATAGCAAAAGTGTTCGGGAAACTAGATACGTTTTGGACGTATCAATTCCCCCCAAGCTTAGCTATTTGCTTGTCCTCAAGCAATTCAGTTAACAACTGAGAGCGATAAAAGAAACTTTCACGAACACATTTGCTTCATAGATGTATATATACTTACTATATGATCAAGTACTCAAGCAATTCATAATAAGAAATATCCAGCTAATGCTACCTCATAGTTAAGCAAGCTATGAAAGAGTGCCAACATACTAATAAGAAGTAACATGAAAATAAGAAGTTAACAAGATTGTAATATGCATAAATGATATGAAAGAGTGGTATCCCGCTTGCCTTTATTTGTGGAGCAAAATATAAATGCTGAGGCACCTCTGAAGTTCAAGAGAAGACTGGAAGTAGAAATATCAAAGATACAAGCATCAAAGTTATACCACAATTAACCATGTTCTGGGACAAGCACATTACACTAAGAATAACAGCTATGCTCTCAAGAAGTGCTTAAAAGTTAGAAGGTGAAGACTCAACATAAAAGTAAGAGAAAGGCCCTTCGCAGAGGGAAGCAGTGATTTAACATGTGCTAGAGCTTTTCATTTGTAAAACAGAGATAAACATTTAATTTGAGATGTGGTTGTTCTATGTCAACGACTAGCAATGGGGACTTGCTATCTTCCATAATAAACAAGTGAGAGCGGTTCCGAGTTCTTTGAAATTTTGGCACATTGGTGCTCTTTTATAAAGCTTTAGCACTCCTCCCCACCTTTTTCCTTTCTCAAACCATGGCTAACCGATTCCATCGGGTGCCCACCAACTTTCACATACCATGGAGGAGTGCTCTTTTTCTTTTCTTTTTAGATTAAGATTATAATGGTCTGACCAGCTCCCTTGCAAAATTAATGACGAGCAGATGAAGCTGCCTAGTCGAGGGGTACTCAATTTAATATGGAAGATAGCAATTCTGACCACTACGTCCCCATGAGCTAAAAACAGTGGCACAAAATGAGAAGTATTTGAAAGTTTTGAAAGGTAGCACATGAAAATTTACTTGGAATGGCTTTCAAATACCATGCATAGGAATTTATAGTGGACTCTTTGGAAAACTTGGTTTTTGGTATTTGGATGCACGAGTAGAGCTCATACTCAGTACAAGTGAAGACTAGCAAAAGACTGGGAAGCGACAATCGAGAGAGCAATAACTATCATAATCATGCTTGCGACAAAACAAAATTAATATAGGCATAAAAGTGATACAAAAAATCTGAGGCAATTTAGATCATTGAGGCTTAATTGACTTTTTGTTTAGTCATATGCATGCTTGAGCATGTGCCAAGTCGATTCAATTGAAACTTTTCAGAGGTGGATACCACAATAACATACCATATTATGAATAAAACAATGCATGCAAGCGTCTACATGACATGCTACAGACTATTAGTTAATTGAAACTGATCATATGAAAGCAAGAACTACAAAGCATCTATTAGATAACATATACCTTACATGAACTGACTAAGCATGTCCACATGGGTGAGTATATGTACAAAAATGAAAGCAAATAGAGTTCATACCAGCCTCTTACCACATCTCGGATTGTCGTATGTCATCATTATTGCTCTTCACTTGTGTGGCTTGAATAATATAAAGTGAATACCAAGCTCCAATGGAGTAACGGGAGACTGAACTTTGCAACAAACTTTACAAAACCGAAGAAGAACAAAAAATATTTTTGGGGTTTTCGATTTTCAAAACAAGAATGAAAGGAAATAGTGAACAAAGTGAAATATTTTTGGATTTTTCAAGTAGCAAACCGAAAATAGCAAGTAAAGCAAACCAAAGGTAGAAAACTAAAGAACCAAATAGAGAGAAACAATGGAAATATTTTTGGTCTTTTTGTGTTTTGGAAAGCAGAAATAAGAACTAGAACAATAAAGAAGGCGAAACATGGATATACAAAGGACCGACAAAATATGATGTATAGATGAGTGAACCGTCGGCGTACCTCCCCCCAAGCTTAGGCTTTTGCCCTAAGTGGAGATCAATCCCAACTCGGCCAGCTCGGCCACGAGGTGGCACCTCCGTAGTGCGACGAAGATGCACCGTCGTCCTGATAAGAGCTTGAGGACGCCCCGGTGTAGTAGGTGGTGTAATCGTAGGCGGGCGCCTCCTCTTCCTCCTGGACCACCGTGCCGTGTTGGATATTGAAACCAAGCAACCTAAGCTGATCGTCCAACTCCTCCTTCGTGCGCGACCATGGCCTCACGTGAATGCTTAACAAGTTAGGCTGAGGCAAGGGAACTTCCCTTTCCTCTCCATCAATAAATAACATCCTGTAAACTAATTTCCCTGCACATGAGTTAGCAGTAACAAAATGATGGAGTTTCATGGCGGCAAGATCAAGCCTCTGTGGAGTCAACAATACATCATTAGGAGCAATAGAAAGTCCTAGCTCAGCAACAATGTGCGCGACAATAATACCTCCATAAATAGGGCCCCTAGCGGCTAGGCGACGAGCAATAATAGCACCGAGGTTATACTTCCTACTAACATCAAGAGCGGTAGCTAGAAAAGCTAAATGATAGTTGGAGATATTGCTAGTGTTTTCTCTACCAAGTACACTAGTTGCAAGATAGTAAGTGAAATATCTAATAGCTGGGAGCTGAATGTTTCTTATCTTACCACGCTGTGCGGTGCGGTCATCATCATTGGTCACCCCTCGGTAGAGCTCCAACAAATCAGCGGGGTGATTTTGTATCCTCTTAGCCGTTCCGAACATGGGAATACCTAAAATAGAACAAAACCTCCCCAAAGACATGGTGATAGACTTATCATAAATCTTAAATGCAATGGAAGGATTGAAATGAGCGTTAGTAAATTTAAAACTTTCAACGAAAGTCTTTGTAAGCATAGCATATTGGTCACTTTCATCTGTCATGTAAGCAGTCAACCCAACCCTGTTAATAAGGAGCAATAAATCATCAAGAATCCCTGCATCACTCAAAAAGTTAATACAAGGGAAGGTGGATGGATGTGCATCTCCATCGTCCCCTTCAAGGTTTGGTGACATGAGATCCTCATTATAAGACATCCTATATTGAGCGGTGCATCTTGAGGGCCTTGATGACCTTGGTGCATCACTTTCAAACACTTCTCCATATGTGAAGTTGTCCATCTCCCTTCTCTGATTTTTTTTAACAAACTCATAAAAAGTGATTCACCAAAAGAAATTCTACTTGGACAAGCGGAGGAGTCACATACCGGAGAGCAAATGATCCAAATTTCAGCAGAAATGTTGGGCTGAGCAAGGAGATCGAAAAATTAAGGTGAAGAACAGCAAGAACTCGGGTTTGAGCTTTGTGTATCATTGTTTTTGGGAGAGAGAAAGAGCAGGAGAGGAAGAGGTAAGTGAGGGGCCAGGTGGGGCCCTCTCACACCTGGGTGGCGCGGCCAGGGCTGGGCCGCGCCACCTATGTGTGAGGTGGCGTGGCAGCCCCTCCTGGTGCCTCCCAGGTGTCTCTCTGCCCCATTTTTGACATAAAAATTTATAAAGAATTTTCTGGAATTTTTCGAGAAACTTAATTTTTGAGGATTTTTTAGAAATTGGCATATCGATAAAAATTCAGAAAAATGAAGATGAAATGATTTCAAGCGAATCAAAACTAAGCATGCAGCAGCTCTGAGATACTCTTAATCATGCAACTAAACTGAAGGAATAAAATTTATGAAAGTAAATAAGAACGAGGTGGAGTAGATGCGGTGAAAACAAAGTTTCGTTCATATAAAATCACTTTGTTAACAAGGTTGATCAAGTCTTATTACCAAACTAACTTTGTATGAGGAGAAACTTTGTATTTCACTAAATGCTTATGTTACCTCAACTTTGATAGGTATAGTCCCAACCATAACAATTTGATATTCTTCCTTGGTCTTTCGCTCTGAACAAATAATTTGACCAACTTTGATGGTCTCAACATGCTTAATTGAATTTAGAGCATTCTTCCTATCAATCTTCTTGGGAAAATAAACCGTATACTCTTTGTCATTAACATTGAAAGTGATTTTCCCTGATTGCAATTAATAACAGCACCTGCAGTATTTAGAAAAGGTCTCCCAAGAATAATAGACATATTATCATCTTCAGGCATTTCCAAGACAGCAAAATCAGTTAATATTAAACAACTGTTAGCAACTTGAATAGGAACATTTTCACATATACCAATAGGAATAGTAGTAGACTTATCAGCCATCTGCAAAGATATATCAGTTGATACCAATTTTTCTAGATCAAGTCTCTTATAAAGAGAAAAAGGCATGACACTAACTCCAGCTCCCAAATCACATAAAGCAGTTCTAACATAGTTATTTTTAATGGAGCAAGGAATAGTAGGTATACCTGGATCTCCAAGCTTCTCTGGAACTTTACCATCAAAAGAATAATTAGCAAGTAGGGTGGAAATTTCCTCACTAGGAATTTTCCTTTTGTTAGTGACAATATCTTTCATATACTTTGCATAAGGAGGCATTCTAATAGCATCAGTCAAAGGAATTTGCAAAAATAAAGGTCTCATCCAGTCACAAAACCTGTTGTAGTGTTCTTCTTCCTTGGACTTGTGTTTCTTACCAGGAAAAGGCATTGGTTTCTGAACCCAAGGTTCTCTCTCTTTACCATGCTTGTTGGCAATGAAGTCTTCTTTGGTGTACTTTGCATTCTTATCAATCTTTTCTGGTTCTTCTTCAACTTCTTCTTTTTCGGAAGCATCCCCTGGTTCAGTTTCAGCATCAGAAATGGAAACACTATTAGGATCTTTACCTGCTTCGGAGGATTCTGCAGTTGTTTTATGCTTCTTCTTCTTCTTGGAAGGAACGTCATCACTTGAAGTGCGTTGAGAATCTTGCTCGATCCTCTTAGGATGTCCTTTAGGATATAAGGGGTCTTGAGTAGCAGCGCCACTTCTTGTGCGAATTTCACATGCTTGCTTCTCTCTTGCGGCATTAACTAGCAAGTCTTTTTGCACCTTGGTAAGCTGATCAATTTGTGTTTGAACCATTTGAAAATGTTTAACAAGTATCTTCACATCATTGGCGGTTCTCTCCACAATATCCTGCAACTTGTTAATAGCTCTAGAATTTTCCAACAAATGATTATGCACCATTCTATTAAAATTTTCTTGCTTAACAATAAAATTATCAAATTCATCTAAGCATTGATTAGGAGGTTTAGAATAAGGAATATCTCTTTCATCAAAGCGTTGGAGAGAGTGTACCTCAATAGTAGATGAGTGAGGGATTGGCTTACATAATTCTTCAATAGGAGGTAAATTTTTAACATCTTTGGCCTTAATACCTTTCTCCTTAAGAGATTTCTTAGCTTCCTTTATAACTTCATCATTTAATTCAATCATCCCTCTCTTCTTCGGCGTAGGCTCTGTAGATGGCGCAGGGGTTGGTGCTGGTGTTGGCTCAACTAAAGTTCAATCATCATGATTCCGGCTTATTTTAGCCATTAATTCTTCAGCTTCAGCCGGAGTTCTTTCCCTGAAAACACAACCAGCACAACTATCCAAATATGACTTAGATTCATCCGTTAGTCCATTATAAAATATATCAAGGAGTTCATTTTTAGGCAATGGTTCTTTAGGTAAAGCTCTAATTAAAGAACAAAACCTTGTCCAAGATTCAGGCAATATCTCTCCTTTTCCCTGTTCAAAATCAAAGATTTTCTGCACAGCAGCATGTTGAGCACTAGCAGGAAAATATTTCTGAAAGAAAGCATTAACCAAAGCAATAGGACTAGTAAGAGATCCAGGAGACAAGCTATTAAACCAAGTTTTAGCAGCATCTTTCAATGAGAAAGGAAAAATCTTAGCAACAAAGTAAGTGCGGAGCTTAATATCATCAGAAAACAAATTACTCAAAGTAGAAAGCTCATTCATGTGCCCCATACCACTCTCATCTTTAGTACCACAAAAAGGAGTTTTCTCAATAATAGATATGTAAGATAAATCCAAAGAGAAATCATAATCCTTATCTCTAATATTTATGGGAGAAGCAGCAAATTTAGGATCAGGAGACAAATTATATCTAACAGAACGTCTTGCAAGAAGTTCTCTAACATTACCAGCATTACAAGCATCACGTGCTTCAGCAATAAAATCATCATCAAGCTCAATATAAGCATCATCGTCATAATCATCACTAGGACATTCCCTAGACTCAGGTGAACTAACAGGTGTAACAGTGGTGTTTCCCAACTTAGCTCTAGCAATAGTAGCATCTAAAAAGGAACCTAGTGAACCACTCTCATCAAGCACAGTAGAAGCATCATCTAAATTATCAGTGGCATTTTCAATCTCAGCAGAAGTAGTAGCAGTAGCGTGTGGGTGTGGTGGTGTAAGAAAGTTACTCATAACAGATGGTGAATCAAGAGCAACAGAGGTGTTGAGAGTTGTACCTCTTCTTGTAGTGGATGGCAATATAGGAACTTTTCCATCACGAGGTTTTCCCATGATGAAAGGATTGCAGCGGACAATATGAATACCAAGTGAACTTACAAATAAAGCTATGGTCCCCGGCAACGGCGCCAGAAAATAGTCTTGATGACCCACAAGTATAGGGGATCACAACAGTCTTCGAGGGAAGTATTACCCAAATTTATTGATTCGACACAAGGGGAGCCAAAGAATATATGTAAGCCTTAACAGATGAGTTGTCAATTCAGCTGCACCTGGAAATAGTCTTGCTCACAGTGGTTTATCAGTAGCAATAGTTTTATAGTGGTGACAGTAGTGAAACAGTAGCAGCAGCAGTAAAGTAACCGCGGTAATAGTAACAGTAGTAAACAGTAGGAACAAATACTGTAGGCAAAGGGATGGATTACAGGAGTTGCATGGATAAGATAATTCATAAAATCAATGAGACATGGGCATTGCAGATAAATAATGATAAAGCATCCTAGTACAAACAATCATAGGCATGTGTTCCGTATATAGTCGTACGTGCTCACAAGGAGAAACTTGCACGACATCTTTTGTCCTACCAGCCTGTTGCAGCAGGGCCTCAAGGGAAACTACTGGTAATTAAGGTACTCCTTTTAATAAAGTACCAGAGCAAAGCATTAGCACTCGCTGAACACATGTGATCCTCACATCACAGCCATCCCCTCCGGTTATCCCAATTTTTGTCACTTTGGGGCCTCGGGTTCCGGACAACAATATTTGTATACAACTTGTAGGTAAGACCATAAACAACAAGTATCATCATAGAAATAATAACATGTTCAGATCTGAGATCATGGCACTCGGGCCCAAAGTGACAAGTATTAAGCACAACAAGTTGCAACAATGTTATAGATACTAAATAAAGATACTAGGCACTATGCCCTAACAATCTCATATCAAATTACATGAACAATCTCATCCAATCCCTACCATCCCCTCACCTACAGCGGGGGAATTACTCACACATGGATGGGGGAGTCATGGATGGTCGATGGAGTGACGTCGGTGATGATGGTGATGAAGATCTCCTCCAAATCCCCGTCCCGGCAGGGTGCCAGAACGGAGTTTCTGGTTCCGAATCGTGGTTTCTGATGGCGGCGGCGCAGCGGAAGTCTATCTGGGAAAAACGCCCTCTCCCCGATATTATTATGTTAGGGGGTATATGTAGGCGAGAGGGGATGTCGAAAGGGCTGCTGGGGCCTCCTCATGCCAGGGTGGTGTGGCCAGGGCTAGGCCGCGCCACCAGTGTGTGAGGGCCCCTCGAGCCTCCTCTCTGTTCCGTCTTCTGGCTCCGTGGGTCTTCTGGTGAAATAGGATTTTTGATGATTTTTCCCGAATTTTTACTAAAAGTTGGATTTCTGCACAAAAACGAGACACCAGAGCAATTCTGCTAAAAACGGCGTCAGTCCATGTTAGTTGTATTGAAAACACACAAATTAGAGGAGAAACAATAGCAAAAGTGTTCAGGAAAGTCGATACGTTTTGGACGTATCAAGTACTATCTCCAACAAAGCAGAGGTACCCGCACTATCAAAAGCTTGCATACAGCGTATTCACAACAGCGCGAAAGCTACGACAATATTTCGCAGTACATCCAATCATAGTGGTTAATGAAGCCCCACTATCCAATATATTGAATAACCCTGCGGCAACAGGACGTGTCTCCCTATGGGGAATCGAATTATCACACCTAGACATCACGTACAAAAAAGAAAGGCAATCATATCCCAGGTGTTACCGGATTTCACAGCAGAGTGGCTAAAGCTACAAAACACAGGACCACCAGATCTATCAAGTGTATGGATAATGTACTTCGACGGATCAAAAAGAGTCCAAGGCACAGGAGCAGGAGTAGTCCTGATATCACCGCAAGGCGACAAATTAAAATATGTGTTAAGGATGAGGTTTCTGCAAGCTTCTAATAATGAAGCCGAATACGAGGCTCTGCTCCACGGAATGAAAATGGCCAAGGCATGCAGAGCAACTCAACTGAAAATATTCGGGGACTCGAATCTCGTCGTCCAGCAAGTGATGAACCGGTGTGATGCCATCAGTGACAACATGAAAACATACAGAAACTTATACTACTATCTAGAGGGAGCATTCGATGGATGCAAAGTTTCGCACGTTAGTGGGGCCAACAACGAGGAAGCCGACAATTTAGCAAACATCGGGTCCCAATGCCTACCTATACCGCCAGGAGTCTTTTGGGAAGAAATCATAGAGAGATCAATAAAGCATAACAAAACTTCGACTATAGGTGATGAGGGTTAACTCGACAAATGTCCTGGATGAAGGACTTAGGATCGGGGAGATAGGGCGTCGGATGAACTCGAAGGTAAAATCAGTCAAACAAGGTGTGTACCGAAAGTAAACATGGGTGTAAACCTAGCTTGCTTTTAATCTGTCTCTCACCGTCCTCTCCTGGCCCCTATATATAGGTGGCCAAGTCTCAAGGATCGGGAGGGATCCGATACAGATTACAACATCGTCATACAACATGAACTCGTATTTCGACTAGTATTACAACTGGGCCTAGCTTAACGGGCCTTAGGGGTACTCAACTATCGGGCTCTATTATCTATACCCTTGTCAGTAGCCCCCGAGATTCTACCAGAATTGCAGATTCGGGTTGAATCTCAGATCTTTAAATCTTCGACTTGATCAATACTTGACTTCTTTATATCTTCAAATCTTCGACTTGGTCTTTCGACTTATCTTTTTTATTATATTGTCTCACAAGGGGTTTTGATGAACAAGCCTGACAACTCTGACAGATCAAGAGGCCAGTTAACTGCCGGAATAGATACTTGTCACCTACTTCAAATTCAATCTCCTTGGACTTGAATTCAGGAAACCGGTCAAACCCATCCTTTTGCCGCATTTAGAACTTACAAAGAATGAATCCCGGTAGTCCTCAGGGTACCCAGTACGTCCACCAGGATTTTCTTCGCATCGTAGACACAGATAAGTACCAGCAGAGCGCATCCATGTGCGTATACCAGGCCACATAGGACGGATCCTGGGGTCTTACCTTCATGATATATTTCAACCACGGCATCCAAGTTTTGTCGCAATGACGCAACTCGAGAATCATATGTCGCAGCTTTGTTTGACTATTTCAATACTTGAAATAATCGAGTTATCCTTTTGAACTCTCATAAATAGCTCCCAATGGGAGTAATCGATCTTTATTTTGTCGACAATGTAGTCGAAGTTCGTTGTTGACGAAATGTAGCCAATTATGCCTAAATCACTTGTCCACCAGCTGGTTTTCCATCGCAACTTCTCATCCTTCGTCTGTCAACTTCTTTCTATCGGGTGCGCGACAGCGCTCCCAATGGGAGTAGCCCCCGAGGCTATAGCCGAATTTTTCGGGTATAGGCTCAAAAAGATAGACATACCTGTTCCATATACTGTGTCTTGCGATATTTTTTCAACATGATTCGCACTTTTAGTGGTTCTTCTCTTCTTTTCTTATGACTTAAGCCCCCGAGTCCAAGACGAGGTATGCTGTGCTTCTTGATAGATAACTTTTTTCTCTCTCTCTTCTTTTTTTTGTACGTACCTTTTCTCTTGATATGTTGATGCTTCTTTTATCGTCTGCGCTGGGCAGAATATAAGAGCCCGTAAATATACTTTGGACCTTGCCTTTGCAGAGGCCTATTAGAGTGCACTTATAAATAAAGCACGTTTGGCGAGGGTAAAAACCCTAATTCAGTCATTAGTTTCTTCCTCCGCTGCATCATCTTCCTCTTCTTCATCTCATCTAGGGTTTCTTCTTTCCAACACTTGTCTCCATGGCCGATGCAGGTGGATCGCGTCTGAACATCGGCGCCCCGGTGGAGAAACGGGGTCGCGGCCGCCCTCGCGGCAGTAAGAACAAGGCTACAATCGTAGCTATGGTAGCTTCGTCATCCGCTCCGATGAACTGGCGCCCCGGCCGTCTGGCCGGGACTAAAAATAAACCCAAGGTTTTGTCTGCTGCGCCAGGTCCAAGCACTCCTCCTCATAATGCTCCTCCTCTGCCTAGAGTATACTCCTTCTTCTGCATCGCTGGCGCTCAGTGCCGTGATATTCAGCGAGTGCCGCTGAAGTTCACCAAGTTTATGGATGGGCCAGAACTGCGGGAAGCGGTTCTTCGTGAACACTCTAGGGGAGGAACTCCCTATGAAGTGGAGGTCTGGTACGACGGGGCCGGCGAGATGTACTTCAAGGGTGGCTGGTCGCAGTTTGTAGAAGACCATGACCTCCACCAAGGCTTCTTCATAACTTTCGACATCCACATCGACACGTTGAAGTTCGACGTGAGGATCTATGACGGCACCCAGTGCCAGAAGGAGTACGAAGCTGAAGTGCATTTTCACTAGATTCTCTTTATGTAATCTATTTTTCTAGTTGTCCTTTCTCGTACTATCTGTAATAAATAGTCATGTTTGGATTATATGTTGTGCCTGCTTTATTAATAGACCATGGGAACAGATCGTCGTTCCGAGGTATGCACTTAATATATTATCGGGTTCCTTTGAACCGTGCGTATTGTTGCTGAATATCGGGTTGTGAACAACCTAGTAGTATGTCTCAGATAATCACAAATCTCAATAATTTGTTAATTTTATTTTGTACGACTCGAGGGTCTGAGCCCCCGAGTGGAAAGTAAAATACTTGTACATATTGTCGAGTTGACCCAAAGAACCTGACCTGTGGCCTCATGTTCTGGGTTCAGAGGGTCATAACTCGAAAGTTCTTTGTCGCCTTATGTCGTCTATGCGTAGAATCGCCGTAGTTGCTCTGCATTCTACGGGTTGCTTTCATCTTTCCCCGTTTTCTTGTCTTGTAGTCGATAAGCTCCTCCTAGTATTACTTCTATCACGATATACGGTCCCACCCATGGGGACTCCAATTTTCCATGACCGTCTTGCTTGAGTCGTAAAACTAGATCTCCCACCATGAAAGATCGTGGACGAACTTGACTACTGCGGTAGTTTCGTAGGTTTTACTGATATTGAGTGGCTCTGGCGAGTGCTACGTCTCTTGCCTCGTCGAGTGCATCGACATCATCCTGAAGCGCTTTCGTGGAAGTTGTCTCATCATACGCCGCGATTCTTGGAGCTTCGTGGGTGATCTCGACTAGAAGCACGGCTTCTGCGCCGTAGACCAGAAAGCAAGGTGTTTCTTGAGTAGCTGCGTTAGGTGTAGTTCGTAGACTCCAGAGTACGGAGGGTAGCTCGTCTACCCAAGCGTGCTTGGCTTTCTCGAGGGGTGCCAACAGCCTTTTCTTTATCCCATTGCATATTAAGCCATTGGCTTTTTCGATTTGCCTATTTGTCTTTGGATGCGCTACAGATGCAAATTTCAATTTAATTCCCAAACCTTCACAGTAATTCTTGAACTCCTTCGATGTGAAGTTTGTCCCATTATCTGTGATGATGCTATGTGGTACTCCGAAGCGAAAGACTATGGACTTGATGAAGTTGATTGCGGCTGTGGAATCTTGGGTTGTTACGGGGGCTGCTTCTACCCACTTGATAAATTTGCCGACTGCCACCAACATGTAAACATGCCCTTCTAGCCAAGATTTGTGTAATTTTCCTACCATGTCGAGACCCCATTGCGCGAAGGGCCAGGATAATGGTATTGGTTGCAATTCTGCTGCTAGCGCGTGTGGTCAAGATGCGAATTGTTGACAAGCCTCGCACTTCCTCATGATATCTTTCGCGTCTTCAATGGCTGTTAGCCAGTAAAATCCTGCACGAAAAGCTTTAGCTGCAATGGCTCTGCTGCTAGCGTGATGTCCACATACTCCTGCGTGGATGTCCCTTAAGATTTCTTGTCCTTCTTGAGGGGTGACGCATCGTTGCAATACGCCTGTTATACTTTTCTTGTATAATTTTCCTTGTAACACGATGAAAGCCTTGGATCATGGTATTATCCTTTTTGCTTCTACTGTGTCTTCGGGTAGTGCTTTGTTTATCATGTATGCCAAGTATGGCTGCATCCAGGTTTCTTCGATCATCATGACTTCTTCTGGTTCTGCTGTGCTTGCTTTTCCAGCCTCTGAGCCTGTTGCTTGGTGCTGGCCTTATTCCTCTGTAGCCGAATTTTGTTGCTCTTTATTGATCTCTCTATGATTTCCTCCCAAAAGACTCCTTGCGATACGGGTAGGCACTGGGACCCGATGTTTGCTAGATTGTCGGCTTCCTCGTTACTGGCTCTGCTGATGTGTGAAACTTTGCATCCATCGAATGTTCCCTCTAGGTAATAGTATAAGTTTCTGTATGCTGTCATATTGTCACTGATGGCGTTGCACTTGTTCATCACCTGTTGGACGACGAGATTCGAGTCTCCAAATATTTTCAGTCGAGTTGCTCCGCATGCTTTGGCCTTTTTTATTCCATGGAGCAGCGCCTCGTATTCGGCTTCATTATTAGAAGCTTGGGGAAAACTCATCCTTAACACGTACTTCAATTTGTTGCCTTGTGGTGATATCAGGACAACTCCTGCTCCTGCGCCTTGGATTCTTTTTGAACCGTCAAAGTACATTGTCCATACACTCGATAAATCTGGCGGTCCTGTATTTTGTAACTCCAGCCACTCTGCTGTGAAGTCTGGTAAAACTTGTGATTTGATCGCCTTTCGCTTTTCATACGTGATGTCCAGGGGTGATAATTCAATTCCCCATAAGGAGACATGTCCTGTTGCTGAAGGGTTGTTCAATATATTGGATAGCGGTGCTTCGTTAACCACTATAATTGGGTGTACCGCGAAATACTGCCGTAGCTTTCGTGCTGTTGTGAATACACTATATGCGAGCTTCTGGTAGTGCGGGTACCTCTGTTTTTTTGGAGATAGTACTTCGCTGATGAAATATACTGGCCTCTGGACGCCGTGAGCTTTTCCCTCTTCGCTTCTTTCGACTACCAAGACTGTACTCACCACTTGGTTTGTTGTTACGATGTACAGTAGTAATGGCTCTTTTTCGTTTGGTGCGACGAACACTGGAGGTGTGGAGAGCACTTTTTTCAATTGTGCGAAAGCTACGTCTGCCTCTTCCGTCCACTCGAATTTATCGTCCGATTTTTTCATGAGTGCATAGAAAGGGAGTGCCTTTTCTCCCAATCGAGCAACAAATCTACTTAGTGCCACGATGCGTCCTGTAAGCTTTTGTATGTCGTGTAGTTTCGTTGGCTTCCCCATTGTTAGGATTGCTTGGATCTTTTCTGGGTTTGCTTCTATTCCCCTTGCTGATATCAGGAACCCCAGGAGTTGTCCTCCTGATACGTCGAAAGAACATTTTGTCGGGTTAAGCTTGAGCTTATACCTGTTCAGATTGTCGAAAGTTTCTGCCAAGTCACTGATCAGAGACTCTTCTTTCCTTGTGGTGATGACCACATCGTCGATGTAGACTTGGATGTTGTATCCTATTTGGCTTCCGAGGCAATTTTGCATCATCCGCTGGTAGGTTGCTCCTGCATTTTTTAGGCCGAAGGGCATGACTTGATAACAGAATATGCCGTATGGTGTGATGAAAGCTGTCTTTTCCTCATCTTCTTTCTTCAGTTTGATCTGGTTGTAACCAGAATATGCATCTAGGAAGGAAAGCCTTGCGCACCCCGCTATTGAGTCAATTATCTGATCAATTCAAGGTAGAGGGAAGGGATCCTTTGGACAGTTCTTGTTGAGGGATGTGTAGTCGACGCACACTCTTTGTACGTTTGTATTTTTCTTGGGTACAATGACTGGGTTGGATACCCAGGTTGATGACTTGATTTCTCGGATGAATCCGGTGTTTTCTAGCCTGTGTAGCTCGGATGCTATTGCTTTCCTTTTGGGTTCGTCAAATCATCGTAGTGGTTGCTTGACTGGCTTTGCTTTAGGATCCACATTTAGTGCGTGCTCGACGAGTTCCCTAGGAACCCCTAGTATGTCTGAAGGACACCAAGCGAAGATTTGCCTGCACTAACAGAGGAACTCGACGAGCGCGCTTTCCTATGCGGGATCTAGGTTTACTGCTATAGAGGTGGTCTTGTTCGGGTCTGTGGGGTGGACCTGGATTTTCTTCGAGTCTTGAGTTGCGTCGAAAGCTTGATCTGTCAGGGATCGTCCGACATCGGGTAGCACGTTGTGGTCAGTTTCGCCTTTCAGTCTTGCGTACTCTGCTGTCATGCCGAAAGTTTGCGCCAGCCTGTTGAATTCTTTGTCACAAGTGTTGGATACTTCAAAGCTGCCTTGTACCGTGATCGTTCCTTTGGGTCCTGAGATTTTGAGCGTGAGATATGCGTAGTGAGGTACTGCCATGAACTTTGCAAATGTTGGGCGCCCCAGGATTGCATGATACTGTGAAGGCCAGTCCATGACTTCAAACTCCAGCTTCTCTCTGAGATAATTGTTGTTGTTGCCGAAGCAAACGTCGAGTTCTATTTTTCTGAGAGGGTAATTTGCGCCTCCTGGTACTATTCCGTAGAAAGAACAATCTGTTGGTTTTAGACTTTCCAATGAGATGCACATTGCCTTCAGAGTTCTTGCGTATATTAGGTTTATGCCACTTCCTGCATCCATGAATACTCTCCCAATATCGTACCCTCCTATTTGCGCCTTTAGCACCATCGGTGAGTGCCCCGGCCTGGGCACTTTCCTCGGGTGGTCTGCTCTGCTGAACCTGACTGGTTGATCGGACCACTGCAGGTACTCTGTAGTGGCTGGTGGTGATGACATAGCTAAGTTTACTTGTCTGGATATGTTCTTCCGCTCTTTCTTGGACTTTGGCACCGGTTGGATCATTGCAGATATATATACTTCCGACTCCAGATGTTTTGCTAGTAGCTGTACTTGGTATCCTTGACTCATACTTTTCTTTCCCTGTCGTGCTCCTTGGTTTGAGTCCATGGCACTTTGCAACCTTAAGAAGGTTCTGCAATCCTTCATCTGGTGGTTAGAAACTCTCTTTCCATCTAGGTACGCATAGTGGATTCGACAAGGTCCGTATAGCATGTCCTCCGCCGATGGGCCAGAGTATTTTGGTTTTTCTACTTCACGATTACCTCTTGCCTGGAACTCCCTGCTTTCGTAGTCACCCAAGGTTTATCGAACTCAGGGAGGAAGAGGTCAAAGCTATCCCTCTCAAGCAACCCTGCAATTACGATACAGAAAGTCTCTTGTGTCTCCAACACACCCAATACACTTGTCAGATGTATAGGTGCTCTAGTTCGGCGAAGAGATAGTAAAATACAAGCAGTTGTGATGATTATAAGTAGCAAATGTGATATGAAATAAGTATCGCTGCGAGCAAACATATAACAAAACAGGAAGTAAACGGTGTGCAATGCTTGGAAACAAGGCCTAGGGATCATACTTTCACTAGTGGACACACTCCCAACAAATATAACATAATTGAACAAATAAATAACTTCTCTTCACTATGGTACTCTGAATTACTCTCCTATTGAATAACACTAATCATTGCGTAGTGGCTATGGAAGCACCCCTTAAAGTTCATCAAGTACTTGACAAACACCACTCATAGAGATATCCAAATCAAATCACAACTCAAGATAAATATTATTGCAACTTAGACCAAGTACTAACACGGTGCACACACTGTCAATATTACACCATGAAAGGAGGAATAGATCACTTCAATACTATCATAGTGATAATTATTCTCATAATCCATAAGAGATCATAATCGTAGCCTAGACCAAGTACCACCATGATGCACACACTGTCACCGTTACACCATGGCAGGAGGAATAGATTACTTTAATAACACCACTAGAGTACACATAATGATGAAGAGTAGCATCTACTTATTTAACATGATACAAAGCTCACGATCACATCATGGGAGAGAGAGGTGAACCACATAGCTACCGGTAGATCCCTCAGCCCCGGGGATGAACTACTCCCTCCTCATCATAGGAGACAGCAAGGTTGATGGAGATGGCGATGAGGTCGATGGAGACGGCGGAGACGATGATGGAGACCGATGGAGATGGCTCCGGGGGCACTTCCCCATCCCGGCAGGGTGCCGGAACAGAGACTTCTATCCCCTGAAATTCATCGGCGGTGGCAGCGGAGCTACGGAACTGTTCTGGAAATTTCATCGACTCCCCTAGGGTTTTCTGTCCCGAGGCTTTATATAGGCAAAGGGGCATCGTCAGGGGGCAGCCAGGGTCTCCTCACACATAGGGGGCGCGGCCAGGGCCTGGGCCGTGCCACCCTGGTGTGAGGGCAGCCCCTGGCCCCCCTCCGGCTCTCGTTTGGTCCTCGTCCTTCGTCCGGGAAAAATAAGACTTCTGGAACTTGTTTTGTTCAATTCCGAGAATATTTCCTATGTAGCTTTTCTGAAACACAAAAACAGCAGAAAACAGGGAACTGGCACTGTGGCATCTTGTCAATAGGTTAGTTCCGGAAATCGCATAAAAGTGCCACGAAGTGTAACGAAACACAAGGCAAATGGTGTAAAAACAAGCATGGAGCATCAAAAATTGTAGATACGTTTGAGACGTATCAGCATCCCCAAGCTTAACTCCTGCTCGTCCTCGAGTAGGTAAGTGATAACAAAAGAAATAATTTTTGAGGTGACATGCACCTACACAATCTTGATCATATATGTAAGCGTTGTGCGCTGGGATCAAAAGAACTTAAGACATGGGCATGAAAGACATAATCTTGATAGAAGAAACTTAGCAACCATGTTATAAACATGAAAATGAACACAAACAAAAGATCATGAAAATGAAACAATGAAAGTCAAACGTGTGTTCAAATCATAAGGAAAAACATACAAATGGTTTTTAGCTTGTCCTTCATGGAGAGCAAAACATAAATGCATAGGACACCTTCAAGTTTAAGAGGGCGACTAGATACAAATAATTTAAGAACAAGTGAAACCAACAATATAAATCAATCAATGAAAACTTTGGGACAATGCACATTATACTAAGAATGATAACTTTGCTCTCTTAATGGTGCATAAAGATAGAAGGTGGTGACTCAACATAAAAGTAAAAAGAAAGGCCCTTCGTGGAGGGAAGCCGTGATTGCAAGTTTTATAACCTTCAAAAATTATGGTACTTACCGGTTTTGAGCTCTCATTGCCCCCATCATAAGCATCTTGAATGGTTAGAGTTAATGCGAGAACAATTATGATGCATATGCTTGACAAATCATAAGTTGAAAACCTCGTGCCCCGTGAATACGAGTACCCAAACCTCATGCTACTCAACTTAGAGTCCCAAGCAAGGCTCTTGTCAATGTAAGTATATATGTATCATCGAGAACCGCCAACGAGGTACCTCCGTGCCCGATGACATGGAACAAGCCCACATCAAAATGACAAGACAAGCAGACAATGAACACCTCGACATCTCTTTTATTTACCATTTGTATAGCTTTTTATTTTGAGATGCATCGTCAAATGTCCACTATGGGTATGCTGCAAATTTCCACCATGAATTATGCATGGCTTAGATTGGTGGCCCAGGCGTTTCCCTAACACGTAAACAAACTCCATGATCCCCATGAGATTCCCAATTCATTTCACACCGCGGGCATCCATAAACAAAAGATCATGATATCAACTCAAAAGAGAAGTGCAATGTTGAAAGCTTGCCCCATGACAGCATGGCTGGGCTAGTCTCCAACTTACAACTTGCAAGCATAACAACTCAACATAAGAGACCACAATGTCAAATTTTTAAGAACAAGGAAAAAGTAAAGTGTGCCATCCGGTTCGTGAGAGCTTTACTAACCAATTTTCACATAACACTGGTAAGAGTTTAATTTGAAGAGTAGATAAAAGCAAGTCAAATTTACTTGGAATAGCAAATTGCTAGTAGGTATGTATGGTGGACACTTTGGCAAAACTTGGTTTTTAGGAGTTGGATGCACGAGTAGAGCTCATACTCAGTACAAGGCGAGGGCTAGCAAAAGACTAGGAGCGACCAACTAAGAGAGCAATAATGGCCATAATCATGCAAAGTGACAAAGCAACATTAAAAGAAGCATAAGATGGCATCAAAAGTCAAAAACTAAATGATCATAGAGGCTATTGGCGACTTTGTAAGAGTCGAACATGTGTGAGCATGCGCCAAGTCAACCCAAATAAAGCATCAAGGAGAAAACCAAAATAATGCTTCCAAACGATAAAAACAACGCATGATTTTTTCAAAGGCTCATTAAGCAATCTTAGTTATTTGAGATAAGCCATGCTACAGCAAAAACACTAAGCATACTATCAAAAAGACATCAAGCATGACATGAAAAAGCCTAAGCCGCAGTCTACACAAGCTCCTTCTCGTACCACTTTTTTGCATAAAGCTTTTTCTCTTTTCCAACACCATTCAAACCTTTTTGAGGAAACTCTTTTGAGGAAAACCAACATATACCAGAGGTCCAAATACACCTTGATGTAAAGATAAAACAAGATCTGAACAAAAATCAAGGCGAAAAATGCAAGCTAAACGCAGTAGCAGAAAAAGAGAACACTCATTGAACGATAAGAGTGAAAACTAGAGTGTTCTTGGCAAATGAAAAGCAAGTTCATCTCCTCCAAAAGAAACATGATGTGATCTAACCATTTATTGCAGCAAACAAAACAAAAGAAAACTGAAAATTGAAAACAAAAACAACTGACGCTCCAAGAAAAACGCATAGTGCATGAAGCAATAAAAATATAGTGTCTTGAAAGGTGACCTGACTTTTGCCGATGAAGAAGGGGGTGCCTCGGGGGCATCCCCAAGATTTGACGCTTGTACTTCTTAGATATTTCTTGGGGTGACATGGGAATCCCTAAGCTTAAGCTTTTGTCCATTCTTCATCTCATCTCATCATTCTCCAATCCCTACACTTGAAAACTTCCTTCATACAAAACTAAACACAATTCTATTAGCAACATTAGTGTAAGCATAACATTGAATCAACCCTTTTTGCTTCAGATTTCAACCTAAAACCACCACATATATAGCATATACTACTGTAGCAACTTCCCCAAAAGTTCCATGATCAAAAGAACTCAAAAGAAAGCGATAAAGCGGCAAACACAAATATTGGCAGAAATCTATCAAAGCAGAACAGCTGACAAAGGCCGAATTTTTAAAGGGTTTTCTGTTGCTCAAATCAAAAAGTGTTCAACTAATGAAAGTTTGGATATAACCTGGAGCATATGCACAAGAAATTGCAGGTCCAAAAGATGTACAGAGAATTTATACGAATTTTTATGGTGCAGCACCAAAAATAGTTTTAGGACAGCAACATCCCCAAATCTTTACCTCACTCGAATTAGAGGCTTCTCTTGGCACAACAACAAAATAAACAAGATAAGGAGCGGTTATTACAGTGGTAATAATTTCCAAGACTCAAATAAAAGAAAAAGTACCGAATATAAACAATGGGTTATCTCCCAAGAGTGCTTTTCTTTAACGCCTTTGAGCTAGGCGCAGTAATTTGGAAAGATGCTCATGTGGGCGCCATATAAGAGCTTGAAGCAAAGGCGCCATATAAGAACTTAAAGCAATAGAGAGCATCAAAAAGCAGATATGAAAGACATTTAAATCTAAACCACTTCCTATGCATAGGAATCTTGTAAGAAAATAAATCAACGAGGCACATAGTAGCAAGTATGGATAGATAAAACAAGTGCCACTTCAAGATTTGCAACATAAAGAGGGGAAACTTAATATTGTTGAGATCCATCAAACCATGTTTCCCTCTCTCATAATAACTTTCAGTAACATCATGAATAGAACTAACAATATAACTATCACATAAAGTATCCCTATCATGAGCCACATGCATAAAAGAATTAATACTCACCACATGAACAATAGTAGTAGGAGCAAATTCAATAGAATAATTATTCTCATCACCATAATCATCAAAAATAGGAGGCATATTGTAATCATAACTAATTTTATCCTCAATAGTAGGTGAACTGAAAATATTATACTCATCATCATAACCATCATAAACTAGAGGTTTAGTATCATCACAAGCTAAAAAATAGCTATTTCGCAAAGCATATTCTTTAAACATATCATCATAAGAAGGAACATCACATATGAGAGATAAAATATCATAAGAGCAAACTTTCTCCACTAAAGCTGGGGAACTAAAAATATCATGCTTAACAAAACCAGCTTCCCCAAGCTTAGACTTTTCTATAGCATTAGTAATAACCGTGTTTGAAACATTCATACTAACAACACTATTAGCATGCAAATTAAGCTCCAAAGGTTTTTCAATTTTCTCTTCAAACACTTCATATCTAAACTCAAGAAAAAGACTAGAGAACTCTTTGTTTTCCATTAAGCCTAACTAGTGAAAATAAAAACAAGAAACAAAAAGATGTAATTGCAGAATCTAAAGGAAATAACTCCGAGCACTCACCAGCAACTAAAAAACTTAGTAGCCAAAGGATGTGAGTACCTTTTACCTTACCTCCCCGGCAATGGCGCCAGAAAAGAGCTTGATGTCTACGCACACGTCTGTTCTTGTAGACAGTGTTGGGCCTCCAAGTGCAGAGGTTTGTAGAGCAGCAGCAAGTTTCCCTTAAGTGGATCACCCAAGGTTTATCGAACTCAGGGAGGAAGAGGTCAAAGCTATCCCTCTCAAGCAACCCTGCAATTACGATATAGAAAGTCTCTTGTGTCCCCAACACACCCAATACACTTGTTAGATGTATAGGTGCACTAGTTCGGCGAAGAGATAGTAAAATACAAGCAGTTGTGATGATTGTAAGTAGCAAATGTGATATGAAATAAGTATCGCTGCGAGCAAACATGTAACAAAACAGAAGTAAACGGTGTGCAATGCTTGGAAACAAGGCCTAGGGATCATACTTTCACTAGTGGACACACTCCCAACAAATATAACATAATTGAACAAATAAATAACTTCTCTTCACTATGGTACTCTGAATTACTCTCCTATTGAATAACACTAGTCATTGCGTAGTGGCTACAGAAGCACCCCTTATAGTTTATCAAGTACTTGACAAACACCACTCATAGAGATATCCCAATCAAATCACAACTCAAGATAAATATTATTGCAACTTAGACCGAGTACTAACATGGTGCACACACTGTCAGCATTACACCATGAAAGGAGGAATAGATCACTTCAATACTATCATAGTGATAATTATTTTCATAATCCATAAGAGATCACAATCGTAGCCTAGACCAAGTACCACCATGATGCACACACTGTCACCGTTACACCATGGCAGGAGGAATAGATTACTTTAATAACACCACTAGAGTACACATAATGATGAAGAGTAGCATCTACTTATTCAACATGATACAAAGCTCACGATCACATAAAGATCACATCATGGGAGAGAGAGGTGAACCACATAGCTACCGGTAGAGCCCTCAGCCCCGGGGATGAACTACTCTCTCCTCATCATAGGAGACAGCAAGGTTGATGGAGATAGCGGTGAGGTCGATGGAGACGGCGGAGACGGCGATGGAGACCGATGGAGATGGCTCCGAGGGCACTTCCCCATCCTGGCAGGGTGCCGGAACAGAGACTTCTGTCCCCCGAAATTTGTCGTCGGCGGCGGCGGAGCTACGGAACTGTTCTGGAAATTTCGTCGACTCCCCTAGGGTTTTCCGTCCCGAGGCTTTATATAGGCGAAGGGGCCTCGTCAGGGGGCAGCCAGGGTCTCCTCACACATAGGGGGCGCGACCAGGGCCTGGTCTGTGCCACCCTGGTGTGAGGGCAGCCCCTGGCCCCCCTCCGACTCTTGTTTGGTCCTCGTCCTTCATCCGGGAAAAATAAGACTTCTGGAACTTGTTTCGTTCAATTCTGAGAATATTTGCTGTGTAGCTTTTTTGAAACACAAAAATAGCAGAAAACAGGAAACTGGTACTGTGGCATCTTGTCAATAGGTTAGTTCCGGAAATCGCATAAAAGTGCCACGAAGTGTAATGAAACACAAGGCAAATGGTGTAAAAACAAGCACGGAGCATCAAAAATTATAGATACGTTTGAGACGTATCACGTAGCCTTCCTCGTCCCTTCTTTCATACCCTACAGCTATCTGATTTCGCTTTGCGTGGCTATCTGGGTTGTGGTATCTTTGTCTTTGCCTGCTTGCTCTGTCGACTTCTGGTGAACGTCCCCTTTTGTTGTTATATGTGTCTTCTCCATCGGCGAATCTGTTGGCTACTTCCATTAATTCAGACACTGTTCGTGGCTTTGTTCTCCCTATCTCTTCCTCGGAGACGTCTTCTGCTAAATTTTTTATTACACTCTAGCGTTGTATATAAGAGCGTAGGGTTTCGTCTTTCTTCTGGATGCACGATTTGATTTCTTCTAGCGACGCTGTGCGCTTATATGTTGAGCGAAAATTTCTTGCGAATTGGCTCTCTAATTCTCCCCAACTCCCGATGGAATCGTTGGATAGGGTGTTCAACCAGGACCGTGCTGCGCCGGTGAGGTGTAACTGCAAACTTTGCATGGTTGTTGCTCTTGTTCCTCTGAGTATATGTACTACTTGCAGGTAATCTGACAACCATAGAGTGGGTTCTTGCGACCCATCATATTTTTGTTGATCATGCGGCAACTTGAATCCTTTGGGTACCCGCGTTTTGCGAACCCTGCGGGTAAAGCACAACGCGCCCATCTCTTTTTCATCGTCTTCGTAATTTTCTTCTCTCCACGCATAACGTGAGTTGTTTACTCGTGCTTGTGCTATTATGTTCCTTGCGTCCTCCTTCCGTTTTTGTCGCCTCTCGTCACCTGATGACTCACTGGATTTGTTTCGCGAGGATTTGCGCTTGAACTCTTCCTTTCGCCTTTCCTTATGATGTGTCGCCTTTTCCTCTGGAAGTTTTCCCATTAGCTTGTCTTCTATCAACCCGAGGCTTCATATTGCGGCTTGATGCATGTGCTCCTGCGGATCTCCAGGCTCTGGTTGTGTGGTTAGTAGGTACGCCTGTGCTGCTACCAATGCTACTTTTGGTGTTTCTTGCACAAAGTCTTCTTCTTCATCTGACAGCTGCGCGCTTAAACTTTTCGTATAGCTTTCTTCTCTTGTCTGTGCTGTTGTCCTCCTGTTGTGCTTCGGGTCTCTGTGCCTTTCCATGCTGCACTCTGATGCATCGCTATACTCATCCCGATATCCTCCACTTGATGTACTGTTGTCATCTCGGCTTCTCATAAACATGTCTCTTTCCTCCCTTAACTTCTTTCTGCGCTGGTGCAGCGCGTATTGATATCCCATCAGAACTTCTCTCCTTGAATCTGCGGGTACTTCTGTGCCGTGATTGATGGCTGACATGATGATTCTCCACTCTCCGGTTGAAACGTGAATTTTCTCCTTTTCCTTTTTGTTGTTACTCCTTGGTTTGTCGACTTGCATGTCGACCTCTTTGTTGCCTTCGTGATTATCCTCTTCTGCTGCTTCAGTGATAATGACGCATAACTGGTGTACGCTTTTGGAGACGCCACTGCTTCCGGTGGCGAAATCCCTTGGACTATCGTGAGTTTTAACCGCTGTTGCTTCCATGTCGGGCTTTCCCCAAGTTTCGTCGAATTCCTCGAGTCTCTTTTGCATATCTTCTGTTGCTGTGAGACTGACCGGCGAGTTTACCTCGCTGGAAGAGCCCACGGATGATCTAGATATTGTGATTCTCTCGGCTTTGCTTGCCGACGGACCCGATTTTGCCGGATCCGAAAGGCGAGTTGAACCCGAAGGTCCGACGTAGAAGCTTAAACTTCCGATCATCAGCTCCATCTCTTGACTTTCATCAACTTCTGGATTGCTATTGGCTAAAAGTGAAAAAGCCATCGAATTCATGATTCCAACGCCTAGAGTCCCCACGGTCTGTGCCAATTGACGAGGGTTAACTCGACAAATGTCCTGGATGAAGAACTTAGGATCGGGGAGATAGGGCGTCAGATGAACTCGGAGGTAAAATCAGTCAAACAAGGTGTGTACCGAAAGTAAACGTGGGTGTAAACCTGGCTTGCTTTCAATCTGTCTCTCACTGTCCTCTCCTGGCCCCTATATATAGGTGGCCAGGTCTCAAGGATCGGGAGGGATCCGATACAGATTACAACATCGTCATACGACATGAACTCGTATTTCGACTAGTACTACAATTGGGCCTAGCTTAACGGGCCTCAGGGGTACTCAACTGTCGGGCTCTATTATCTATACCCTTGTCAACAGGAGAACCAGGCCAGCACCTAGCAGCAGGCTCGGGGGCTGGCAAGCTTGGCACGGGAAGCACAACAGAACCAGAGGAAGTTATGATGATCGAAGAAACTTGGATGCAGCCATACTTGGCATACATGATAAACAAAGCACTACCCGAAGACACAGTGGAGGCAAAAAGGATAATACGACGATCCAAGGCTTTCTCGTGTTGCAAGGGAAACTATACAAGAAAAGCATAACTGGCGTTCTACAGAGATGCGTCACCCCTCAAGAGGGGCAAGACATATTAAGAGATATCCACGCAGGAGTGTGTGGGCATCACGCTAGCAGCAGAGCTATTGCAGCTAAAGCTTTTCGTGCAGGATTCTACTAGTTAACGGCCATTGAAGACGCAAAAGAGATAGTCAGACGGTGTGAAGCATGTCAACGATTTGCATCCCGACCACACGCACCAGCAGCAGAGCTACAGCCGATACCATTATCCTGGCCCTTCGCACAATAGGGTCTCGACATGGTAGGAAAATTAAACAAATCCTGGCCAGGAGGTCATGTCTACATGTTGGTGGCAGTAGACAAGTTCACTAAATGGGTAGAAGCAGCCCGGTAACAACCCAAGATTCCACAACAGCAATCAACTTCATCAAGTCTATAGTATTTCGCTTCGGATATCGCACAGCATCATCACGGACAATGGGACAAATTTCACATCGAAAGAGTTCAAAAGCTACTGCGAGAGTATGGGAATCTCTATCTCTACTACTTAAATCTCTACTACTTAAAAAGAATGAAGGTGTTCCGTTTTCTGCTCAACAACATTTCGCTCATCCTTCGTCCAACCATGTCTCGCTCGGGAGAATAATACGGGGCACCCACCCTCGCGCGTTCAATGCTAAACGTTCTTTAATTCCCTGTATTTATTATGCCCGTGGTTATCTCCTAATTGCACGAGTCAATCGCGCATGCCTTTCCCCATCTTCCTACCGAATCCTCCATGCCTCGGGGACGTAGAAGCCGCGAGGCGTAGCCCTTATTCCACACTGCGGCGAACCTGCGACCGCCGCCTTCGCGTGTCTAGGACGTAGGGGAGCTGATGTTTCTTGATGCGGCCAGGAGGTCACACATGCGGCTGACACACCTCCTCCATACAGACGGCGAAGCAGCCGCCGCCGTTCATCATGCGGCTATCGCACCTCCTCCATGCAGACGGCGAAGGAGCATCCACCATTCCTCCATGTACTCGTTTCTGGTCCTCGATCTTGCGTGCGAGGACTCACACGCGGCCGCCGCCCCCGCCCTCCACAACCACGACAGCGTGACACGTCGATCCCCAGGCAGGCGAGGTGCGGTGGTGGGTACTGAACCGTGCAGCGTGTGGACGCCCAGAAGGTCGATGGCCACCACATGTTCGACGAAATTCCCCTTCCTGATCTCTCTCTCTTTCACTAGCCCTCCACTCCAGTATTCCCGCTCCCATATCGTACAATCCCTTCAACCATACATGAATTTTGTTTTTGTTAGATTTAACATTGATATATGTGCAAATCTCATCCAGATTGAACCAGGGAAGTGGAGCACACAGAGCTATGGAGGCTCGGGAAGAAAGGTCCTGTTCGGATCATCTGATGTAAGTATGTGAGATAACCTCTTCCTAATCTTGGCAATTTGTCAGCTGGTCCGCTGGTGTTGTAGAAAGCGAAACAGGGTACTGTGATGAGTGTGATCTAGCTGGTGGTAATGAAACATACTACCTGCTATTTTGTACATGAATTTTTCGTTGTATAGCTAATATGAACCTTCAGAGGATCAACTAGCTTGTTTGTGTATTTGTAACCTCTTTGTATACCAATTCAGAGGCATAGATATAATTTAATTGCAGCCCATAATTTGTTCAAAATCATAATTGCTTGGAGTACATATGAAAGTCATGGCCACTGAATTTTTTCTACTACTTAAAAAGAATGAAGGTGTTCCGTTTTCTGCTCAACAACATTTCGCTCATCCTTCGTCCAACCATGTCTCGCTCGGGAGAATAATACGGGGCACCCACCCTCGCGCGTTCAATGCTAAACGTTCTTTAATTCCCTGTATTTATTATGCCCGTGGTTATCTCCTAATTGCACGAGTCAATCGCGCATGCCTTTCCCCATCTTCCTACCGAATCCTCCATGCCTCGGGGACGTAGAAGCCGCGAGGCGTAGCCCTTATTCCACACTGCGGCGAACCTGCGACCGCCGCCTTCGCGTGTCTAGGACGTAGGGGAGCTGATGTTTCTTGATGCGGCCAGGAGGTCACACATGCGGCTGACACACCTCCTCCATACAGACGGCGAAGCAGCCGCCGCCGTTCATCATGCGGCTATCGCACCTCCTCCATGCAGACGGCGAAGGAGCATCCACCATTCCTCCATGTACTCGTTTCTGGTCCTCGATCTTGCGTGCGAGGACTCACACGCGGCCGCCGCCCCCGCCCTCCACAACCACGACAGCGTGACACGTCGATCCCCAGGCAGGCGAGGTGCGGTGGTGGGTACTGAACCGTGCAGCGTGTGGACGCCCAGAAGGTCGATGGCCACCACATGTTCGACGAAATTCCCCTTCCTGATCTCTCTCTCTTTCACTAGCCCTCCACTCCAGTATTCCCGCTCCCATATCGTACAATCCCTTCAACCATACATGAATTTTGTTTTTGTTAGATTTAACATTGATATATGTGCAAATCTCATCCAGATTGAACCAGGGAAGTGGAGCACACAGAGCTATGGAGGCTCGGGAAGAAAGGTCCTGTTCGGATCATCTGATGTAAGTATGTGAGATAACCTCTTCCTAATCTTGGCAATTTGTCAGCTGGTCCGCTGGTGTTGTAGAAAGCGAAACAGGGTACTGTGATGAGTGTGATCTAGCTGGTGGTAATGAAACATACTACCTGCTATTTTGTACATGAATTTTTCGTTGTATAGCTAATATGAACCTTCAGAGGATCAACTAGCTTGTTTGTGTATTTGTAACCTCTTTGTATACCAATTCAGAGGCATAGATATAATTTAATTGCAGCCCATAATTTGTTCAAAATCATAATTGCTTGGAGTACATATGAAAGTCATGGCCACTGAATTTTTTGGTTCATTATCCTGTATCATAATCCTCGAGTATTCATTTCGTTTGATTTGTTCTGGTCATCATGATGAAAAGAAAATCTGGGTTAAGGCCTAGCTGCTACTGAATATCTACTGTAAGTCTGATCTCCAAGCACATATTCGTGTGTTAATATTTATCTGACCGCTTCTCCTACAAGTTCTACTCTACGTCTCTGCCCTGGGCTACTGACATTTGGTGGCAGAAGAGAAAGCTCAAGGAGTTTTTATTGAATATATGGTATGCATTTTCTCACAATTACATGGTATATTTGGTGGCTTCACTCCTTTAGCTTATATGTGTGTTTTTGCCAACTGAACAAGTTCACCAACTTACATCTTAATGCAAATGCAGTGAAGACCCTTTCTGTTGTGCTGCCTCCAGCTCTCGTTTTTTTAACCCTGCTTATGATTCCCGTGTGTTGTAGGCTACCGTGTGTTGGTGGGTACTACATTCTGAATTTGCATGGAACTGCTACCAATCCAACCATGATCTCCTGCAATGGGCAATGCTCAAATTTTCTTGGAGATCAACAATTTATGTTATTGGCCTATTGTGCATGTTGCCAAAGGCTTGGGTCTGATTTGGATAAGTTGACATGTATGAACTGGTTGAAACAAGTTAAAAAAAAAACTTGTTTGATCCTAATCCAATTTCTGTAAGCATTGCTCTTTCTTTACGGTTACACCATCAGCACTTCGCATTTTGCCGGTTCATTCTTCATCACTCACATGTGGGTGCTATTAATCCGCATCCGAAGCCAAAGGATGTCCCTTCAACCAGTTCTATCACGGTTCAATTAACTGATTAAGTAAAAAAATAAAATTTCTATCACGGAGCAATGCCTACGTCAACCAGTTTTATCACGGTTCAGTTTCTTGATAAAATTATTTTTCTTGTTACTGGTGACGTAGGACGGCATAGATCTTTTTTCAATTACGACTATCATGTCATTTTTATTGCCAGTCCCATAATTATTATATGTAGACGACATCAAAATTAGCTAAATTATGCATGTACATGATTCACTGATATCTAATTTAGGTGGGTACAATGGAAACTAATTAAGGTGGGTACAGTGGTAAACTAATTAAGGTGGGTACAATGGAAAAATACTTTGAATGACCACAAGAAGAAAGGACAAGACAATGCAGCTGGAGAGATGAGGCCATTACATCACACATTGCAGCATTTATCAGTAAGTATTAGAACTTCTAAGATGAGATTGCATTGCATTATTTTATTCTTTGTATATTCAAATCATCTAGGACCCTCAGCTTTCATAATCTATAAGGCATAGCCATCAGAAGCAATCATAACAGCTGTTCCGTTGAATGGTGAGGTGCCTAGCTAGATATATACTGTCTAAAGCTTCTCCAGCAAAAGACACACCCAGCCGATGCTAAGATCACCACGATGTTGAGAGGTGGCAGCGGTGGGAATGTAAGATTCTAGCAGGCTACTAGCGCCATGGAGAAGTGCTTCGGGAAGCAGTGAGCGGGGCTCTTCAATGATGGTTTTGGATGCAAGTGCTCGTCTAACATCGTCGTTCAGCCTTCCAGCGTGCTGGAGGTAGCAAGGAAGAGCGGGTTTGATGGAGGCGTGAAGAGAGGTCATAACGTTTGTCGCATGGGATTATGGGAGCTTTCAATTACCAAGATAAAAATAGTCTCATGTGTAAAAGATTTGTGCTCTGATATTTTTTTTCTCACTTAATGTTTTGGTAATATCTCCACTTAGAAATATATGTTAATTTGTTCACAATGAAGGCTAAATATCCAATGAGAAAGATCACATGGTATACATGTCAAATATTTGTCTGCGTAAAGATACTCATAAATTTGAAATACTTGATTTTGTGTCAACCAGAGCTTAGTAACAATTTCATTGAAAATTTTGCCCTCCTAACCGAGTTTTCGTGTGTTGCATGCCATGCCTTTAATTTTATGAGAATTTTTTGGTGAAGGCTTTGGCGTCACCGGTGTTAGAGCGGATGTTCGAAAAGGCACTGTAAATCTACATCATGACTCCTTCCCTAAGGATTTAACTGTCTTTCTCTACTCTCGATCCAGGATGGAGGTAAAATGCCCTCGTGAAATGGGGTGAGGAAATGAGGTGACTACAGCGACACATGTCTCTGTCGGCAACAGTGTACCGTGGGCGTGCTGAAACTGGCCAGTTTCTAATCATTGCGGCAGTACCAACAAGAACTTACTTTGTAAGCCTCTAGAGACAAGATTTTTTCTCATCCGTTGCAACGCACGGGCATATTACGTAGTCAAACTAAAATTCGCGTCTGTAGCACATCTAAATACAAATGGACAAGTCGAGAAAGCCAATGGCTTAATATATAACGGGATAAAAAAGAGGCTATTAACGCCCTTGGAAAAAGCCAAACACGCCTGGGTAGATGAGCTACCCTCCGTACTTTGGAGTCTTAGAACAACGCCCAATGCGCCTACCCAAGAAACTCCCTTTTTTCCTGGTCCATGGCGCAGAAGTCGTGCTTCCAGTCGAAATCACCCATGAAGCCCCAAGAATTGTGGCTTACGACGAAACAACTTCTATAGAAGCACTTCAAGACGATGTTGATGCACTTGACAAAGCAAGAGACGTAGCACTCACCAGGGCTACGCAATACCAGCAGAGTCTATGAAACTATCATAGTAGTCGAGTTTGTCCATGATCTTTCATGGTAGGAGATTTAGTCTTACGACTCAAACAGGACGGTCATGGCAAATTAGAGTCCCCATGGGTGGGACCTTACATCGTGACAGAAGTAATACCATGAGGATCTTATTGACTATAAGACAAGAAAACAGGGAAAGACGAGAGCAACCCGTGGAATGCAGAACAACTACGACGGTTCTATGCGTAGAAGGAGTACGGTGACAGGAAATTTCGAGTTATGACCCTCTGAACCCAGAACATGAGGCCACAGGTCAGGTTCTTTGGGCCAACTCGACAATATGTATAGCATGTTTCTATTTTCCACTCGGGGGCTCCGACCCTCGAGTCGTATGAAAGAAAGTAAGAAATTATCAAGATCCCGTATTCATGATTATTCGAGAATTCTTACAAGGTTGTTCACAACCTGATATTTGACAAAAAGCAAGCACAGTTCAAGGCAACTCGATGGTAAATTAAAGCATACCTCGGAACACTGAATAGTTCCCATGGTCTATTAATAGATAAACAAGATGGCACAAAATAAAGTTCATCACGAGTACTTATTACATGGAACACGCAAAGAGAAAACTAGAACAAAAGATTACATCAAAGGAGCATCTACTGAAAGTGTACTTCAGCCTCGTACTCCTTCTGGCACTGAGTACCGTCATAGATCTTCACATCAAACTTCGACGTACCGCAGTGGTAGTCAAAGATCATGAAGAACCCTTGGTGGAGGTCATGATCCTCCGCAAACTGGGACCAGCCACCTCTCAAGTACATCTCGCCGCATCTATCGTACCATACCTCCACTTCATAGGGAGTCCCTCCTCCAAAATGTTCGCGAAGAATTGCTTCACGCAGCTCCCGCCCATCCATGAACTTGGTAAATTTCAGTGGCACCCGCTGAATCTCACGGCATTGAGCGCCGGCGATGCAGAAGAAGGAGTAAATCTTGGGAGGAGGAGGAGGAGAAGCATTATGCGGAGCAGCGCTAGGATCTGGAGAAGCAGCAGATACCTTGGGCTTGTTTTTACTACCCACAGGGCGGCCAGGGCGCCGTTTCATGGATACAGATGACGAGGCCACCGTAGAGGGGTCTTTGGATTTGTTCTTACTGTCGCGAGGGCGGCTGCGACCCCGTTTCTCCATCTGCGCACCGACGTTCAGGTGCGCACCACCAGCATCCGCCATGGAGGATAAGTGCTTGATGAGAAAACCCTAGATGAGATGCGGGAGACGAAGACGATGCGGCGGAGGAAGTTGGTAATGAAGGAATTATGGTTTTTTCTCTAGCCAATGTGCTTTATTTATAAGCAAACTTTCATGGGCCTCAGCAAGTTAAAGGTCCAAATAAATCTATGGGCTTTTATATTTTGCCCCGAGCAGAAATTAAGACGGCGACAGCATATCAAGGACAAGGAAAAGACATGGGTATCGTTATAAGGAGACAAGCGCAATATGGACGAACAATGTAGAAGTATGTCAAAGAGCACAACGCACCTCGTCATGGACTCGCAGGCTCACCAGAAGAGTGGGAAGAGTATTTAAGCACAATCGTGCCAAAATTATCACAGGGGAAAATTTACTGGCGACAGTATGCATATTTTGAGCCTATACCCGAAAAATTTCGGCTATAGCCTCTGGGGCTACTCCCATCGGGAGCACTGGTCGTGCACCCGATGATAATGGATAAATTTAAAGAAAAATAAAAAAAGGGGCGCAATCGAGTACCTTTCATCGACAACAAAACTTTGACTTCATTGTTGACAAAATAAAGATCGATTACTCCCATCGGGAGTTATTTATGAGTTATCTAAAAGAACAACTCAAATATTTTGTACATTTCAACAGTCAAACAAGGTTGCGACATATGATTCTCGAGTTGCGTCATCGCGACGAAACTTGAATGCCATGATTGAAATATATCGTGAAGGTAAGACCCCAGGATCTGTCCTGTGTACCCTGGTATACGCACATGAATGCACTCTGCTAGTAATTATCCGTGTCTACGACGCGAAGAAAATCCTGGTGGACGCACTGGGTACCCTGAGAACCACTGGGACTCGTTCTTTGTAAGTTCTAAATGCGGCAAAAGAATGGGTTTGACCAGTTTCCCAGATTCAAGTCCAAGGGGATTGAATTTGAAGTTGTCAGGCTTGTTCATCAAAATCCCATGCGAGATAATATAATGAAAGATGTTTATTTTTTAGTACAGGGAGAAGAAGTCGAAAGATTAATCAAGTCAAAGATATGAAGATTTGAGATTCAACCCGAATCTGCAATTCTGGTAGAATCTCGGGGGCTACTGACAAGGGTATAGATAATAGAGCCCGTTACTTGAGTACCCCTGAGGCCCGTTAAGCTAGGCCCAAGTGTAATCCTAGTCGAGATACGAGTTCATGTCGTATACCGATGTTGTAATATGTATCGGACCCCTCTCGTTCCTTGAGACCTGGCCACCTATATATAGGGGCCAGGAGAGGACGGTAAGGGACAGATTGAAAGCAAGCCAAGTTCACCACCATGTTTACTTTCGATACACATCTTGTTTGACTGATTTTACCTTCGAGTTCATCCGAGGCCCTACTTCCCTGATCCTAAGTCCTTCATCTAGGACATTTGTCGAGTTAACCCTCGTCACATAGCTACCGGTAGAGCCCTCAGCCTCGGGGGAGAACTACTCCCTCCTTATCATGGGAGTCAGCAACGACAAAGAAGAGGGCGGTGGAGTCGATAAAGATGGCTCCGGGGGCAATTCCCCGTCCCGGCAGGATGCCGGAACAGAGACTTCTGTCCCCCAAACTTCGTCTTCGATGGCGGCAGCGCTGCGGAACTTTTCATGGATCGAGGCTATTTTTTTAGGGTTTTCACGTCGGAGGCAATTTATAGATGGAAGGGCAATATCAGAGGGCACCCGAGGGGCCCACACCATGGCCTGGCGCGGCCAGAGGGGGGGCGCGCCACTGGGTGGTGTGGCCACCACGGTTCCCTCCTCTGTCTCTGCTTTGGACTCTGTCTTCATGTCGGAAAAAATAGGGACTTCAGGCTTTGTTTTGTCCAATTCCGAGAATATTTCCTGTATAACTTTTTTGAAATACAAAACAACAGAAAACAGGAACTGGCACTATGGTATCTTGTTAATAGGTTAGTTCCAGAAAATGCATAAAAATGCCACGAAGTGTAAACAAAACATAAAGTAATTGGTGTAAAACAAGCATAGAGCATCAAAAATTATAGATACGTTTACAACGTATCAGCGGGCTAAACCAGATCATGATCATGCATACGACTACAGAGGTCCTCTTGCACAACTTGATGACCAGGTGCCCGCTCAGTTTTCTATTTTCCTCGCCATGCATATAAAAATTCGCAACGCTGAGGAGCATCATCGACTTTGGGCTAATCTAGTCGAGCACCTTTGGTCACTCAAAGGAAACACTTGATTTGCCACATGTTTTATTTAAATCTTATGTTTGAATTTTTTGTTTGTAAGAAACTATTTATTTGTGTAAACTATGTAATTTTTTTTGATAAACATATATGTATTGCTATTTATAAAAAATTAACTGTTATCTCAATTTTTAGAGCCACCGGTGTGGAAGGTCGATCCCAGTTTTAAGGAAGGATATACTAGCGCTGCTAAAACACCCCGGCCGACGTCCCTACCGGCTATAAATTTAGAGACGCCGGTGGAGATGCTCTTAGGCTAGCCATAGTGCTAGTATCATAGCTAGTATTATATAAACAAAGCCTATAAAAATACTGACATGGCAGCTAATCAATGAAGAAAGGGAATTAGAGTATCATAGGTGCATACTGTATCATAGCGTAGATTACGAGAAAAATTAATGGAAAATAAATCTTGTACACACATTTACATTGAGATACTACAAATCAATAAATTTAACAAGTATATGATACTACTCTATGAAGATCTGAGCATGGGCATTCCTGCCCGAAAATCTCAGGCCTGGGCCGCAGATATTGGCCCGATGAGCGGGCCTAGGCAGGCAGATCTTGGCCCGACTATCTAGTCAGACCGGGCCTGGGCAGAGGAAATCAGTCATTTAAGGAAGGCCCGGCCCGGCCTGACGGCCCGACATCTCGATAGAAAAAAGCTTCAACGGGCTGAGCTTGGGCATAAATTTCTGGCCCAACAATCGGGCCAGGCTGGGCCTGAGCAGCAGAATTTTGCATCGGGCTTTTTTCTAGCCCGGCCCGACCCAGCCTGGCCCGAGAAAATGCCCAAGTATACTCTATAATACCATACATTATACAGATAGTATCATATACAAATATTATATATACTAGCCAAATACCCGTGCGTTGCTACGGGTCATAAAATATACGAACAATGAATAAATCGTAGGATAAGAATTTAGTCATACGTTTCTATAATGTGATATTGCAAACAAGTGAATTAAACAATAAATTTAGGTAAGACTCTTCTGAAAACACCACCGCCGCCTACCAGTCCTAGCTCCACTGCTCCTCCCCATCTCTCCATCAATCTCCACATCTGCCCATTCCCAATGCTTCCCTTTTTTTTTCTTGTGAGGACTCCAAGCCTCATCAAATCAGGGGTGATGCCCCCTACCACCTCTCTTCCTCTCTTCTAGCTAAGTACCTGTGCGTTGATACATAGCACGAAAAAATACACGCCCAAAGGAATCTCATGTCCCGTGATGTTGAAGTCGGCATGCCCAAGCCCGTCGTCGCAACCCAACCTGCTCTTCGTGGTTGTGTTGTTTGTGCACATCCCTTTCATGGGCATGCTCGACATCCGAGCCTAGACAACCTCATGTCCCTGCCGCCGTCTTCCCAGCGTTAATATCGCGTCAAGCATCCTATGGATAGACGAGCAGCCCGATTGGTCGAATGATTGCTATTTTTTAGGACGTACCATCAATGATTTTGTAGACGTACCACCGATGGCTTGAGCGAGTCATTGTTTTCTTTTCTGCTCTCGTGGCCTGCTTTCGTGTTCCCAATCGATGGCAAAAAATGCCCCCGCGATGCGACTGTTTAATTTTATAGATAGTGGTTGATTATTGTGTGTACCCCTTGGGGCACCCAGAAGGCGAGACTTATATGTCGCCTTCAATCCGTTTGGGATTGAAATTGGCGACGAGCTGGCGTAGAAGGCGAGACTTATATGTCGCCTTCAATCCGTTTGGGATTGAAATTGGCGACGAGCTGGCGTAGAAGATAGAGTGACCGCCAGTCGATGGGAGCGGCCCTCAGTGCTTGATGGATTCGAGCAGGGCGATGGCAGAAGGCCAGCCAACGGGCTATTTGTTATTTTCGAAGAGAGAGTAAGGGGAGTAAGCAGCGAGGACAGTGTGTTCACTGGCCTTGTTAGTACAGCCAATGACCAACCCAATCATTGGGCGTCGGAGATGTAGGACACTACCATAAAATTGTTGATTATTCTTTTATCCCGATAGCGACCAAATAAGCGTCCTAAGTTGCATACAATTTTATGATTATATTTTTGTACTTTTTGATTGAAAAGGCAGATTGGAGCTGCTTTTCTTTAATAAAGAGGGGGAAAAGGAAATTCCAAACGAGTCTGTAAATGCTACGCTAGTAGTTCTAGGTATAGGGACAAAATTTGTTGAGGGATAAAATTCTACAGTATTAGATTACAACGTTAGGGGACAAAATTGGACCGGGACAAAATTGTACGGTATTAGATTACAACGTTAGAGAGTAGAATTGGAACGGGTCCTTGGAGGCGCGAGTCCCTCGTTTGGCCGGTGTTCGTATCCTTTTTTTTAGACAACCCGATGCTCGTATCCTGAATGTGCTTGCGTGCACATGGGCTGGCTCTTTTTGGACTCAAAGGCCTGGAGTGAACGTAGGCTTCCTCTTTGGACTAAATAAATATACCTTCTCGCACAGACTCATCTCAGGGATTGATTCAGAAGCCCACCGCAGGCCGACGCGACCCAATTGTGTGTTTTGTCCCACATCGGCAAGTCCTCCAGAATCGACTACACGGACGTACGGATCGGTGAACTTTTTGACGTAGGAAACACTGAACCCAGTTTTTTTACCTACCACGATTTTTTAACCAGCCGTATTATTAGTAGAGATGATGATACTAAGATATGATACTACCCAGTGTGGTCAGCCTTACGGTTCTCTCCAGTGCGCTCCGCTTTGTCGTCCCGACCGGCGAGCCTCCGACTGCCTCGAGCTAGCCACACCACCAAGCTCCTCCGTCGCTAATTTGGTCCCTGAAGAAGTTTCTGCGCTAAATGGGCCAGCCTTGTTAGGTTGTCAATTAGCAAGCGTTAGTTGTTGCACGCCATAAGTGGCAAATAGAGGAAATGACAAAAAACTACCACATATCTGCCAAAGGTGTTGGCTTGCTACCACTTTTGGTTTTTGTGACACATAAATACCAGTTTTGTGGTTTAGCTGCGACAGATTGCCCTGATCTGCTTGTTTTAGTGTTTTAACAGCGAGACTGACTAGTATGGCCCACCTGTCTGTATGACGTGGCGTGGCGAGACGGTGGACGAGTCACGCCCGTTAGGTTATCGTTTGGAGGGGCAGATCGGGCAGTCCAGGTATTCTCCCGCGCCTCCCCTTTCACTGCGAGGAAGATGGACAGAGACGGCGGCGATGGCGGCGATTCGGCCGGAGCTGGTGATGGAGGCGGCGGCGGTGGTGGTGGCGGCGGCAGCAACGACGGCCGTTTCGTCCAGCAAGTGCTGTTTGGCCCCGGATTCAACATGGGCTGCATCAACTTGTCCCTCCCAGAAGATGGCGAGCAGGATTTCTCCGAGCCTGATCCCGATGAAGCTCCAGCCCCTTCTTGCACCCAGATGACGGCGACGAGCGTCTTCACCGGCGACCCGCTCAGCCACTACATCTCGGACTGCGGGTAAAATTTCTATCTCATTATCTCTGTAAATTAGATGGGGAAAAAGGGGGAAAACAGAGAATTCATTTTGATTAGTTGCTTGACATTCAATCTAGGGAGAATGTAGAGATGTGGGATCTATACATTCAATTCGATGGAGCAAAATTTGTGCAGACAACTATGCGTAGGTGTGATATTAGGTATCTGTCACTTCTAGGATTGATGGAGAATGAAGGTTATGGGCTGTGTGATTCAATGTACTATGTGAAAGAAGAAGGAGAGGGACTGCAAGGTCTGGAAATTCTAGACACTAACTATAAGGTGGAAGAAATGCTCAGGAAATATGACAGCTCCAGGAAATTGGTGTTGACTGTTATGAGGGATAAGAGGAAGCAAGCCATTGTTGTCTCTCCACAGAAGAGAGCCATTGTTGTCTCTCCACAGAAGAAAACCCACCTAGAGGACTTTGAAGTTCCTTTGCAGACCCAGAAGAGTGTGAATTTTGATCCTTGGGACACACATATTGGTGAGGAAGGTAATTCTGAAAAAGAAGATGCATCAGATGGTAGTGATGGCTGGATGTTTCCATGCCAGTATGACCCAGTTAAAGCAGATGCCATGAGGAAGCAAGAAGAGGAGGAAATGAAGAAATATGTTGCAGAGAAGAAGAAGAAGAAGGTTCAGATGGAAGATCCAACTGAGAGGTATGAGGGAGACAGTGATGTGGAGGACCTTTTCACCACTCCATGTGATGAGAATGAGAGTTCTGAAGCAAAGGAACCAGTGAAGAAGAAGGTAAAGAAGCAGGGCCCAACTCTCAGATCATATTCACAGATTGAGCAAGAAGTAAAGCTAGATTGAGCACCATCTGATGATGAAGGTGAAGAAGGGTTTCTGCCAGAGGAAGATGATGATGGACATGAGCCACTGCCATTTTCACTGTCCAAGGGAAGGAAGAGCAGAGCAAAGAAACATTTACCAAGGGTATGGTATGATGAAAATAGAGAGAATCCTGAGGGACAGTTTCAGATTAGACTATGCTTCAGAGATGTGTACCAGTTCAGGCAGGCATTGTGCAGGCTGCATATTGTACAGACAAGAAATTTTCATTATCATAGGAATAGCCCTGAAAGAATTATTGTCTGGTGTAAGGAGGAGAAGAAAGATAAGTACAATTGTAAGTTCTACATGACTGCTTCCAGGATAAAGCATGAGCAGACTTTCTGCATTAAGAAAATGCAACTAGTGCACTCATGCCCTACAGAGCCAGCAAGCAGTAGGGTGAACTGTAAACGGCTTAGCAATGCCTATGTCCAAGAGTTCAAGTCTGATCCCAACACAGGCATTACTTCTCTGCAGGACAAAGCTAAGGTTGACTTTGGTGTTGATGTTCCAAAGAGAATGGCCTACAGGGCAAGAACTAAAGCCATCCAGATGGTTCTAGGTGATCACAAGAAGCAGTACCACAGGATTAGAGACTATTTGCAAACAGTTATAGATAAAAACCCTGGCTCTAGGTGTATTGTCACAACTGTCACTGGACCAACAGAGGAAGAGCAAGAAGCAATCAATAGAGGACAACAAGTTTTCATCTCTGACAAGCCAAGGTTTCATGGCCTATTCTTCTGTGTCAATGCAGCAAAGCAGGGATTTTTAGATGGATGTAGACCATTCATTGGCCTGGATGGCTGCTTTATCAAACTCACAACTGGTGCACAAATTTTGGCAGCTACTGGAAGAGATGGCAACAATAACATCTTTCCTATTGCCTGTGCTGTTGTTGCTAAAGAAGATACAGAGAATTGGAAGTGGTTTCTGACTCAGCTGAAGGAAGCTTTGGGTGGAGAGCAGGGGAAGTTTGGGTACTATACCATGATGTCTGACAGGCAAAAAGGCCTCCTTAAAGCTGTTAGTGCACCACCTGCTTCAGAGGCACCACCAAGAGGACCTGCTGCCAGTGCACCACCTGCTGCCAGTACACCACCTGCTTCCAGTCCGCCATCTACTTCTGCAACAGGGGCAGCTGCAACTGGATTTTGGTCCTATGTAACTGCAGGTGCCAATGCTTCTGTGGGAAGGGATGCAAATGTTCCACCTCTTGCACATTTTGCAGGTGGTTGCTGTCAAGAAGAATCATTGTAGGTTAACTAGATGTAGCTTGACCTATAGTTGTAATGCAGCACAAACTTTGGTGCTGAATCTCTGATCATTTTGGGGTACAATGACAAGAATCTGTGGTCATTTTGGTGTAATATGACTAGAATATGTTATCTGGTCGACTTTATGCAAACCTGATGCTATCTGCATGTTGTCTATGCAAACCTGATGATATTTGGATGTTATTTATGGAAACCTGATGCAAACCTGATGCAAACCCTTATTTATGGAATCCTGATGCAAACCTGATGATATTTCGAGGTCTTTATGCAAACCTGATGATGTCTTATTTATTTTAACCTAGAGGTCTCGACAATCGAGTGTCGAAACCATTGGTATCATTTATATTGTAAACTAAAGGTCTCGACATCGAGTGTCAAGACCATTGCTATCATTTATATTGTAACCTAAAGGTCTCGACATCGAGTGTCGAGACCAATCCTATCTTATTTATTCTAAACAAAAGGTCTCGACATCGAGTGTCGATACCATTGCTATCATTTATATTGTAACCTAAAGGTCTCGACATCGAGTGTCGAGACCAATCCTATCTTATTTATTCTAAACAAAAGGTCCATAATAAGCATCAACTTAGCATCCATTCAACATCAACTTTGCAAAATTATTGATACCATCCAGCACACATATCAAACAAGCAACAAATGGTCCAAAATAAATGGAAAGCATCCAGCACACATAGCAAACATTCAACATATTACCTAATAATTTAGATCAATAGTACTCTGCAAGCATCAATAATTCATTACAACTCATAGCTATAAATTCAGAGTGCACCATTACAACTAAATGTGCATATAGCACAAGTTCAACATCACAGATACATAGAGGCCTACTGATACATGATTAAGGCTTCTAGGGTTCAACAACACAGTGCACCCTACATCTCTCCACAAAGGTCAATGATCTTCTTCAGCCTTGACCTGTTCTGTTCCTTCTGCTTCATGAAGTCCACAATGATGTATTCCAGCTTCTTCTTTTCCCCCTTCAACTTGTCTCTATCTTTCTCAGCTTTAATTCTCAGAACCTTGTGCATGTTAGAATGGTGTGCATCTGTGATCTTCTGCTCAATCTCAGCTCTTGCTTCCAGGAGTGCTTGTTCTGCCTTTGCCTTCAATGCCAGTGCTAGCTGCTTCTCCTCCACAACTCTCTTCAGTTCATCTTGAGTCCTCCTGAGATCCTTGTGCAGCCTGCCTATCTCATCTTGCAGGTTGAATTTCTGTTCCATGAAGTTAAGTGAATCACTGGTTCTGCCTCTCTTCTGATCTCCATGCATCTGCCAGAGTGTTCTCAAAGCTTTCTTCAAGCTTGATGGCCACTCTGGATCTATCCAGTGCACATAGTCACACCTATCTCCTTCCTATCAACAAAAGTGATAAATCAATGCCAAGTTGGATATTAACACATTTCAGAAACTATTATTGCTTTACTATAACCATACACACCTCCACATCGCATCCAAGAAACCTTCTGCCTGTGTAATAGCCTTCAAATGCTACAAATTTTCCAGTTACAGATCTATGCTTGCATCGTTTAGCTGGAACTCCATCATCAGACCCGCAGTAGTCCGAGTCATAGATTTTGTGCATGATCTAGGTTAAGTAGTACTAGGGACATCAGGGAAGCTCTCCTAACACTCAAAATTTCCCAAATCTTGAGCTAACAGGGGAGATTCGGAGGGGCAGGCCACTTACCTCGGTGTCGGTGTCGTCGGAGCTGATCTCGGTGGTCGATTCTTCACCATCACCCTAAGAAACCATGGCGCCCAGGGCAGATCTCCGGCGACACGGCGGCGACGACGGCGATTTGGCGATAGCAGGAGAGGGGAATGACTGAGCCGACCGGGGCGAACGGCTCTTATATTGCCCTAACGGCGGTGGGCCCTATTCGTCAGACGCGGCGACCTAACGGGCGTGACTCGTCCACCGTCTCGCCATGCCACGTCATACAGACAGGTGGGCCATACTAGTCAGTTTCGCTGTTAAAACACTAAAACAAGCAGATCAGAGTAATCTGTCGCAGCTGAATCATAAAACTGATATTTATATGTCACAAAAACCAAAAGTGGTAGCAAGCCGACACCATTGGCAGATATGCGGTAGTTTTTTTTGTCATTTCCTCGTGGCAAATAGGAGGACTCGCCTACTCGCCTAGAAAGACAAGAAGAAGACTCGCCCACTCCTTCCAAGTCTGCCCGCCGCGCCGCGCCGCCCCACTCCTGCCTCGCTCTTCGCCGGCGATCGCCGGTCGCCTCCACGCTCGCCCGCGCTCCGCGGAACGCAGGCGCACGCCGGTGCGTTTCCGGTAGGTCTCGGAACCTCTTCTCCCGCTTGTAGATCTCTGAGGATTTCTCCCTTCTCCTCTTTTTAGGGCACCCTCGTCGGCTCTCGGAGAGGACCAGGTGGGCCTCAGCCGCGGCGCGAGGTTCTGGTCCACGGAGGCATGGATAAGCTGGTGCAGTTCGGGAGGAAGGCGTGGTTCGTGGTGCGGGTGATGTCTGGCTACGAGCAGCGGAGGATCCGATCTTACAGGCTGCAGCTGCAGCAGCAGCTCGAGCAGGTAAGGCTTTTTTTCTGGGGCCGGCCATTTCCTGCATGATATGTCCATCTGTTCTATCAATTTGGTGGAAACAACATTTACTTGTATAAGTAAGCGATTTCGGCTTGTAAGTCTCCAGCCGCATTTGAGTATGACAATAAATCTTGTAGCTTTTTTTTTGGTAATCTGTTGAAGAAGGGATAGGGTTCACTTCCGTGTGTGTAGTTTGTCTTACTTTCAGTAGGGGTGGCACTTAGTGTTAAACTGAAGCTGCGTTCTTCTATGTAAGTTGTTTGACATAGTTCTAAATGAGAATGCTAAGAGAATAACTTTGCTCTATTTGTATGTAACTCACAATGCATATCCATGTTCTAGATGGTCGATTTTTCATGTCTCCTGTTTGGTCAAAATAGCTTGTTGGAAATGGTACACCATATATTGCAAACTTAACCTTTCGCCATTGAGTTTACACTATCAATTTGCAAATGGTTGTCCATGGAAAAAATTATGTTTAAGTTGTTGCTAACATATTATGCCTACATAGTAACCGTTTCGTACCGTTACATGAACACGTCTGTAAACACTACTGTAGCTTCGCCAGTTGTTCGAACCCAATCTGTAACTCCAAACTAGGTGCTTATGATTTGCATATATGGTTGCACTTTTGAGGAAACCCGTGTGCTTTTATTTTGGCACACAGTTGCTTAGTGTCTGGAAGATTTTTAGGTACACAGTTGTTTTTGTTATATTATAAGGCAGCATTGTTTCAACTAATCATCTCCTTCAATTTGTGTAATACATCTGACCTCATTTTTGTTCCTTGGACATGGAATTATCTTGCATTGTGTTTGGATTCAAATGGGTAGGTACCCACTAGAAGCACACATCATATCCGATCAACTCTGCAGCACTTTATTTCTAATTTGATCGCCCTATCCTGATTATTGGACAATACCTAACCTTTTTAATTCTCTGTCAACAAGGTTTATCATAAACAAAATATATGAAGGCATTTGTCCTTATGACCTGTCTTATTGTGAGTCGCTATCATGATACTTGTGTATTCTCATTATTAGAGTGTATCAGGTGCATCAGACCTGCAAAATATTTGAATGAAGACATTAATTAGGAGAAACAGAAAGGGGCAATTTTCAGAGAATAGTAGCTTTGTTTACTGTTTGCTTTTCCATGATAGATTTTTCCTTGCTTTATTTCATATATGTAGATATATGTTGGATTTGAATTTTTTTAATGGAAAACAGTAGGACTCTACTGCATTATATATATATATTTTTTGGTATAGTACAACTGTACAGAGAAAGTAATTACAAATGGTAGAGAGGATTTAAACTTTTTGGGGTGAACATTTGATCAACTTTACTATGAGTTGGAAATAGTTTCAGGCACTTAGTTTCATTTGGCAATGATGTTGTGCTATTTTGCAAAGGACATGTTATACGTTCCAAAATTATGTTTATTGTACAAAATTTACCTACAGTCAAGGAAACTTATATTGTAACTTTGTAGGGTATACTGGTGTCAGCTGTCAGAACTGGTGTTGGTTTTGCGGAGTACAGGATAGAGAAATATCTGGGTTTTTTAATCAATCTTAGAAACTATGTTTCCCCTCATATTTCCGTGTAACTTAGGGATAAACTTATGCATTCCACAAAAATCTTGAAGTCCTTGATTATGACATGACATACCCGTTTATACTGTCCCAAATTTAAATAATTTGTATTGCACAATTGCTCAGTGCAAACTTTTAAGTTAATATCAGGAAACTACTAAACTAGCTTGCAAGAAAGACCATTCTTTCCCAGTTGTAACTTGTAAGTAGAGTTGGTTACATCACCGTTCATCCTTCATTCATATCAATTAAAATAAGAACCAATATTGTATTCAATTGTGAAAGCACTTAAACTGTAGTATTTCCTATTCAGGCTCAGGCTAGGAAGGAAGCAGTACGGAAACAGCCAGAGCAAGTTATTCTATCAGAGGTTCGTCAAGTGGTTCAGCAGATGCAAGCTCTCAAACAGCACTTCGAAGAAGCGGTAAGATACTGTACCACAAATTTATTATAGTTAATTTATCAACACTTGCCTAGGAAATGTGTACTGCATTCTAGAGGTTGGTATTTACACAATCACAAGTGAGAAGCAGAGTTTGGCAATCATGTTGTCGGCCTTTGGAGAACAATAAAATGGATTGTTCACGTTTGACTAATGTGAAACATGCTTGTTCTGCAACTCACAAAATAGACTTGTATTTTGGTTTATGTTTATGTTCCATATTATAGGTATAGATCACTGGCATTAAATTCAAATGCCAATTGTTTTATGCACGCAATTGTGTAATAACTTGTAATTCGTTCTTCATCTTCATTATCAGGAAACTGCCATAGAGAAAATTTTCAACCCGATTGACAAGAATGCTCAGATGATAACGGACATGCAAATGGAGAAAGAAGAGGCGCATGCGAAGGAGATGCAAAAAGTAATGCGAGAGCAAATAAAAATGCAAAGAGAGCTCGCGACGAGGACATCCGAGGCCACTGCCGCAGAGCCTATTGACACCCAAGCGAGGGAATCAGCAGCTGAAAGTCTTCCAAAACAAGAAACCGGGAAATAGATAATGGTCGGTGTTACTCGTTTTGATTAAGCACCTTCTTGTTTGCGCCTGGCTCTTTCCATAGTTATCTTGCAGGAGGGGGGCTAGGTAATAAGCATGGATGTAGGTCAATACAATTGCCAATTTTGTGCCTATGAGGGGCTACTTTTTCTCTCTCTCTGAGCAGAGTTCTTTACTCGTGTTGTTTGACAGTAAATCGTGGAAGATATCTCCAATATGTTCTGGGCTATGACTTTTGGGAAACTGCACCGTATTTGTGACCAAAATCTGAGCCTGATCCTAAGTTGGATGCGCAATTTTACTTACCAAGCATCTCCCCTTATGTTTGTCCCATTTATTTTTATCTTTTTTGAGCAAGCGATGAACCTGGGAGTCTCGTACAAACATACAATGAAGACGTCACTATTTTTTTTGTTGAAACATAACTGGAGCAGCCAGCCCATGATGAGTTCCCTCTGAGCAGCGGTTAAGGAGGGAGGATGTGGTCGCGATGACGGCAGACACCAACCGAGGGATAGCAGAATTCTCCTACATAAGGATGCCTCCGAGGACCTAGATGTACCATGCAGTAGAAGTATGAAGTATCTTTTTTTCGAGATTATAGAAGTATATGAAGTGATCATGTCTTATGAAACAGAAGAGGGAAGAGACCTTGCAGAGAACGCAACATAGGTTAGGTACTTAGGTATATCTTGCTACGTTCAGAGAAAACAGAGCTTTTGTGCAAAGGATACCGGCAGGATCAGCTAATTGCAGAACTAAGCAAGTGCAAACTGAAGTCGATGCTCTGGTAGTGGTACTGACTATGCTGAAATTAGTTACCAGAAGCTAGAAACAGATGCATCCTGCATGTCACAGAAACGGGCAGCTAAATGCAACAACCACCGGCACAAATGTATAGCTGTTGCATATTTCAAAACCAAATGAAGCACCCATGCACCAAGGTCGATGCACACAAACAAATCTGTTTCTTAGTTCAGACGCTCACACTAGTAGTTGCACGCAGGCACACACGCACATCAAACACTCTCAATCACAAACCACACATATCGGCTAGGCCAGTGCACCCAGGCACGGACCAGAGCGCTTCTTATTCGAAATCCACACATGAGTTAGAGCCACTGTAAGCTCACACACCTGGTACAATACCACATGATAGTAGTCAAAGGCAACGGATGGATCGACGCCCATTGCACCTGGAATTCTCGGAGCACACAAACAGGCGACAGGCTTACAACCACAGGGCCATCCATCACTCTCAAATCGGCAAGTCCCCATGGAAGAAACACGCCTCGGTGCAGGAATCACCTAGGCAACGTGAGATACATAGAAACAAATGGTGAGTATTATTCATTCTAAGCTAGCACACCGTGTAGTATGCGTTCAGTAATACACCTGATAGAGAAATATGAATATGCAGATGAGTATACCTGATGACGGATGTCCTGGGCAGTTTCTTCTTGTAGTAGCGCGAGTGCACAGGTGCCTCGAAGTGGCCTGGGTGGTGACTGGCCTCAGCACCGTCCTTCTCGATCTCGATGGTCGGCTTCTTCACGCCTGGGCCACGGTCCTCCACGACCGGTAGCCGGCGCAAGCTCCAGCAACCTCTGATCTTGATGCTCTCCAATTTTGGCGCCACCATCTTCACCTCGCATATCTGCCGCAGCGTCGGGAGGTCGTGCAGGTGGATGATGGTTAGCTTTGGGAACGCTACACCATTGGTGGCTATCTCCTCGGGGTACACTCCGTCCAACACAAAGATGTGCTTGAGCTCGCCGCAGTGGATGACGTGGAGAGACTCCAAGCTGGGAAAGGAAGAGACCCACCCGGGGAGCATAAACTGGAGCCTGGGACATGAGGACAGGTGTAGGTGCTGCAGATACCGGAAGGATCTAGTAATTTCGTAGTTGAGACCACTATGTTTTGACCAGATCTGGCGAGCCATCAGGAGATCCAATGCCCAGAATGTCTCCAGTCTATCAAAATGATTCGCCCATGGAAACACAGTATGCAACTTGGGACATCTTTCTATTCGGCACACCTTAGGCCCTTCCCAAGCTCCTACTGGCATACTACAACTGTCCGAGACATCATGCACATGAAGGGACTCCGCATACTGTTTCATTATGTAAGGTAAATCAGAATTGTCATCCAGTATCTCCAAGCCGCTGCTTCCTTCACCAATCTCGATATTTCGGTCCAAGTTGGTAGTCGGTGGATCTGGAAAAGCCTGCATCTGGGCATTGCTGACCATGGTAAGGACATCAATGTATTGGCTTGCTGGAAATGAGGGTTGCATGATCACCTCATTGCGAGCATACATGCCAGTCTTCGCATGGCAGGTTGCTTTGAGTTCAGCAAACCCATTATGCACGAGGGATGATGTGACATGGATATTAAAATAAACATCATGCACTCTTCGTTCACATATAAGATTAAATAAGGACCAACCAAGTCTTGCATCATCAACTACAGCATGCACATGCAAGCTGATGGGTTTATTCTGACCAAGTGATGGCAAAGCATGCACACTTCCATCTCGCGTGTCTATGCACACCAACTCTAGCTTCCTTTTTGTCCTGCCCCATATTATTGCATGAAGGTGTTCACATCCTAGCAGAAATATTCTTTTGAGCCTTGGGACTTCAACCACCATGTTTTTGAAGTCAAGAACTTTAATTGCACTTCCCGAGAGGTCCAACTCGACAAGATTTGGTAGACCTCGCAAGAATAGATTATCCAACCGTCTGCAACCTTTTAGGCAGATTTTAGTGAGATTATTGGCACGTTCCTTATCTACTATAGTACTGACATGTTCCATAGGTTGCTCAACGGTTGGTGCGCCTCGACTTGGCGGCCCATAGGCATCAAGTCTGAACGACCTTAGCAAATGAGGTAGCACATCAGGTACAACATCTTGAAGCTTAGTGCAACCATCTAGGACAAGCACCTCAAGGCTAGTCACTTCTGATAGGCTGCTTGGTAAAATCTCCATATCACTATTTCCAGAAAAATCAAGTATCTCTAGCTTTGTATTGCCAAGAAATGAGTTGTTGGTGTCTATTGAAATCTCGGGTTCTTGTGTTGGTGTCACGATCCGGAGCCTCTCAAGGTTAGGTAGCCTCCCCTGTAAGCGAGTTGTGTATTGCCAACACACGAACCCCTCTATATTTAGCTCTCTGATGTTGTTCATGAGATCAATCTTCTCTTGAGATAAGATCTCATTCCAATACGAGGAGCATATGTCTAGAACCCTCAGCCTGTATAAACATGCCCACTCAGCAGTATCTTCTACTTCACATGGATTGTTATCGATACAGTGGTCTACTCCAAGAAATTTCAGGTGATGGCATTTTACAAAAGGAGGTGATGCAAAATTGAAGGCACAGTAACAAAGGACTAGAACACCAAGGATGCTGGAATGTTCAAACAAACCATTTGGCAAAGCTATCAGTGGTTCAATTCTTTTACATTCCAAGAAGAAAGATGATGTCTCTGCAGGAACAATTTGCATGCCATGTAGTTTTGTATCCTTTGATGTGATTGAAATCCAACGGTATGGTCCTTCTTTATATACATCATCATCTTTAACTCCAAGAAATTGAATCTTCAAATATTTTTTGAACTCTCTCAGCTCATCATCATATAAAGAAGAATCACACTTCAAACATATCTTTTTACTCAACACATTACTTATCTCCCTTTGTATGTCCTCATGCAGTATCCCGTCACATATCCAAAAAGCTGAAGCATGACGAGCCCAACAATAACTTGTGGTGGTACTAAAGCTGGTCTGCAGGAATAATACATACAAACAACATTCTGCGAATATTTTGGGTTCGATGCCCGCAGATACGATGGTAGCCTCTTTATACAGTAGTTCATAAAACATTTCATGTGCTAAATACTTTATTCTGCCATAAGCCAAAAAACGAGTGGACCTCAACTTGTGCAATAGTTCGTCATCTTCATGTTCTTTTATGCTCAGCAACCTCCTCGTGAATGTCCATAATAAAATATTATTGTTAATCTCGTCAAAGGGTGGAATACCAGATTTATATAAGTCAACCTCCGTATCACTTCCGTTATGGAAAATCACCACAAACCTGCTGTCCCTTAGAAGACGATTGATCTTTCTGGACACTATTACTATCTCACCTCTTGAGCTATCATTAACTCCATGAAAATCATCCGCTTCATCCTGCCTATCGAAAATAGCCATTGTCGAGGGATCAAGTTTCAGTTCCTCTGCAATTTTTCTCTGCATTGACCTTCTACTTTTCCATTCGGAGCAATCTATAAGAATTATTCTGTCAAAGCATAGTTCTGGAATGGCTCTCCTAGAAGGAAGTACTTCTGCTACGGATCTCAGAACAACAGATGCCCCGAGTCCACTCCATCCGTGATAATAGATGACCTGATGGTACTGCCGTTGAAAGTACCAAATTATCCACTCTCTGGCGTCGTTAACATCTTTGGCGCCGATCAACTGGAGCAAATTTCATAACTTAGTTAGACCATGTATGCTAGCTGCATCAGTTTCTTTTGGAAAGATATGCTAGTAACACCACTTTTTCTTTTGGAAAGATGCTAGCGGCAACACTATATATTTCCTCTTTTCTAAAATAAGTGACTCAACTTTTTTAGATCTGGCTAAGACGGGTGGTAGCTACACGCTCTAACACCGTTTGGTACTAACAGTAGTGTCCTAAAGCTGGTAAGTCTCATCTTCTGTATTCAAATTACTGCTATCTGACACTACCTGGACAGTTATGGCGTCCTTTTCTCTGTCTTACTCATCTTTATTCTTATTATTCTGACAAACATCGGCCGTGCTATCCCTCTCTCATCTTTTCTCGCTCCGGATGGCCGAATATTCTAATACTAAGGACAAACTTTTTTAGTCTGACAACCTGTAGCTTTTTGCCTTATTTTTTTAGAGACTTCAGTCCGTAGTAGTAATGCTTAGCTTTGGGCTGGGATCGACTAGGCTGTTTCGAAAATAGTACCGCTGTACCATCACGTTAGTTGATCACACCTTGGTTAAAAACCATCCCGTGAGACCATTTAGGGAATCTTTTAGAAGTTTTACTGTCTACCCAGTTGTGAGGGTGAGACTAGCTAAACGATCTTGAGCCGGGGCTATTACTGATACCGTATCCAAGGAAATAAAAGTGGTGAAGTGCCACTATCATCCTCCAAGTATTCACATGCGGCCTTTTCTTCGTCCCACACACTAGAACCAGGAGTAGTCAGCTTTGAATTTAACTGACATCGATAACTGCAAGGAGCAGCGATACTAGTGCGTTCATTCGGAATACTGCGAGGCTGAAAAGGTGTTACTAAACAAAAGCTGGAAACCTACTGTATTCGCGGATAGGGTTATCTGCGGACCCGACCACTCTACTTAACCCAGTGTGCTATAAAGCGCAAAATGGGCACAGATAAATTCCATTCTAACTGCTGTCTTTCTTTTCCGCGGACCTGATACCACCTTAAAATATCGACTCAGTGGTAGTAGGGCCCGCTTTCTTTTGGTCAGGATAACACGCAAGGTCTGACACAATTCATTTCGTTTGGTGACGAGGTCTGGCACACGGCCGTTAAGTAGCCGTTTGAGATCAAAATCATCCAACGGCTCCCAGAGTACGGGTAGCTATGCCCCTTTTCAGAAAATCCACACTATATATATATATATATAGAGAGAGTCGCGCTATTTGACTCCCTGGGTGCAGAATAGTTATTCTGCACCCGAGCCAGACTCACGCACTAGCCGCACCCGCGCGCTCCACCAGCCCGCACTAGGCGACATAAAATAGTGTCGCATGCGACGTAAGAACCTCCATTTGAAATGAGAGTATGCGCAACCGCACAACAACGTGGAAAAGGTTGCATGCGACATAAGAAACTTACCACCAAATGTCCAACGGACTTCAAAAAATTACGTCCGCACCTGCCACTTGGGAACCAAGGTGCATGTGATGTAACTACGCAAAGAAAAACCACTCCGTACAAGAAGCTAGCTGCTGCGACCAGCAATCTTAATAAAATATTGATCAACCATCGACAAATTAAATCAACGCGAGTAAAGAAAATTGAAATTGCCAACTGCTTGGTCCAAAAACAATTTTAGTGCATCGTGAAATTTCACAAATCTAAGAATCCAAGCTGACTTCATAAATATGGAAACCCACGTAATTTCAATCCCAAACAATAGTCCAAATGTTGTAAGTAAAATACCTTTAGGTAGTTTAAGAAGATTAAACTTTTGTAAACTACCAGATTGCAGCAATCCACGCTGAATTGCATGCACTTAAAGTTGTTTATGACAATGTGAAAACTATTGGCATTGTATGATGCAACGAGTCGTGTAAGATCACACAATGCAAGAACTGCCAAACAACGGCTTTTTAACAAAAGGTAAGAATTACCAGCACATTCCCATACAAACATCGAATGATAAAATTAGATTTACACCATTCCACATATACACTGAGATGTATACTATGAGGAGCTTATACAATTTCTGCGCTATTCTACACAGTTTTAGTTAAATCAGTTAAGACTTCTGGATCATGTGTGATAAGAGTGTAGATGACATCCTAGTTTGTTCCCATTTGCCATATTCACCGGTGTAAATAACTTCACTCTCCTTGCATCCAAAAGAAAAATTTATCCCAACATGATTACCATTATGAATGAGATACCAGTGAGCAACGTTTTCAGATATACTCAATATGCTGTATAAATCCCTTGCCAGATGGCGGTAGTGTTGTAGACGAAGGATCAGCCTGGTATCTCATTCATAATGCTAATCATGTTGGGTTAAATTTTAAGATTAACAACATAAGTTGTTTTAAGATTGTGCCAAAACATATGTTAAATTTGCAAGCCCCAACAGAATTGGATACTTGACAAATAAGATTTCCTTTCAGTGATAAATTGTCGACACATGTATTATGTTTGGAGCAACTAATGCATCACATACTACAAAGCGTCACTGGCTAGCAAAACCACAGGCGCAAGGGCCATATAAATTCACCATGTGCTGAGCTTAGGCAGAAAATATATCACCAAGGAAAGGAATTCTTTTTGAAAAAAAGACTAATTAGTAGAAGGATGTACTGCCAGGCATACTTCTTTATTTTCACATATATCCATTTCTAAAGACCAGCTACAGCTGAAGTTACATTAGGAGCATTGTTGGTCCCTGACAATATATATACCATTGTTTCTTGATGCCTGTAAGTAGCATTTTTGACCTTCTGAAATTAGATACTTAAAAACTCAGAGGTAAGATGAGTACTTCATCCAATGGTGCACTTGGCAACAGATAGCTCAGAGGTTGAAAATTTGGTAAATATCAAAGCAGGCTGAGAAAGACATGATGGAAAAAAGCAACGAATAACAGATAGCTCAGAGATGGCCACAAATCCTACCTCATGTGGGCACCCATGCTCACGGACGCGGGCTTCACCTCAGACGACACCACTACAAGAAGAAAACAAACACTGACATGTATTCCTCTGTGAAGCATAGCCTCTAGATACTTGCTCTTCGCCTCCAAGACCCTGCATATATTTTTTATTTGATGTTTTATAAGAATCCTGAAAAATTATTACTCCTTGGGCACAAAAAAGGATTCTGAAAAAATATACATCGGGCACAAGCAAAGAATTATTTTCAGAACTAACTACTAAAAAAGTTTAGAACCTGCATCTTCCTTTATAGCATATTTCTCCCAAAGAATATCACTGCTATAAAACTAATTCTCACTCATGTATTAAGACGAACATCTGGGTAACAGTAATGTTACTGAATAGCACATTCCCATCTGCCCATCTACAATCGCATGTGTACTGACCAAAATAGCACATTCCAATCTCATTTATGCTACGGAAACTAACAAGCAATCCTCTGAATGAACAATCACAATTAATGCTATAGAATATTACTCTTGGTTTGAGGGCCATCTAAATAAAAAATACAGCTAAGACTGACAGGCTAGGTGAGGATCACTCTGAGTCCACCTCATTGTAATTAAAATGAATCTAACTCGAATTTTTAGCTGCATGAATATTTGGCTAACAAAAATTAAGGGCCCGCTTGGAGGTCTGAAATAGTGCTTAGGTGAAACATCAGGGACTTGTTGATGAAGGGGGCATAGATGGTACACAGACAGGATGCGGTGGAGATGAATCGGCTCTCTTTGTGTATGCTCTCTGCTGTATCCAGCCTCAGAGGTGCTACGTGGTGACCTAAGAGCCTTTTTTCCCGTCAGCCATGGTGAGCTCATGCCCGCCAGCATCTCCACTCGGCCTGTTGTTGCAAGAGTTCCCCTCGTCGACGCCAAGCATCAACGGCTATTTGCCGCCGGTGCAGAGACCGCTTCCACCGTCGTAGTCGCCGCCGCTGCCTGCTCCCGTATCGCATTAGTCGCTCCCATCGCTAGGTGTCTCTCTTCGTGCTGCCGAGATACCAGAAAACAAATGTTACCCCATGAGGTCCGTAAATTTTTCGCCGGAAATGGCCCAACACGATGTGATACATGCGGGTTAAAAACGAAAAAGGAAAAACTCTGAGTCTCGACTTTTACGCCGGTAATCGGGCACAGAACGATCATCCTAGCGAGGCCTAAAACAAGAAAATTATGTGATGTATCGCATCTGGAATGAGTAGAGATCCAGAAGCGGTACTGAAAAATACGCATGGTGTGAATAAATACACCAGAGCTAGTTACTCCTTAACTACAAAATTCAGAGTTAGAGTTTCTAATCTTGATAAACCTGTACATATAATGCCAAATAAATTTGTTGTTTTACTGCCTAACATGGACTATAATGCATGTGAGGACATGTACCGCTTCAGTAATTTAATTAATACATAGCTTCTAATCTTGAATAAAAATAAATTAACAGGCTTGTAAAGCTACACACAAACTATAGAGAGCTAGATAGAGGTGATCTGGTGGGGTATCACCTGGATCTCCACGATGACAAAATTGGGCTAAAGAATCAGCATTGATTCCGTTTGAGCAAACCACATCAATAATCAACACTAGTTGGAGACAAATACCGGTCTTTTTGAGTTGAATACTGGCATCTCCATGAGAATCAGGAGACAGTGAAAGAACATACCAATGAAATTAACATTTAGCCAGTACCAAAACTGCAAGCTGACGTAAAATTGCATGGGGCTAGATGCCCATTTGGCAGGCGTTGTGTGGTTGTGGCAGCCCCCGCAGGACGCCTGTCCAATTTCAGCTGACCACCTTCGATCCCAACCAAGAATGCTACCAAAAATAGATTAAAGATTTAGATCTAATTCACACACAAGCCGTTATCCACGGGAAACACAGATAAGACAGAGGAAGAAGAGAGAACCTTCTTGGCATGCCTCGGTCATGGGCAGTGTTGGGCCTTGAAAGCAGAGAGGGGCGCTGGCGACAAAGTACGAGGTGGTCGAAATAGGGCATCCGGGAACAGATCAGGACGCAGCTAGCGCCGATGCCGATGGGATGCCGCCCTCAACCACCACATCGCCGTAGGAAATCACCACGCCGCTATTGTAGTCGATCCAGCCGGCCAACCAGGCCGCCGCCATTCTACCTGCCAACAACGACGGAGCCGAGGACACCTAGAGCATGCAGAGCACAGCCGCCGCTCGCCGCCGGCCACTAACCCGCTCGCCGCCGGCCACTAACCCGCTCGCGCTGCCGAGTTCTCCCAACCGCTCACCGTCGTGTGCGCGATTGGAAAGCAAGATGAGGAAATGGAGATGACGGGGTTACGGTCAGCTACTCCACCGAAAAGATATGTCAAAAATAATAAAATTACGACGCTTGCGCTGCGAGCCACACGGACATATTATGAAGATCTCCACCATTGTCAAGCATGCAAGCAGCCAAAGATTTGAAGCTGTCCAAAGTTCTTCACATGCATACAAGAAGAAGGAAATCAAGCCAAAGTGAAGGAGAATTTCCAAGAACACCATCATGAAGCATAGGAAGATATCCAACAAGATAATGGCATCTCCATTGGCAGCCATGGCAACGTGGTGGCTGCATATGCATTTCTCTCCAACATGCTCTCATTAACCTATAAAGAAGGACTACAAAGGCTATGAAGCCTAGAAGGCCTAAAAAGACCTACAATATAGGGGTATAATGAGCAAGAAGAAAGAAGAAGCAATAATAGAGGAAGAAGGCTGTGGAATGCTGCTCTCTCGTGCCTATAAAAGGAGAAGTTTGCAGCAAAGGAAGGGAGACAGAGAGCACACAGAGCAAGCAAACACCAGCAGAAGAAACACCAGCCAGCAGCGAGCTCCTGCAAGAACTCCCTGCTTAGTAGTAGTAGTAGTAGTAGTAGTACCACCACCACTTGTAATAAGCCTGCATAGTGAAGGCAATCGTGTAGTACCAAAGGAGCTAAGGTAATCCCTCCTTCTCGTGTAAACCCTTCGGGGCTTCCCGAAAGGGAAAACCATATGTAAGCTGTATTGTGGAAATGAAGTAGTTTCGTGTTTCCCTTAATCTTTTCAGCATGTTTATATGGGATGGGTTCTTATGCTAGGGATCCTATAGGAGAAACCTCTGCATGTAGTTCTCTGTTAAGCCTTGTGTATGGCGTCAGAACGAGAACCTTAGTTGTAGAGAAGTGTTCCCTCTGGGTGGAACTGCCTGGGAAGACGATAAGAAAATAACCCATATAAATTTGACTAAAGAAATTTAGGGAAACAAACTTAGCTACTCCTGAAGCAATATGGTGAAAAATATGGTGAGTACCGAGTAGGACAATACAACTCTGCGTACACCCCGCTCGATTTGTTGGCCTCGACAGCCATAAAGATCCTGCAGAATATACAAAAATAAATATTATAATCTGAATATTAAATTTACGTATTCATAAACGTTAATATAAAAGAATTTATTATCACGCATAGTTCATATATAGCCCGCATATTAATATTACTGTTTTATTTATATTGTGTATTTGTTGGTATCAGAGCTAGTGTTTAATCATTGAAAGGTTAAGGTATCTGAATTTAGAAGTTAGCGCAGGTAGAATAATAAAAACGAAGGAAAATATTGATATAAGGTGTAGAATAAATCCATCTGAAGAGCATACTTGGCATACTACACATAGCCAGCTGAATATAATTGTTGATCTCATATATAACTTTTTCATATCTTGGGGAAAAAGAGAAGATATATTAGATCAGAAGTTTGAAAGTTTATTGAAAGAATATAATAAACTTGCAGAAAAATATTCAGGTTTGAATAATAAAATTGATATAGCCTTGCATAAGCTAGAAGAAGCAAATGCAAGACAGAATACAGTTTGCAGAAATAACGATTACATTAAAGAAGAAGTGCAATCCATTGGAAAAAATATAGAGCATAGTTTAATTAAGAATAAAGACTTGTTGTCAGGTTCCACAACAAGGCAAGATCATATTCTTGAAATTAAAGAGTTGGTGCAAGAGGTAAAAACTCTGATCCTCTCATAATTTGCATGTCCGAATATAACAAAGCATTAAGCGAAGTAGCCAAATATTTAACGCCTCCTATTGGTTTCTCCGATTACGATTCACCAAAAGAAGACTCTAAAATTTTAATAAAGCAAAATAATACAATCATCCAGTTATTAATCCAAGTCTTAGAAAAATTAAATAGAGAACAAGGTAACAAAGAAATTGTGTTAGCATCATCTGGTGTAGTAATATCATCAAAGAATATTAACTCAGAAAAATGGACATATCTAAAAGCCTCAATAGAAGAGACAAAGGTCTCCAAGTAGTAAGGCAAGATTCGAGACCCTTAACAATGATGAATAGAATTTCATGCAGCAGAAATGATGATATTGATAGTTTAGAAGAAGTTATAGACCTAGATAGAGATCTAGAAAGATATCAAAAAGATACATTAAGGAAAATAAGACCACAACAAGTTTATCATATGGGCATGTTTGAAAGTAGAAGCGGCCTATATAGAATTTCTAGAGAAATCGAGTTAAGTGTGTTAACTCATCCTGTAGACCTAAGAATTGTGAGTAAGAATATTGAAAATGAACTTAAATATAGTGGTTATAAATACATTCATCAAGGTATGTATATCATAGGAGTTAAAGGCATGACAAGAAAGAAATTAGGAACGAAGGTTCTAATAACATTACTAGATAAAAGATGGGGATCAATAGATAAAGCTTCATTAGGCTTTATGGAAGGTGATATGAACGAAAATAGGCTAATAACCTACATAGCCCCAGACCTAATGATGCCAGTAAAAGAATTTATAGATAAAATGAGTTTTGGATTCCAGACTAAAGGATATGAAGATTTTAGAGGAACAAATTTGTTAGTAAGCATAGAATTTATAGGAAGGCTCACTAATAAAAGTAGCTCTAGATATAGAGTAAATGTAAATGACGTAATTGAAAGCATGCAGTCAAAAGGTATAAAGTTTATGAGTCCTCTTAAAATTAGTTCTGAAGAAAGAGCAGGAGAAGAGTGGAATATTGGAGAATTAATAGAAAAGAAAGAACTAAAACTACCTGAAACCTACATTAGCTATCAAAATTGTGAAGGAAGTAGTAGCATTAGGTTCACAAATTATAAAGCCGCATCCTTAGATGACACAGAATCTCTAATGTCAGAATCTGAATTCAGTGATAATAGGTGCAAAGATGCAACAGAATGCATGGAAAAGGCAAATCTAGACAATGAAATAATTCATTGGGAAGGAAAATTAAAACATATAGAATGGGAATATAATAATTCTATGATAAAAGATTGGCCCAAGATTCGAGAAAAAGAATTATTTTTCATTAGAGAAATTTCAAGACTTAAAAAAATTAAGAAGTGACAAAAATAATACCGCTAGCAGTTCAGTTATGGTAAAAAATATGGTTGAGCCCAAAGACAAAGATAAAAATGTCAATATCAACCAAAGTCATAAGGATAAAGTTATAGATGAAGATGAGCAATGGGACATAAACAATAAATTGCTATTAGAAAGTTATGAAAAAGAAGAAAAAATAGTAAACGAAATACTAGAAGAAGAAATAGAGTACGATGAGTCTGAAGAATATGATGATTTTATAAATTCCCTAGATGAGGTAGGGTTACATAATTTAGAAAATGCAATGGAAGCCATGGAAGTTGAAAATAGTAAGAGAAAAAGATCTGCATATGGTGATAGTTCAGTAAAACAAGAAGGAGAAAGAGAGAGAGCAACCAGACCATCCGGAAAATGGCCTCCAGAAAAAGAAGATTTTCAACCAACATACATCCCAGGACAATACAGGCATATGGGTTCTAAAAGAAGAGATTTTGAAAGACCAGTGCAATTTCAAAATTATAGGAATGATGGTGCTATATTAAACTTAGCAGCTCATGATCCTGCAGATTGGCCAAATATAATTAGCATATGGAAAAACCTAATAGTTCAGAAATATATACAAAACCAACATAATATAGGAAATAAGGTAGAAGATATGCTAACATATCTTGAAACATTTTTAGGAGAATCAGTAAAAGTTCTATGGGAACAATGGGTAGAGACATATCCAAATAATTATGAAGAATTAAAAAGGGCTGGAAGTAACCCAAATAATTTTGCTAACATTATATCAAATATGATCATAGCAGAAGACCCAGAATTAGGAAATACAGCATTACAAAATGAAAGGTTGAGAGAAATAGAAAAATTAACTTTAACTAGTTGGAAAGGAATAAAAGAATTCTCTCAGCATTATTTATATAATGCTACCACTGCTAAACAAGGCTACAACAAAGGTGTTGTTGAAAGATATTTTAATAAATTACCTGACCCTTTAGGATCAATAATATTTGAAGAATATAAGAAAGAAACAGAAGGTTTCATCATGAATATATCCCAAGCCATAACCTTTGTTTTTAAACATTTAAGAAAAGTTTGCACAAGTATACAAGCACAACGATCTATGAAGAGATCTGATTATAATTTCTGCAATAATATTGTCAAAATTCCATTAACATATGGAGAAGATAGGCATAGGAATAAAAAATATTACAAACCTCAAAGGAGAGATAATAGAAATTTTAGGACAAAAAGAAGATATTTCTTAAGAAGGTCAGATAATAGAGCCCCTTTCTTACATAAGAGAAATGTAAGAAGATATAATCCCAGAAAAACATATGATAGTACGTGCAGGTGTTTTATATGCAACTCACCTGATCATCTAAGTAGAACTTGTCCCAATAAAGATCAGAAAAGATATTCTAGTAAATTAGAAGAGCAAGAAAGAGTGCTAATCATAGATAGTGTCAATGAAAATATATTAGTATGTGATGATGAAATAAAAGATGATGAGTCAATATATTCAATCATAGAAACAGATGAAGTAGAAAATGAGATAAGAGAAGAAGAATCAAGTGAAGATGAGATAGACTTAATAGAAGAACTAGCAGGTTTAAAAATTGAAATGATGAATCAAGTAGATTGTGAGCATGATTGGATTAGAGGTAAAGGAGACTATTATATAAAATGTGCTTTTTGCATATACTACCCAAGTCAAGAAAATAGGTCAACCTGTAGTATATGTTTAAAACAAGCATGTTTTTCTTGTTTGAAAGCTAAAAATCAAAGTTGGAGACAAGAAATAGAATATGAACCAGAAGATCGAGTACTATCAAGTAGAGTTAGAAATCTAGAAAATAGGATAAATAAACTAGAAGCAGAATTAGAAGAAATAAATTATAAGTTACAAAATAATAATAATGATGTTAAATGTCAAGAAGATAATACAACCAAAAATACTGAATTAAAAGATCAAATGGTAACTGTAAGAGAAAGTAAAGGAGATAGGCATATACAATTAAAAGATGCTATAACAAGCTTTGGGAATAAATATATAGTACGCCTACCATTCAAGGAAGTACTAGGAATACGGGTTCCAGTTAAAATAATTTTGAAGCCAAACATTTCTTACAAAATATTAGCATTATTAGATACAGGTTGCACTAAGAACATAATTCATGACAAGTATTTTGCAAGATGCCCTGAAATAGTTAAAACAATAGATGATAATAAAGCTGAAGTATCCACAGACATGTCAGGAATAAAAAAAGTACATAATCAACTTGCATATAACATCGAATCATACATAAATGGCACCAAATACATAATAGATGAAATTACAATCAGAGATTTATCTGTAATAAGTGATGATATGATATTAGGATTAAGGTTTTTACAACAATCCTTGCAAACCACTATTATACATGAAGAAGGAGTTACATTCATCCCACACCAAGATAATGTTCCATACATATCTGAGGTGCGAAAACAAAGAAAATCCTTGCAAAATGTAGAAATATCTAAGCTGGAAGATGAGGGTAGCACTAGTATAGACCCTCTTGAAATCTGCAATGAAGAAGAGCTTAGTGACAGTATAGAAAAATATCATATAGAAAATACATGCATAGAGTGCATAGGGTTACAATCTTTCTCACCTAATTGGTATAGAGATATAAAATCAAAAAATGATATAGACAAGATTGTGCGAAGGCTAGAAGATATACAAATCATTGGAGAAATACCAATGAAACATTGGGATAAGAATGCTATAGTATGCAAAATAAATATTATAAACCCTGATTACATAATTAAGTCAGGACCTATAGAAGCTACTCCCAAAGATATAGAAGAATTCAAAATGCATATTGAAGAATTACTGAAATTAAGGGCAATAAGAGAAAGTAGAAGCCCTCATAGATCCGCAGCTTTTATAGTTAGAAATCATGCTGAAGAAGTTAGAGGCAAGTCTAGAATGGTTATTAATTACAAAAGACTTAATGATAATACCATAGATGATGCATATAATATACCAAATAAGCAAGAATGGATTAACAGAATACAAGGAAGCAAATATTTCTCAAAGTTTGATTTAAAGGCCGGTTTTTGGCAAGTAAAAATGGCCGAAGAATCTATTTCGTGGACAGCATTTACGTGTCCTCAAGGTCATTATGAATGGCTAGTTATGCCTTTAGGATTAAAGAATGCGCCTGCATTATTTCAAAGAAAAATGCAAAATATATTCAATGAGAATCAAGCATTCATATTAGTCTATGTAGATGACTTGTTAGTCTTCTCAAAGACTTATAAAGAGCATATTGCACACCTTGAAGTTTTCTTTAGAAAGGTAGAACAAAATGGGTTAATATTATCTAAAAAGAAAATGGAAATTTGCAAAGAGAAAATTAATTTCCTTGGCCATGAAATAGGAGAAGGAAAAATATATTTGCAAGAGCATATAGCTAAGAAAATATTACAATTTCCTGATGCCATGAATGATAAAAAGGTTTTACAACAATTTTTAGGAATTGTAAACTACGCAAGAAACTATATAGATAACTTAGCAAAGATTGCTGGACCATTATATGCTAAATTAAGAAAGAATGGTCAGAAATATTTTAATTCTGAAGACATAAAATTAGTTCAGGCTATTAAAGAAAAGGTTAAAAACTTGAAACCCTTAGAATTACCATTAGAAGATAATTATTTCATAATTGAAACTGATGCATCTAAGGTAGGATGGGGTGCTATATTAAAGCAAAAGCCTAATAAATATTCTCCAAAGGCAGAAGAAAAAATATGTAGATATGCCTCAGGGAGTTATAAGTTAAAAACTGTGAATAATATTGATAGAGAAATTCTTGCAGTTGTCCATGCCATTAACGCATTTAGATTATATTTAGGATTTAAAGAATTTACAGTACGAACAGACTGTGAAGCAATATGTAGATATTACAATCAAATCAATAGTAAGAAAAGTTCTACTAGAAGATGGGTTTTATTTGAAGATATCATAACTGGGAATGGTTATAAAGTAGTTTTTGAGCATATTAAAGGTAAAGATAATTGCTTACCTGATATATTTCCTCGCGCATCAATTTTGCAGAAATGAAGAGAGGAATACTCCCTAACGGGACAGAAGTATTCACATTTGGAATTGATAATACATTGAGAATATTCCCTCCAAATACATTCAAATTCAAGGCAAAGGGACATATTGCTCTAGATGAAATTCAAGAATGCATATTGGATAATTTCTGGTTCCAATATAATAATAAAAGAGAAGAGAAGGGATATTTATTATCCATTCTGAATAGCCTTGCAGAATATTTCAACATGATGAATAAAAATTCACCAAAGTCAGCAAGAATTCAAACGCAAGAAATAATATCAGTATATGTCTTATTTGATGGAAGCAAGCCAGGCATATACACAAGATTTGAAGAATTAGCAAAACAAAAATCTATAGCAAGAATGAAGGGAGAAGATTTAACATGGAAAAAATATATAGATATTAATGAAGCATTGAAATATGCAAAAGATATCATTGGAGAAGATTTTTATATAGATCCTAAAGTGAAGGAATATATTGAGAAGGCTAAGGGAAAAAACAAGAATACTCCCCCTCCACTGAATACAACTCATGCAAAGGGAGAATCATCAAAGAAGGCAAAAGAAGAAGAAGAGTCCCCCCAGACTCTAACATATAAGGCGTGCCTTTTAAAAGGCGTGGATCCTCTGGATTCAGAGCATATAGACTTGAAGGTAGACCAAAAATTTGAAGAAATTGCAAAAATATGGAAAGAAGAAGTAAAAGCAGAAATTTTAAAAGAATTACAAGCTGAATTTAATGAAAAATTTGAAGCACTAAAAAGAGAATATGATGCTAAATATGACCTGAATTTTCTAGACGATGACCACATGGACATCGCTGGACATGGTCAGCCCCTAGAATAAATATAGAAGCATGTAAATATTGCTGAATATGAATTGATATTGCTATCAATCATTCGGGCGTGGAGGACCAATATAGAATAACTTGATTGATATACTATATTCGGCGTGAGGACCTACCGAACAATTGAAAAATTCAAAAATATAATAATTTCGAAATATTTAATGAATGAATAAAAATAAATATTCCTATTATGAAGATCTCCACCATCGTCAAGCATGCAAGCAGCCAAAGATTTGAAGCTGTCCAAAGTTCTTCACATGCATACAAGAAGAAGGAAATCAAGCCAAAGTGAAGGAGAATTTCCAAGAACACCATCATGAAGCATAGGAAGATATCCAACAAGATAATGGCATCTCCATTGGCAGCCATGGCAACGTGGTGGCTGCATATGCATTTCTCTCCAACATGCTCTCATTAACCTATAAAGAAGGGCTACAAAGGCTATGAAGCCTAGAAGGCCTAAAAAGACCTACAATATAGGGGTATGATGAGCAAGAAGAAAGAAGAAGCAATAATAGAGGAAGAAGGCTGTGGAATGCTGCTCTCTCGTGCCTATAAAAGGAGAAGTTTGCAGCGAAGGAAGAGAGACAGAGAGCACACAGAGCAAGCAAACACCAGCAGAAGAAACACCAGCCAGCAGCGAGCTCCTGCAAGAACTCCCTGCTTAGTAGTAGTAGTAGTAGTACCACCACCACTTGTAATAAGCCTGCATAGTGAAGGCAATCGTGTTGTACCGAAGGAGCTAAGGTAATCCCTCCTTCTCGTGTAAACCCTTCGGGGCTTCCCGAAAGGGAAAACCATATGTAAGCTATATTGTGGAAATGAAGTAGTTTCGTGTTTCCCTTAATCTTTTCAGCATGTTTATATGGGATGGGTTCTTATGCTAGGGATCCTATAGGAGAAACCTCTGCATGTAGTTCTCTGTTAAGCCTTGTGTATGGCGTCAGAACGAGAACCTTAGTTGTAGAGAAGTGTTCCCTTTGGGTGGAACTGCCTGGGAAGACGATAAGAAAATAACCCATATAAATTTGACTAAAGAAATTTTGGGAAATAAACTTAGCTACTCCTGAAGCAATATGGTGAAAAATATGGTGAGTACCGAGTAGGACTATACACCTCTGCGCACACCCCGCTCGAATTGTTGGCCTCGACAGCCATAAAGATCCTGTAGAATATATAAAAAAAATATTATAATCTGAATATTAAATTTACGTATTCATAAACGTTAATATAAAAGAATTTATTATCACGCATAGTTCATATATAGCCCGCATATTAATATTACTGTTTTATTTATATAGTGTATTTGTTGGTATCAGAGCTAGTGTTTAATCATTGAAAGGTTAAGGTATCTGAATTTAGAAGTTAGCGCAGGTAGAATAATAAAAACGAAGGAAAATATTGATATAAGGTGTAGAATAAATCCATCTGAAGAGCATACTTGGCATACTACACATAGCCAGCTGAATATAATTGTTGATCTCATATATAACTTTTTCATATCTTGGGGAAAAAGAGAAGATATATTAGATCAGAAGTTTGAAAGTTTATTGAAAGAATATAATAAACTTGCAGAAAAATATTCAGGTTTGAATAATAAAATTGATATAGCCTTGCATAAGCTAGAAGAAGCAAAGGCAAGACAGAATACAGTTTGCAGAAATAACGATTACATTAAAGAAGAAGTGCAATCCATTGGAAAAAATATAGAGCATAGTTTAATTAAGAATAAAGACTTGTTGTCAGGTTCCACAACAAGGCAAGATCATATTCTTGAAATTAAAGAGTTGGTGCAAGAGGTAAAAACTCTGATCCTCTCATAATTTGCATGTCCGAATATAACAAAGCATTAAGCGAAGTAGCCAAATATTTAACGCCTCCTATTGGTTTCTCCGATTACGATTCACCAAAAGAAGACTCTAAAATTTTAATAAAGCAAAATAATACAATCATCCAGTTATTAATCCAAGTCTTAGAAAAATTAAATAGAAAACAAGGTAACAAAGAAATTGTGTTAGCATCATCTGGTGTAGTAATATCATCAAAGAATATTAACTCAGAAAAATGGACATATCTAAAAGCCTCAATAGAAGAGACAAAGGTCTCCAAGTAGTAAGGCAAGATTCGAGACCCTTAACAATGATGAATAGAATTTCATGCAGCAGAAATGATGATATTGATAGTTTAGAAGAAGTTATAGACCTAGATAGAGATCTAGAAAGATATCAAAAAGATACATTAAGGAAAATAAGACCACAACAAGTTTATCATATGGGCATGTTTGAAAGTAGAAGCGGTCTATATAGAATTTCTAGAGAAATTGAGTTAAGTGTGTTAACTCATCCTGTAGACCTAAGAATTGTGAGTAAGAATATTGAAAATGAACTTAAATATAGTGGTTATAAATACATTCATCAAGGTATGTATATCATAGGAGTTAAAGGCATGACAAGAAAGAAATTAGGAACGAAGGTTCTAATAACATTACTAGATAAAAGATGGGGATCAATAGATAAAGCTTCATTAGGCTTTATGGAAGGTGATATGAACGAAAATAGGCTAATAACCTACATAGCCCCAGACCTAATGATGCCAGTAAAAGAATTTATAGATAAAATGAGTTTTGGATTCCAGACTAAAGGATATGAAGATTTTAGAGGAACAAATTTGTTAGTAAGCATAGAATTTATAGGAAGGCTCACTAATAAAAGCAGCTCTAGATATAGAGTAAATGTAAATGACGTAATTGAAAGCATGCAGTCAAAAGGTATAAAGTTTATGAGTCCTCTTAAAATTAGTTCTGAAGAAAGAGCAGGAGAAGAGTGGAATATTGGAGAATTAATAGAAAAGAAAGAACTAAAACTACCTGAAACCTACATTAGCTATCAAAATTGTGAAGGAAGTAGTAGCATTAGGTTCACAAATTATAAAGCCGCATCCTTAGATGACACAGAATCTCTAATGTCAGAATCTGAATTCAGTGATAATAGGTGCAAAGATGCAACAGAATGCATGGAAAAGGCAAATCTAGACAATGAAATAATTCATTGGGAAGGAAAATTAAAACATATAGAATGGGAATATAATAATTCTATGATAAAAGATTGGCCCAAGATTCGAGAAAAAGAATTATTTTTCATTAGAGAAATTTCAAGACTTAAAAAATTAAGAAGTGACAAAAATAATACCGCTAGCAGTTCAGTTATGGTAAAAAATATGGTTGAGCCCAAAGACAAAGATAAAAATGTCAATATCAACCAAAGTCATAAGGATAAAGTTATAGATGAAGATGAGCAATGGGACATAAACAATAAATTGCTATTAGAAAGTTATGAAGAAGAAGAAAAAATAGTAAACGAAATACTAGAAGAAGAAATAGAGTACGATGAGTCTGAAGAATATGATGATTTTATAAATTCCCTAGATGAGGTAGGGTTACATAATTTAGAAAATGCAATGGAAGCCATGGAAGTTGAAAATAGTAAGAGAAAAAGATCTGCATATGGTGATAGTTCAGTAAAACAAGAAGGAGAAAGAGAGAGAGCAACCAGACCATCCGGAAAATGGCCTCCAGAAAAAGAAGATTTTCAACCAACATACATCCCAGGACAATATAGGCATATGGGTTCTAAAAGAAGAGATTTTGAAAGACCAGTGCAATTTCAAAATTATAGGAATGATGGTGCTATATTAAACTTAGCAGCTCATGATCCTGCAGATTGGCCAAATATAATTAGCATATGGAAAAACCTAATAGTTCAGAAATATATACAAAACCAACATAATATAGGAAATAAGGTAGAAGATATGCTAACATATCTTGAAACATTTTTAGGAGAATCAGTAAAAGTTCTATGGGAACAATGGGTAGAGACATATCCAAATAATTATGAAGAATTAAAAAGGGCTGGAAGTAACCCAAATAATTTTGCTAACATTATATCAAATATGATCATAGCAGAAGACCCAGAATTAGGAAATACAGCATTACAAAATGAAAGGTTGAGAGAAATAGAAAAATTAACTTTAACTAGTTGGAAAGGAATAAAAGAATTCTCTCAGCATTATTTATATAATGCTACCACTGCTAAACAAGGCTACAACAAAGGTGTTGTTGAAAGATATTTTAATAAATTACCTGACCCTTTAGGATCAATAATATTTGAAGAATATAAGAAAGAAACAGAAGGTTTCATCATGAATATATCCCAAGCCATAACCTTTGTTTTTAAACATTTAAGAAAAGTTTGCACAAGTATACAAGCACAACGATCTATGAAGAGATCTGATTATAATTTCTGCAATAATATTGTCAAAATTCCATTAACATATGGAGAAGATAGGCATAGGAATAAAAAATATTACAAACCTCAAAGGAGAGATAATAGAAATTTTAGGACAAAAAGAAGATATTTCTTAAGAAGGTCAGATAATAGAGCCCCTTTCTTACATAAGAGAAATGTAAGAAGATATAATCCCAGAAAAACATATGATAGTACGTGCAGGTGTTTTATATGCAACTCACCTGATCATCTAAGTAGAACTTGTCCCAATAAAGATCAGAAAAGATATTCTAGTAAATTAGAAGAGCAAGAAAGAGTGCTAATCATAGATAGTGTCAATGAAAATATATTAGTATGTGATGATGAAATAAAAGATGATGAGTCAATATATTCAATCATAGAAACAGATGAAGTAGAAAATGAGATAAGAGAAGAAGAATCAAGTGAAGATGAGATAGACTTAATAGAAGAACTAGCAGGTTTAAAAATTGAAATGATGAATCAAGTAGATTGTGAGCATGATTGGATTAGAGGTAAAGGAGACTATTATATAAAATGTGCTTTTTGCATATACTACCCAAGCCAAGAAAATAGGTCAACCTGTAGTATATGTTTAAAACAAGCATGTTTTTCTTGTTTGAAAGCTAAAAATCAAAGTTGGAGACAAGAAATAGAATATGAACCAGAAGATCGAGTACTATCAAGTAGAGTTAGAAATCTAGAAAATAGGATAAATAAACTAGAAGCAGAATTAGAAGAAATAAATTATAAGTTACAAAATAATAATAATGATGTTAAATGTCAAGAAGATAATACAACCAAAAATACTGAATTAAAAGATCAAATGGTAACTGTAAGAGAAAGTAAAGGAGATAGGCATATACAATTAAAAGATGCTATAACAAGCTTTGGGAATAAATATATAGTACGCCTACCATTCAAGGAAGTACTAGGAATACGGATTCCAGTTAAAATAATTTTGAAGCCAAACATTTCTTACAAAATATTAGCATTATTAGATACAGGTTGCACTAAGAACATAATTCATGACAAGTATTTTGCAAGATGCCCTGAAATAGTTAAAACAATAGATGATAATAAAGCTGAAGTATCCACAGACATGTCAGGAATAAAAAAAGTACATAATCAACTTGCATATAACATCGAATCATACATAAATGGCACCAAATACATAATAGATGAAATTACAATCAGAGATTTATCTGTAATAAGTGATGATATGATATTAGGATTAAGGTTTTTACAACAATCCTTGCAAACCACTATTATACATGAAGAAGGAGTTACATTCATCCCACACCAAGATAATGTTCCATACATATCTGAGGTGCGAAAACAAAGAAAATCCTTGCAAAATGTAGAAATATCTAAGCTGGAAGATGAGGGTAGCACTAGTATAGACCCTCTTGAAATCTGCAATGAAGAAGAGCTTAGTGAAAGTATAGAAAAATATCATATAGAAAATACATGCATGGAGTGCATAGGGTTACAATCTTTCTCACCTAATTGGTATAGAGATATAAAATCAAAAAATGATATAGACAAGATTGTGCGAAGGCTAGAAGATATACAAATCATTGGAGAAATACCAATGAAATATTGGGATAAGAATGCTATAGTATGCAAAATAAATATTATAAACCCTGATTACATAATTAAGTCAGGACCTATAGAAGCTACTCCCAAAGATATAGAAGAATTCAAAATGCATATTGAAGAATTACTGAAATTAAGGGCAATAAGAGAAAGTAGAAGCCCTCATAGATCCGCAGCATTTATAGTTAGAAATCATGCTGAAGAAGTTAGAGAAATGAAGAGAGGAATACTCCCTAACGGGACAGAAGTATTCACATTTGGAATTGATAATACATTGAGAATATTCCCTCCAAATACATTCAAATTCAAGGCAAAGGGACATATTGCTCTAGATGAAATTCAAGAATGCATATTGGATAATTTCTGGTTCCAATATAATAATAAAAGAGAAGAGAAGGGATATTTATTATCCATTCTGAATAGCCTTGCAGAATATTTCAACATGATGAATAAAAATTCACCAAAGTCAGCAAGAATTCAAACGCAAGAATAATATCAGTATATGTCTTATTTGATGGAAGCAAGCCAGGCATATACACAAGATTTGAAGAATTAGCAAAACAAAAATCTATAGCAAGAATGAAGGGAGAAGATTTAACATGGAAAAAATATATAGATATGAATGAAGCATTGAAATATGCAAAAGATATCATTGGAGAAGATTTTATATAGACCCTAAAGTGAAGGAATATATTGAGAAGGTTAAA
>QXEO01000513.1:0-28044 GCA_007115705.1 Dactylis glomerata
GAGCAAGATATCCGAGGACACCTTTTCTTTTGGCAAGTGGAATGAAGGATCAACATTTGATTGGAAGGAGCTAGCGAAGTCACCTCCAAGGGCAAGGAAGCCGTTGATGATGAGGATGAGGAAGAAGAAGACATTGATGATGATGAAGAGGAAGAAGACGATGACCAAGAAGATGATGAAGATGATGAGGACTTTGATGATGTTGATGAGTGATCATCTTGTGGTCTCCCTTTTTGGCATCTTGATGCCAAAGGGGGAGAAAGTCCCATTTGCATGTGTTTCCATTTAGATTTGGTTTTCCATTTGGATTTGGTTGGTCACGAGCTCTTTGTCGTGCTTACTTGCTTGTGTCCCATGGTTGAACTTATCGTCTCTACTATGTGTTGAACTATGTGCTATTATCTTGTGTAGTAGTACCTTGTTTATCGTTATTAATCCTATATGCTATATCTTGTCATATTATATGTTTGTTGATTATGTGCTATTGAACTATGATATATATCTTGTGCACATATGGATCACATTATAAAATCTAGGGGGAGTTCTTATTGTTGATGTGTCTTTGTATTCAAATACAAATTCAAAATAAGACACATAGCAAGGGGGAGCTCCGTCTATATTTTATATAGTTTGAAACATGCAAAATTGTGTATTGTCATCAAACACCAAAAAGGGGGAGATTGAAAGAGCATTTCCCGCCTAATTGATTTTGGCGTTTGTTAACAATACATTATCTATTAATGTGTGATTATGCTTTGCAGGATTTTATAATATTCTTGCACAAAGATATTGGGTTTTATATGTTATATTTGATAAGTATCTTTATCCAAAGGAAATTATTGAGGAAATGGTGGAAATAAGCTCCTGGAGAAGTTTCAGATAAAGTTGGGCCAGTCAGGCCGGCTTTAGCCGGTCCCCAGACCGGCTATAGCCGGACTGCACGTTTTCGAGAGGGGTCCTGCGCCTCTGGACTCAACCGGGTTTTTTGTCCGGCTATTTCCGGCTAGGCCGGATTTTTCAGGCCGGCTATAGCCGGTCTGAGGCCGGCTTTAGCCGGTGTGGCCGGCTTTAGCCGGACTTAACTCCGGCTATAGCCGGACTTCCTGGCCTCCAACGGTCAGATATTTTGGGGGGGGGTATAAATACCCCCCTCTTCTTCTCCAACGGGTAGCCAGCCAAGATTCAAGAACACCACCATTGTTGAGCTCACCAAAGCTAGTAGATCTCCTCCCTCACCCCACCAAAGCTCTTGATCTTTGGAGAATCGAAGGAGAAGACCATCCTCTACATCCTCACCGAAGCGATTTGATTTCCCCTCTCATTTGCTTGAGGGCCCTTGTGTCTTGGGTTCCCTTGTGTCCCAAGACCTTGTTTGTGTATTTGATATATTGCTACTTGTTGTTTGACAGCATTGTGTTGTGCTTGGGAGCCTCCAATTCGGTTGTGGATGCGTGCCCCAAGATTGTAAAGGCCGATTCCGCCTTGAGGAATCCCTTAGTGGAAAGTGAGCTAGGCCTTTGTGGCGGAAGCTTGCACCGGAGAATAGGGTGAGCCTTTGTGGCGTTGGTTAGGCCTTTGTGGCAACCACACCCCTCCAACGTAGACGTACTTCCCCTAAAAAGGGAGGAACTACGGGAATTACATCCGTGTCTCCGCGTGCTCCACTCTCGGTTACCTCTATCCTTTATTGCCTTTATATATTGTATCTTGTGTAGCTTGCTAGTTGACATATAGGTAAATTCACCTTAGTTGCATATCTAGAGAATTTACCTTTGTGTCAAGCCTAAATTGAAAAAGAACTAAAATTTGAGTAGCACCTATTCACCCCCCCCCCTCTAGGTGCCCATACGATCCGTTCACCTAGCTCATCTGGCTTGAAAGCCATGAAACTTCGTACATGATAGGTCATTTCTGAGAAGGGGTTTCTACAATATTTGCAATAGTCCAAGTTTATTATTTTTCCTCACAACTAGGTAACATAAAATGACATAATACGAAGGCTTTACATTTTTTTTGAATTTTTTTAACTTCTTATGCTCGATTCAAAATACGGTCGAAACGGCGGGCATGAACCTTCTTAGGTAGGGGTTGAATTTTACAGAACTATTTATGGATCTGTGATAAAACTTCTACTTATGAACATGAAAATGATTTTTTAGAAAAATTATGGGCAAACTATGATGCGGCTCTAGTTCAAATTTTCTCGACTTCCAACTGAATCAAAACCCTAAATCCCTAATCTAAAAATCCTAACTAATTAAATTAATTAGTTCTAAATTTTTGAAGGTTTAGATGAATAGATCTTATTTTTCTACAAATTTTGATATATTATTTGTATTTTTGTGAATTAGAATGATTTAGTTATGATTTTTCTAAAATTAATGTGGTAAAATGAAAAATAGCTATGCCGAGGGCATTGCCGTCGGCGTATAAAAGGCCGTCGGCGTAGCTATCTTACGCCGACGGCAATTCTACGCCGACGGCCAGCTTCGTGGGCTGCCTAAAATATAGCCTACGCCGACGGCACCGACATTTGGCCGTCGGCGTAGACGCTGGCCGTCGGTGTCTTTTACCATTCTTGTAGTGCTCTGTGTCTGCGGTGGACTTTGCCGCCCGCGCCACCGCTGATCTAGTCTAGCTAGCTGTTTTTTTAATTGACCATATATTTGCTCCATTTGGAAATAAATGATTTAACTTTTTGTAGATATAGATATATCTGTGTACTTAAATACGTCTAGATATATAGTCACTTATTTTCTACAGAGATAGTATATTTCATTAGACTACTCATAGTGGGAGTAACATATAGGTGGTAGTAACATGTATATGTCAACTAAGCAGAATTAGTGATGTGGCAAGTAACTAATAAAGAGAGAGACAAATAGAGAAGTACTACTACGGCTAGTCAGGGCTCCTTTGATTTGAAGGAAATATGGAGGAAACGTGGAGGGATAGGAAATATTCCTCTGATGGTACTGTTCACACCTTTGATTCACAGGAATGGTAGAAGGGAAAAGTAGAGGAAATTTCCTTTAGATCTCAGTTTCAAGGCAAAATCTACAGGAAGAGAAAATGAGCTTAGACTTCATGTTTTGATTCCTATGCACAACGAACGAGGCAAGGGTAGCATCTGCCATCCTTTCCTTTTTCTATCCCTTCCCTATTCTTTCATTTTCCTATCCTCTAAATCAAAGAGGCCCTCATAGTGCATAGAATCATATACGAGTATCTTTACTATAGGATTACAGCTGGTGATGGTAAAGCCACTTTTGATTAAAATATTTGATTCCCCATTCTACCCCTAACAAAACTAAAAGGCAAAATTAATATGAAACATGGAAATCAATATCCCTCCTCATCTACTATTTTTAGTAGGCCACGCCCGTGTACTGCTGTTAGCTCTAGAGGACCCTCTGCTGAGCGTGCAATCAATCAAAATCTTACTTGCCAAAATAATTTGCTCCCTATGGTGATCTCCTAAATTACCTCATCATAAGTATGTGAATTAATTGGCCGATTTGCTTCCATATATGAGTAATTATTTAACAAAATAATAAATCATCTTAATTCGCATCTTCTATGTTCGCCGGTCGGAGGAGGACTGGTGGATGGCGGGTTGGAGTTGCAGGTGGCTAGCTAGGGGAGGTCAGCGATGCAGGGAAGCATGGAGATATCGTGATGATGGACATGCAGGATGCATCAAGCAGGGTGAGACGATGTCGGGGGAGTAGGGTACCAAGGGAGGATGAGAGACGGGCGGCAAGCGGCCTGCCAGCGTGGGGCGTGGCCAGTGGGTGGTGGCAGAGCACTTCTGACAGTAGCGAGCGAGGGCGGAAACGAGGGAGAGGCCGAGAACGATGACGAGGAACGCAAGCAAGGAGAGGCCGATAGGTTCCATGGTCAAGCGAGTGAGCAGCTTTAGGTAGGCAACATGTTTTCCACAATTTATGATTTCGGCGCCCTGCCCATTGAATATTCATTATCCTGCATGTCCGATTTGTGTCGTCGATCGTCTGTGCGTGCTCAACCGCCGCATTCACGAGCTCCAATGTTGTTGTCCAGCCTGTTTGAGCTCCGTTGCCCTACTCGTACGAGCTCAAATTGTGGTTTCTAATCAGTCGTTGGCCGTCAGCCCGACCCCAGGTCGGCAGGTCGCTGCCATTTGTGGTTTGTCTTGGCCGTTTGCCCCGACCCCCGGTTGTATTCCTGCGCGCCCGATCAGCCCATGTCTGATTCCTCGATGCCATGTTGGGCAAATACGTGGAACAACAGGATTGCATATGCTGCTGATTGCTTTGTTGTTATTGTTGATTAATTCCAGCGGGCTTCACTGTTGTTTTGGTTCGGAAATTGTTCTAAAACAATAAATTGCAACATGATTATTAGACTAATTATAGGATTCTATGTCGTTTGCAATATGTGCAGGTTCTGAAACAGTTGTCTACAATAATCAGTTGTTCCGAAACTGTGTACTGATACTACGAATTGAAAAGTCGTTCTCTGAATGTAGGAAGCATCGGCCGTGTCCGTGAGCATGTATCAGCTATGACCATTCTTCATCTGTGAGCATGCATCAGTTATAAGCAATAAGCATGCATCGGGACAAGATATTGCAGTCTTATCAGCATGTACTATGGGCAGCTTTCACTGATCAGTATTGATTTATATTAGGCTAATTTCTAAATACTCTTTTTTTTGAAATAATACCACATATATTTATAATAATAAATAGTACACGGTAGAGCTGACTCCAACTATTATAAAATAAAGTCTAAAAGAAAACGAGCTAATCTTCGAGATCTTCAAACTCTTCTTCTTCCATGACACAATCTCGTATTTTTCTGAAGGCAGCCACAAAATAATGGCATAGATATCATATCATATACCTGCAAATACCAATAGAGGTGCTCCCATATTTTTATATTTGAGCCGCAATGCCAAGGCTACGTGCACGCACGCAGCCATTAAAACAATCAACCAACATCGGCAAGAGTACCAACACCAGTATTCCAGGGAAAAGAGACCGAACAGCCTGGTCGACGCCGCTGGAGAGCCGAGTGTACGAATCACCATTGTCGAGGACGTAGCAGCCGGGATAAATATTGCGAGGATAATCTTCCTCGCGGCAACCATGAGAAAACTCCAAAATCGACTTGGAGAAGTAAGATCTGAAAGACCATACCTATAGAACTGTAATCTAACAACACCACCATTGACGCCGAGAAGAAGATCTCGTCGTTGAACGAAGGCCTGAAGATCACTTATTGTAGACGATGACATCTTCATTGGCGTAGAAGCTAGGAGAAGATGGCTACCAAACCCTAATCTAATCTTATAAAAATACTATATTTATTGAAAACTCCACCCATAGATCGGGTTCCCCACCCCTCCTGACGCCGGCAAGGCCGACCGGAGGAGGGGGAACCAAGCTATGGAGGAGGAGGAGAAGAGGCGGCGGCTAGGTCAAAGACGTGGCTGGAGAGAAAAATTGTGATTCCTGGTAAACTGCTAGCTCTCCGCTAGCCCGGTTTGATTAATTTCTAAATACTCTTAGCAGCATTATGGAGAAATAGTTTACAATTTTGTGCAATAGAGAAGGGTGTGCGTGCTTCACACATAGAAGAACTATATTTGTATATGTAATCTATTAGCACAGTAAAGAAAAGCAATCATGTAAGGGGAACTAATTACTCGTGGTGATAGGGGCGGTGTTATAAAGGGTGATAGGGGCGGTGTTTTCATATGTCCCTGTCCTTACAATGTCAAACATGATTTAAGAAAAATGAATTAGGAAAGTAAGGTGACATTAGTGTCACACGTCCCTTCTCCCATACAATGTTACCCTTTATTGGAGGAAATTACTTCAGATTTCAAGGAAGGGCCACACTATTATGAAACTAAAAGTCAGGAAACTAAGGGGTGCCACACTTACATCCTCCAACGCATTGTTGCAATTGATCTAGCTAGAAAATTAAATCCGGATTTAAAGGAAATGAATTGCTTGTCAAAGTGTGGTGATGGAGGTTCCTCCACGCCCACCGTTGGAAGGAGCGGAGGGAGGAATGTCCTCGGATATCAAAGGAAAGAAACAGTGTATCTCATATGTTTTAAAAATAAATTAGAAGAAATACAATTATTTTAACGGTAGTATGCTAAAACAAAAAAAATGATAAGAGGTCTAAATAGGAAAAATATGTTTATGCCACAAGGCGGATATCAGAACATGTATAGTGCTGGTACAATATATGTATGGAGGTGGTGTATAAGCCTGGGCACCTCGAAGTTGGCAGACATCCTTCCAGAGCTCCTCAAGCCCGAGCATGTCTAGCCTGACGTGATATGAGTTTCACGGCGCTTGAGGCGTGGCAGTCACTGAAATCACCCTACTACATGGAAAAAACCTTCTAACCTTGGCTAATTGCAAGCTCTCCTCTCATCGGCTCAGTTAGAAGTATAGATAACATCTACAAACAAAAGGCGTGTTGTTCTGCTGCTTAAAACAATAGTGGACGGACAAGGTAGAAACAAAAACAAAAATGCAATAAAGTGAGAGCAAAGAATTTGACACATAAATGTGAAAGATGAGCAAACAAACCTCAAAGTTTGTAGTTGCAGTGTGTGAAGACCTGATCAAATCGGGTTTATAGTTGCATGACCCTTATTGGCATGATCGATAATTGTAATGTATTCTATTTAATTTAATCTTTGATATTTCATGTATTGCAGTTCACTGGAACGATCAACCTTAATGGTTAATTGCAATGAACAATCAGGAAATAGAGGTTAATTATAATTTGATGAAATACCTAATTTTAATACAAGTAAATTTTTGGTGAATTAGATTGAAATGTTGTCATGTGCGACAAGCAAATATTATAAGGACCATGGAAACGCACGGGCATTCAATTAGTCATGCATATGATACTAGTATATGATACTACTTCTATAATGGAGGGTATCATATTATAATATTATAGTGTCATTGTATTTATTGAATTGTAGAATCTCAATGCCAAACAATGTACGGGATCTATTTAACATAAAATTTTCTTATAATATGTGTTATGATATACTCCCTCCATCCCGGTTTTAAGGGCACACTTTGCAAATCTCTTGGCCTAATGTTATCTCTCATTGGCCCTAATTTTGCTCTATATTTATTTATTTATTAGGGTCTTTGCCCATGCATTGGTTGTTTGCATGAGATATGTTTTTATTCATGCCCATGCATTAGAGCATGCAAAGTGGAACTAGAGAGGAGAGAGGAATTTATGGGAGTAATTAATATATTTAATGCTAATATGCCTAGGAGATGAGTATATTTTGGGATTGCATGACTTTTGAAATATGCACTTAATACTGGGATGGGGGGAGTAGTATCTATATATGATACTCTAATTGTCTCTCTCTTCCTTAATTAGCTGCCACATCAGCATTTTAGTGGGCCTAGGATGCATGATACTAGCTATGATACTAGGACTATGGCTAGCCTAACATAATATGTTACCATCACATAGCGGTTTTCAATGCAAAATGAGTCTATAATATAGTAAATGGTGATCTTTAAGTTATCACACATATGACACTATCCACTATGGAGGTAATAATATAGACTAGTAACATAAGCATGTTACTATACTAAGTTACTCCCCACTATGACTAGCCTTAGACAACCTATTTGGAGAGATTACATGCATGGTCATCACATGAGATAAACATGTATGTCAAGAAACTCTACACAAATAAGAACCCTCCAAAAAAATACAACTACAATTTAACCTTTGGAGAAACTTGTGCCGCTAAAACCTCGTCCACCATCATCATCCGCCGTTGTCGTCGCTGTCGTGGCGGTGCCGGAAAAAGACGCGAACAACCACCATACCGAGATCTAGGACAACACCTTCGCATACAAGGATGCTTTTCGAGCTGATTAACCAGGTTGTCGCTTGCGACAATACCATGACTTTGTAGCATGTCGGCCGAGGATCTTCCCGTGGTCACAAGATCTCGACGCTGTCGACTTCATCTGATGCAGTGGAAGAATAGGAATGCAACCGCAGTGTTTCGTCATTCATGCGCCTGACTGCAAGACACCAAACACAAATACAACAGCCGACACAATCGCCACCCGCAAGGTCACCGACCACCATACAAGAATAGTGTCGGATCTAGAGATCAACAAGATGACCAGGCCAACTTCCCCCCTGAGCACACCCCAAAAACCTTATCGCCTCTCTCCCGTATAGGATCACAAGAGATGGGGTTTCGGAGGCCTACTGTCCCCTCTCACGATGCACGTCACAAGACTGGATGGGGAAAACCTTGGAAGCAGCGCAAAGCTCTAGAACCAGGAGGCAGAAGCGAAGACAAGACACGGGAGGCGAACGAAACAGGCGGTGGCCGAAGCCAAACAGCCCTGTATTCAAGGTCCACTAGCAAAACATTTCTGAGTAGGAGGTTCCACTGCTAGTGTTTCTGTTCGCCCGAGCCTAGGTCACGTGGTTTATACGGGCTATGCGTGAGAGAATTGATCATATTTGAGCCTTTTTATTCGCTTGTGTATTTATGCAGAATTTATAATTCTAATTATAAATGGTGCAATTCTAATTATAAATGAGAGATTATAATATTAATAACTCTTCACGATTTAGAGAATTAGGAGGATATATCACGCTAGTGTCTAACGCTATGGATAGCCAATTGGTGACCATATGCGTTATTATGGGCGTGATTGGTATTCTGCGTCACTTTTTTGGCTTTCTGGGGGCATGCGCTGGGGGGTCTGTGTCGCACTGTGCGATGCAATCATGTCCTTGGTCGTTTTGTTTGGTTGCCTATGATACACTGTAGCTGTATTTCTGGAGCCACTTTGGCACAGTTGTTTGGATGCCTGCAAACTCATTTATAGTCTCACCACTATAGCTACTTCTTCCTCCTCTAGTCACTGCCAGACAGAGGCCGGGCTGCAACCATCATGTCACTGCTCGCTGTTGGTAGCCCTCGAAGTCGACGAATCCGTCGCGCGGCACCGCCGCTCACTGCCGGTAGCTGCCAAAGACAGTAGTCAGTAGTGTTACACCACGCCGGTTGATTCAGAGGACAACGACAAGTATGAACAGAGAATAGACATACGTACAGCTTCCAGTATACAGACAGATGGAAATGAAATTATCTATGATCACCGAGACAAAAAACTTACAACACGAAAGTTGTGTAAAACGATGCGCTAAAGCTACTCATGAAAGGAAATTTTAAATGACGGACTATGTGCGATGAATTTGACAAATTTGTTCAAAACGCTTTTAAACGAAATTGAAGATGTATATCAAACGAAACTTAAAACCGATAGTCGGAATAGATTCATCTCGTCGAGGTGCATCTTTTTTGTGTAGAGCACACGATTAAACGAATCATGACTATGCTAACAGAACAGTGTATGGACACTGTGAAGAGGCCGGGTCGACGCCGTCTCCATGCCGTAGCCGGCGAGTCTGTCCCGCGTGTCAGCGCTCACCACCGATAGCCACCGAAACCGACGAGTCTGTGGCGCCGCACTCCAACGATCTATGCTACAGCGACAAGCATGAACACCTTCAGTCCACAGAGGATGAACACACGTACGTACACCATTTACGTACACCATTGCAGTATACATGAGAGATGCAGACCATTATTTCTATGATCATCGAAACAAAAAACATATAACACGAAAGTTGTGTAGAACAGTGTGGTGAAGCTACTCGCCAAAGAAAATTTGAAACGGCAGCTCATGTGCGACGAATTTAACAAAATTCGGTTAAATCAGTTTCAAACAAAATTGAAGCTTACACCAAACGAAACTCGAAACAGATAGTCAGAATGGATTCACCTCGTCGAGGTGCATCTTTTTCATGTAGGACATATGTTTCAACGATCCATGGTTGTGGTAATATGAAGGGCTTATGAGAGAGCTGTTTAAAAAAAATAAGAGAGAAAGTTAAACCAACGTGAGGGGAAACAAGTCTAGGTGCGTTGACCACTTTTGGCTCACGGGAGCCAGAGACAAGGGTGACTCTGGGAATACGCTCGATTTAGGAGTATCCTGGGGCCTGGGCGGAGGGTGCTGATTTGAATGCAGCTCGAGACTCCAATCAACACGCTGTTGGTTCTCCAGGGCATGGTTCAGCTTTTGAAGGCAACCATTCGCACCCTATCTGTTTCCAGGGCTCTCTTTGTCAATAATCTTTGCGCTACTGCCTTTTTTAGATGCTGCTAGCTCTGGTTTTGGTAAGAAGACTGGATTTTTTTTGTTAGGGAAGTCAATTAAGAGACAAATGTAAAAAAAAGGGTTAAGTGCACTTTTGGTCCCTCAAGTGTTGCCAAAGTCTAAGTTTGGTCCCTCAACTTTTTTTAGTCTAAAACTGGCCCCCAAACACTTAATTAGGTCTAGTTATCATCCCTGACAATAGTTTTGACCATTTTTTTACGTTTTTGTGCCACGTTAGAAAGTGTTTGGCAAGATTTTATCGAGGTAGGCTCATCTAAATGTGGGGATCTGTTGTCCTCGATAAACGTTGCCCTCTCGATCTCTTAACAAACCCTAGCTAATGGTCGAGTCTATGCAGATGGAGGTGTGATGGAGCTAATCAACGACCCTACCTCCTTGGACGTCTGCCCTATATGGCACCTGCATTCCATGGATGACATGCATTCCATGGATGACAGGTTTTGAGTCAAGGATCATCGATTAGCTCCACCACACCTCCATCTTCGTAGACTGGGCCATTTAGAGAGGGTTTGTTAAGAGAGAGATGGCAATATTGATCAAGGACAACGGATCCCCACGTTTAGATGAGCCTACCTTGATAAACTCCTGCTAAAAACTTTCCAGCGTGGCACAAAAAGGTAAAAACCGGTCAAAAACCGGTGCCAGGACGATAAGTAGACCTAATTAAGTGTTTGGGGACTAGTTTTAGACTAAAAACACTTGAGGGACTAAAGTTGGACTTTTGCAACACTTGAGGGACCAAAAGTACACTTAACCCAAAAAAAAACAGACAAATGTAAGAAGGTGAACGCTAGCCATTGCTCTGTCATTCTGAAAGAGAAGTCTTTCAACGTAAAAGCATGAACTGCTGTGCCACACAGAAAGACCTTCGTGGCTGCTTGATCAGCTCTCCACTTCTCGGCTTGGCTGGTCTATCGAGGCGGTCGTCAAGTTTCAGCGTAATGATTTTTGCCCCTTTTTTGTCAATTATCTAGACAATTACTCACTCATTAAATAATCGGTGAGCCAGGTAAACCTTTTGCTTTTGCTTCAAAAAATATGTTGTGCGGTTGTTTGCGTTGTTGACTAGCTGCAAACGACACCTTGCCAAAAAATAAAATACTAGCTGCGAACACCTCTTAAAATTAGTTAGTGGTCGATATTTATTCTTCAATTGCTCTATGAACTGTGGTATTTGCGTAAAAACAGTTCTTTACATGGTATACGACCGCTTAAACTTCACAGGAACCCACCACATGATTTCCCGTAGGAGCAAAAGCGCTGCTCTTGGTACAAAGTACCAGCAGTAATCTCAGCGGCGGAGCTACAGCTAGCCAAGGGTGTGCACAGGACACCCCCTAGAAAGCAGATTCTTTGTAAAATTGTATGTTTTCACCATGTATGCACCCCCTAAAAATATTTATAATCTATTGTGGCATCCTGTTGCGGAGCTACAGCTAGCCAAGGGGGTGCACAGGACACCCCCTAGAAAGCAGATTCTTTGTAAAATTGCATGTTTTCACCATGTATGCACCATCTAAAAATATTTATAATCTGTTATGGCACCCTGTAGGCACCCTGGTTCCAAATTCTCTAGCTCCGCCACTGAAAAAATATGTTGTGCGGTTGTTTGCGTTGTTGACTAGCTGCAAACGACACCTTGCCAAAAAATAAAATACTAGTTGCGAACACCTCTTAAAATTAGTTAGTGGTCGATATTTATTCTTCAATTGCTCTGTGAACTGTGGTATTTGCGTAAAAAAAGTTCTTTACATGGTATACGACCGCTTAAACTTCACAGGAACCCACCACATGATTTCCCGTAGGAGCAAAAGCGCTGCTCTTGGTACGAAGTACCAGCAGTAATCTCAGCGGCGGAGCTACAGCTAGCCAAGGGTGTGCACAGGACATCCCCTAGAAAGCAGATTCTTTGTAAAATTGTATGTTTTCACTATGTATGCACCCCCTAAAAATATTTATAATCTGTTGTGGCACCCTGTTGCGGAGCTACAGCTAGCCAAGGGGGTGCACAGGACACCCCCTAGAAAGCAGATTCTTTGTAAAATTGCATGTTTTCACCATGTACGCACCCTCTAAAAATATTTATAATCTGTTGTGGCACCCTGTAGGCACCCTGGTTCCAAATTCTCTAGCTCCGCCACTGAGCAGTATATGAAACGAACACAAGCTTGTACAAAAAAAAGAAATGAACACAAGGAAGCAACATCAAGCTGCCGCTGGTATATTATTTCCAGAGTTTATAACACCGATGAGTTTAGCGGACATGTTGCAACAGATGCGACAGGGGAAGCTACGATGCATAAAACTACTGCGCCTCGTGTATGATCACGGCAACACAAGTACACAACAGCATAGCAGCGAGTTCCCCAAAGTACCAAACCAACCTATCATTTCCGGAGTTTTACATCTACAACAGTCAGCGCTCCCGCCAAGTTTTTCGTCTCGGACTGGACAACGGGGCAGAAATCCACACAGAAACGGGCACACCGCCTAGAGTCGCGGTTTGGCACCTGCGGCAGCCTGCAGCAGGTTTCAGGGGATGCACAATCAGGAAGATGCCTTCGGCGCAAAATTCAGTACAATGACAGGAAAAGATACCATCTGAGATCGCAAAGCCACACCAACAATGTGAATGAATCATGCTATGGAGCTTACCAAGGATGCACCACGACGAGCTCTGGCGGCTAAATATTCACAGGGTCTGAAGAACTCCCCGTAATCCTTGGACCAAGCGTCCAGCCTCTTGTACACATATTCAGTGCCCAGAGAGTCGGCCCAGAACATCACTCCACCCCTGGTGGACAAGAGCACAGGAGACTGATCAGTTAGGATAAACATACAAGGGAAAAATATTGTGAATTAGAGTTCAGGAGTAAGCAATTGGACCTATAAGAAGGGAAGCCCATTCCCATGATGGATGCTACATCAAGATCAGATGCTTTCAGAGCAATCCCCTCGTCAAGCACTCGGCAGGCCTCATTCACCACGGGGAAAAAGACCATTTCTATGAGTTCCTTGTCTGTTAGTTTCATCAGCTGAGGGAGCAGGAATCGCCTGTCAGTTTCTTTGAGCAAAAGCAGTGAAAGACTGGATCTACAGGCTAGTATGTACACTGTAACTAAGTGGTATTCTCATTACGAAATGATAGGCAAGAGGTGCACGAACAGAAAATTATGTACTCATGAATTGTCCAAAATAACCCACTATATTATTCACCACACTACAGGTTATCTCATACACTTTTCTGCACCTTCCTACACAGAATAGTCAATTTCTGCACTTTTTAGATCATCCAGAGAAGTGAGCGCAGAAAAGAAGACAGAACACACCAGAGAAAGAAAAGGCTACTGCTGGAAGTAAAACAAATTCATCTGCAAGATTGGGATGTGTCCAGGCACGGATGTACAAAAAGAATATAATTAAGGTTTCAACCCCTTCTACGAACCAGAAGTAGATTATTAAGTTTGATATAACATGACCTTAGGATCTTGTGCAACACCTGCCAAGATTCTTGATTTCTCAACATACTTTTTGATATCAGGATCTGGAGAAGCCTTTCGCTTATCATCATAAAGATAAAAGCCCCTACGAGTAGATTCACCTGTCCAGAATTCCACAAGTTAAATATAACCATGAGATACAGCAGGACCAAGCATTAAGTGAAGGAAAAGTATTTTCGACATGAAAGAACCTGCCCTGTTATCCTCAAGCATAATTTCAGTAAGCCGCGATTTATAACATCGCTCAGGATAACTTTGATAATACTGCTTTGTGGAGGCAATGGCAACACCAAAACCTGCAAGATCAGCTAATCTGTACAGAGAAGATAAAAAAGATACTACCTTAGACAAATAAATAGACATCTATGAAAACGTTCCATCAATAAACATGTGGCAAAAATTGCATGAGGACAAATCTGAACAAGATTGCATGAGAACAATGTTACTATACTAATATGATAATATTTTTTTGCACCAATATCAAAGCAAATAATGGACAAATTCCATAAAGTGGCCAAAAGAGGAACACGACAGCATATATCTGTTCTCAATCAAAAGACGCGTACCACTGGAAGCTATTAGCCCATTACAAAACAAAAAGGAAGCAGCTAGTCTGATCTGCTAACTAAATGGATGCAAAATTCAGCAGCCAAATACTATCTAACTAAACTTAAATATATTAAGTAAGCGGGTCAAAGATAAGAGTAATTGACTAGGGAAAGAAAAAATACGGACCATATGGCAGAGGACTGAGAGGAAATACAAGCAGTGAAAGCTTACATTTATATGAGCTATAGTCAACACTGAACCATAATGCTTTGTCAAAACTGTAGACAATCTAGTTGGTTCCAGTGTTATCAGAAATGAGAAAACGAGGGTAAAGTTTTGTATCTTAATGGTCCACAGTAATTTACTAAAAAGTCTTTGCCAAACTACTCTAGTATGAAAAGGGGCAGCTGACAATATCTGATATGTCTTACCGAAAAGGTCCCATTGGCATTCCAAACTGTGTTATCACACGATCTATGTGATATACATCCAAACCATAATCAACAAGCAAACCAGCCACCTGGACGTAAGGAAAAAACATCCTATTGACAGCAAATCCAGTGCAGCTCCCAACAACAATTGGTGTTTTCCGTATCTTTTTTGCGACATCTAGCAAATCCACAATAACTTGTGAGGAAGTTTGATGAGTACGAACTATTTCCAACAGTGGCATGACATGAGCTGGACTGCAAGTTTACAACAGTAGATACTTGAGTTGAGAAAGATGGGAAATGGAAGTGCTCACTGGAAATGTGCATAATGAATTACCTGAAGAAATGGGCGCCAACAATTCGATCTTGACAACCCGTCTGTTGGCCAATTAACTTCAAGTCTATTGTTGAAGTGTTTGAGGCAAATATGCAATTTGAGTTACAGTGCCTTTCAAGGTCAGAGAATATTTGCTGCTTCAACAATATATCCTCAATAACTGCCTGCAAGGGTTACAAGTAGCTGTCAAGATCATTATGTGTTCTCCATCATCTAAGCATACAAATTGGTGCAATTAGACAGCTTGAATCAAAAGCTGTGATGAACATAATAGTCTGAGATTATCATATATAGATATGAATAAGGAAATGTTTTGGCAGTACTTTAAAAATAAAATAAAATCTTGCTTCCACAATATATCATCAACAGTTTTATTAAATTTCCATCATGCTAATTTTCTCTATGACCCTAAGTTAAGTGATTATTATTTTTATCAAAAAGGGTAAAATGCTGCTAAATGAACATTCTGACACTGGAGCTGATTTTACAACTATGTCGGAAGTTACCCACAGACCAGGGAAATTTCTTGCGCAGCACAATTGCATGTTACGATACAATTGCACCTTTTACACATCACTGTTATGTATCTAGGAAAATGGTTCTGTACTCCTAGGTGTATGTACTCCCATGTTCAAATATACAACATATATGAACCAATTATATATATGATAATTTAACCATTATAGCGTCTCCCTAGCAAAATAACAGGTAAATCTCCTCTGTTTCTCTTGGTCTATGATAAGAGTTTGTAGCATTTTTTCTTTTAGATTACCATGGGGCTTATTAGCCGTTTTTTCCCTTTAAGATTATTTTAGAATTTTTCTTAGCCATCAAATCAAAGAAAAGCTGCCTTGAATAATGCCCTATATAGATTATTATTGAGGATCAAGATGAAACAAACACTAGATCATTGTTCGGTATTTTTTCTATTGAACAAAACAATAGAAACAATATAAAACTGTATCTACCTCAATGACCACATCCGCATCTCTAAATTGTTCATAGTCAAGAACACCGGAGAGTAGAGAAAGTTTCTTTTCATAATCCTCTTTGGTCATCCGCCCCTTCTTGACAAAATTTTGCAAATTGGCTGAACCAAAAAGAACGAATATATGATAAAGTTCAAAGATGAACTCAATATAAGTTTCCATGGTTACAAGGAACACACCTTTAACTCTGTTAATACCAGCTTCTAAGAACTTCCCATTAACTTCTTTCAAGACTACCAAGATGTCACTCAGTATCAGTGCAGTTGCAATACCGGATCCCATTAGACCTCCCCCAATAATGGCCACCTTCAGTATTCTCCGTGGTGTCAAACCCAAGTTGGTAATATTTGGAATCTATTAGAGATTGAGATGGTCAAATAAATGATTGCATCATGACACAGTAAGCCTCAACTTCCAAGAAGTTCCCAGGTTTTCATTTAAAGTCATATACATGGTAAAGCTTACAAATATTTGTTATCATGGGATCCAAAAGGAGCTTACTTGTGATCATGTAAATCACAACACGATCATCAAGAAAATTTGCCACACAATACATTACGATCTTAAGTTGATTCATCTTACAGAATGAATAAATAAATGTACTCCACTTATCATGTGTTGAACTTCAACAGACTAGTGTTGTTGGTTTAGTAAAATTTTGACTAGTTAATTTTTTCTTAAATGTTTATATTGGATACCTAAAAATTGAATGTCTACATTAGCCTAACATATAAAACTTACTGAATTTATAAATATAGTACAATGAGATCAAATGTACATTTACTATGTTTAACCAACAGACCGATGATTCATTGATGAATAACTGTTCAATGATTTTCTGGGTGTTGGTACAATCTGTGATCATGAATGACTGGGTATGATAGGCCCTCTCTTTCAGTATTGCAGTCACAGCAAGCTTGCAGAGGGTCTATGGGAAAATATCTAGTGATACCACAATCTACATGATACCATGATACCACTCTTTAAAATTCAAATTTTCAAGTTTTGAAAAATCCTGAAATAAATTTGTGGATGTTCTCAAGATATGTGTTTACATTACCTAGATTTTTCAAAACCAAATTCAAAATACACTAAGAGAAACAAAAAAGATAAATTGCTATGTGAATAGTGTCATTTTGTGTCTTTGTCTTTTTGTGACACTATTCATGTTGAGTTGGTCTTTTTTGTTTCTCCAAATGTATTTCTAATTTGGTTCTAAAAATTCTAGGGATTGTAAACACATATCTTCTGAACATCCACAAATTTATTTCAGAATTTTTTGATACTTGTAATTCGAATTTTGAAGAGTGGTATCATATAGGCTATGGTATCACTAGATATGTTCTCGAGGGACTATGGAGAAGCTCTAAGAAGGAATGGTGTCAAGGCAATCGTTCTGGCTGGTATTTACACTGAACATCTTGTCAAGCCTCATATCCTAGCGAAGTATTTTCTTATGTTCAACACGATTTGTAGGATCCAAAGGAACAACAGCGGCAGCAGAAATAACAAAGACGGTTAATATTTAGTTTTACTGGAAAGTTAACTAATTAACACTAATTTCTAAATGGAATAGAAGCTAGTATGAGAGCATATATTTTCAAAGCTTTAACCTTCTACGAACCTTTGAAGTCGCACGTTGGGCAAAGAAGACATGTCTCAAGCTTTTGCTTGTTTGAGATTGCTCGAGCATATTTCCAGAGAGCACTTCCTGTCAATTGTCAAAAAAATGAACACTGAGAAGCACCAATAACCAGTTACGCATGCCATAGATGCTCCAAAAGGTAGTATTAACTAGTGATGTACCTTCACGAGGGCAGCGCGAGGGCCAGAAAGTATTCCTTCTTCAATAACATCAATGCAAACTAATGGATGTTGAAGATTAGCAGCCTGCTTTTGGGCTTGAACTCTCGCGGATTTAAGAATTACCTTTGCTTCCCCAAGATCTCCAAGCCTATCAGTTCTATGGAGACTCTTGAACCATGGTCTTTTCTGTTGAAGGATTTCCAGAGCACACAAACAGGCGGTGTTGACTAACTCATTAGCTGTAACTACGGCATCAACTAAACCGAGTTTGTGAGCTTCTGCTCCTTTTATAGACTTTGACATCTAATAAGAGAAGACACCAGTACAAAGTCATGGTCAATAGTCAACACTCTCTCAGAACTTTCTTGCATGACCAACGCAAGGGAAAAAACTATGCATGCATTGCAACTTGTAATGGATAAGTCAGCCATACCAACATCATCTCGAGAGCTTTTGGCAGTCCAACAAGGCGGGGCAATCGTTGTGTTCCTGCAGCAGGGGCAAATCTCTCAAACAACATAAAACAGGAAAACAAAAACAACAGCTTATTCTTTTAGCAGAGAAGTCAGCATGCAACAGGCTGTTTCTTGACCTTGATGCAGACCAATTTTTTGTGTTTATTATTTTCCTTTAAAACATATGTTAGCTGCGTGAATCATAATACAACAGATCAACAGGTGTTTTCAAAAGATTACACCAACTTTTCCATGTCCTAGTTCCTTTCATATGTATACTGATTATGTTCGTTCACCGGACTACCACAAGCTTCAGGCGCAGCTAGTTTGAAAATGTTTCTACTTCCACTTTGTCCAGCACAGGTCAATTGCCAGTGTGGGTACTACGACATCCATGTAGGTTTTGATTATCCATTCTTCTTTTTCCTCCTCTGTGTCTTATTATAAAGACATGAATATGAACATAGTAGTCTGTTTCGTAAAGGAGACAGGTGAAGCGCAAGATGTACTTGTGGCTATGCTAAAGACCAAAAATACACATAGAAGAGCATGAGCAAATATGTATCACATGAAAGACCATGCTGGGACTAGAGAATACCTCCCATTCCAGGAATGATACCAAGTTGAAGTTCAGGTAGTCCTAATTGAGCTGACGGTGTAGAAACGCGAGCATGGCAAACCTGCACAAAAAGACATCACAATGTTGAATAAACTGAGACCCAAAATTTATGTGTAATCCGACTAATGCAACCAACACATACCATTGCAACCTCTAAGCCACCACCTAGAGCAACGCCATCTATAGCAGCAACTGACGGTTTCCGAGCATCTGGCAGCAAGTACTTAGAAATAAAAATTTGTCCACTGGTTGACAAACTTATTTAGGGCAAGAAAGGCACAAGTTACCTTCTACTATGTCAGTCAAAAAATCAACAGACAGGGACCAGGGCTTGTCGTTTTCTGGCGCATACAAAAACTTAGCAGTGGAAGTGAGAAATGCAAGAACATACAGTGACCACCTCGTCCTTACTTGGCTTATTTTCGAATCCATTTATGTCAAATCCTGCACAAAACCTCCCTTTGGCTCCTGCACATCGTGTAAAACATCAGAAATAGCGCGCTAGGATATGAGGCTTGACAAGATTTTCATTGTATCTACCAGTGAGGACGACTGCCTTGACATCATCCCTTCTTAGAGCTTCTTTGTAGTCTCTCTCCAAGCTAGCTATGACTGCAGAACAGAAATAGAGGGCCTATCATACCCAATCATTCATGATCGCAGAATCTACCAACACTAGGAATATGATTAAACAGTTATTGCTCAATTAACCATCTGTCTGTCAATTAAACATAGTAAAATGATCGACTGCGGCGTTGCGAGAACAGGCTACACGTAGCTCGTTTTTCTTAAAAAATTGAAACCGTACTTTGAAGTTTTGAAAAAATATGAAATAAATCTGGAGGTAGTTGGAGATATATACTACAAGTGTGAAAAAGTTTACTACGAAATACATTATACTTTGGTCTACACAAAACTGAAAAAAGTGCAGATCTGAGAATAGTGAACAGTACACATTTTCAAAATCCCCAAAATTTGCAAGAATTTGTCATTTCTGTGTAACCCAGAGTACAATGAAATTTGTATTGAAACTTTGCAGGCTTGTAGGACACGTACTTACCTACAACCAGATTTTTCCTCAAATATTTCGACAGTTTAATACTACCATTTTCGATTTTTCTTAAACGAGCTATGTGTAGCCTGAGCTCCAATGTGAGTTTCCCACATTTGATCTCATAACAATATATTTATGAAATCCGATAAGTTTTCTATGCCATAGAAGTACTTTCCAGGAAAATGTGTACATTTGATTTTCAGGTACTCAATTGAGATATTTAAGGAAGTAAGTAGTCAAAGTTTGACTTAACCCATATCCAAAAGGCCGTGTTTTGTGAACTGGAGGAAGTAATGCTTAGCAGGTACCAGGAGGAAGAGGCAACATGTGTTGCTTTGCTTCAGCCAGATCCGATCATATACAGTACTGGAAAGATTCACAAGTGGGAGCTACCGCAACGTGATGTACAGATCCATTCAGAAAATCTCATGATCTTACGAATTGACTCAAGAATTCTCCAATGCGCGACAGAACTGCGTTGCTAAAACAGGACGCTGCCTGCTGTAGCAAACGAGCCGCGCCGCGCCGCGCGGAATTTCCATAAACCGCGCTCGCCAACGGGACAAAGACATGAGCGGGTAGGGCGGAATCTAGCCATCTGGGCCAAATTCGGCGGCGGCGGCGCCAGGAAAAGGAGAGTGGAGACACAGAGGGAGAGGAGATTTGTGTGTGGGGATACCGTCGTAGGAGAGGGCGTTGACGGGCGGGTTGGAGATGGTGATGACGGCGACGCCGTCTTCGCGGACCTCCATGGTGGTGGTGCCCCTCGCCATCTCCGACAGGGGCGTGTACAGTGTTGACAGTGAATGCTGAATGTGTGTTTCAACTAAATTGGAGAATTGGACAGTTCTGTTTTGAGCCTTTTCAGGGTGGTAGGTACACATCCCCCACACTGGGAGCATATGCTTACGATAGAGCGGAGATAACAAGGTGAACGGATTTAATTTCTGCGACTCTGCGAGCATATACTCAGTAAATTCTCGTCGCCGTTCTTGCGCCGCCACTTTTTTGTATCAATCGCACTCCCTTCCGTCCCACGTCGCCGCTCCAATCGTCGTCTCCTTCGTCTTCATTCGAGTCTTTACAAACGAGGAACTCACGATATAGAAGAATTCCATCGTAGCACAATGGTCTACTCTCTGGTTCTTTACATGTACTTCAGTCCGTGGTTGAATTTCGCGATGTCATCCATCACTGTGCGATAGCTAGAGAATAGGATCCCTCGAAACAGTTGCTAAACAAATAAGAGCATCCGCACTACCACAAAGAACGCCTTAATCTGCAGGGTTATGCAAACCCGTCCAATATCTACTATATACTAAAAGCACAATACGGGGTTATAAAATAGAGCCACCACGTTAATCCACATCACCTTAATTATTTTAATGGTTAGATCTAAAATATATGGCTAGGATTTGAAGATAACAAAGGTTACGTAAACTTTAGATTGTACGCCACCATGTTAATCCACATCGTCTTAATTATTTTAATGGTTAGATCTAAAATATATAGCTAGGATTGAAATATAATGAAGGTTACGTAAAACTTAGTTTGTACAAACAACAGCTGTAAGTCACGTGTGCAAAGTTAAAAGTAAACAAAAATAGAATAAGACATACACGCTCCAAACAATTGGCCGGTAAAAAAAATTTACTAGAGACCTAGCTGGCCACGAACCACCACGGACCATCAAATAGATCCCACCAACGTATGCTTGCATAATTAGGTGATAAGCGTGAAAACCCTCTGGTTAAAAAGGAAAAAAGAAGAGACCAAACTGCTATAGCTTGCATCACTAGGACTCTGTTAGCTCTCTCGAAACAGGCTTTCGCCCCGCTATATTAATATAGCAACCACACGATACATGTTGGGGCCGCAGCACAACCTAGCTCAAAAGAAAAAAGAGAGAAAAGAGAAACAGAAAGAAAAAAGAAAAGAAAAGTAGTGTCGACAACGTCGGATCGACGAAAACGATGATGATCCGCAACCGCTGCGCCCTTCGGAGAATTCCCACCACACTCCTAGCACTTCGAACCGCCGCATATCAAGCAACACCTTCAAGAATGGATGCGACGATGACGACGCTGGTACATGTTGGGGCTGCAGCACAACCTAGCTCAAAAGAAAAAAGAGAGAAAAGAGAAACAAAAAGAAAAAAGAAAAGAAAGTAATGTCAATAACGTCGGATCGACGAAAACAATGATGATCCGCAATCGTTGCGCCCTTCGGAGAATTCCCACCACACTCCTAGCACTTCGAACCGCCGCATATCAAGCAACACCTTCAAGAAGGGATGCGATGATGACGATACTGTTGCCCGGACAGATCCTAGGGTTCCCCCCGGTATGCGGAGGGGCATGGGAAAGGGGTACACCCGCGCCCTTCAGGAAGGAATGGCGGCACCCGTGGGCATCACTGCGTCGGTGTCGGCCATCCGACAGGGATTTCTCCCAACCCCCAAAAAACCACGGCCCAATGCTCCAATGCGCTCCACCAAACTCGCCGCCACCAACTCACGCCACCACGATTTTGCAATCAACACCGCCATCTCACCATGACCAACATAGCGAGATCGATAGAAACGGAAGAGACAGCCGGGAGCGGGGATTAGCCGAACAGCGCACACGCAGGAGGTCATGACCTCCACCGCCAAAGGCGGTAACCGACCGGATGCCGCAACAGAAGCAAACCAGGCCCTCTGGCCCAGCCGAGCCGCGGGCTCGTGAAGCTCCCGTCGCCACGCTGCAGTAAGCATGTCGCCATCCAGACCATCACCGGTCCGAGCCACTCCTTCGACCACCGGAGTAGCACAGCCACGCCCAGGCATGGCCCACCCAGCCCTAGATGGAGCCTGAAGGGCCCAGATCCGGGCCGGAGGGCGCCACCAGCAGCCACCCCGCGTCACCCCCGCCGCCAAGAGGCTGCCTCGTCGCCACCTCGTCATCCGGCACGACGCGCCGCTGCCGGAACGTCACCGACCAGGGAGCACCGCTGCAGATCAGGAGACCCCGTGCCTTCCTCCCAACGAGCGGGTAATGGCAGATCCGCCGCCGGCACCGCACGGGGGCTTTGCCCGGCGGCCATGCTGGCGGCAGCGGCGGGAGGAAGGGAAGGAACAGGGCTTGGGGTAGGGTTTGGTGAATCGCCCCTGGTCGCCCACGGGGGACGACCAAGAGGGATGAAGCAGTTTTGATGTATCCGACTCTGTTAGCTTCCTGTTAATTATCGGTATGCTCTTTATCATAAATTAGTTCTCTCAGTTCATCTAAATATGCATATATTTAGAAAAGTTTTAGTGTGGAGATACTTCTTCCGTCCACAAATGATTGTATTTCTAACATTTTTTATGAATCAAACTATTTCAAATTTGACCGAGGTTACGCAAAATCTATAATAATATTTATAAAACAAAATATCTATATATAAAAATATATTCCATCATGAATCCAATTATACTATTTTGACGGCATAAAAATTGGTGACCTTTTATTTAAATCTACTCTCCAACAAATTAGAAGCACACTCTTTTGCGGGCGAACATAAAAGAAGTACACATATGTATCGAAATAAAGTTGAGACAACTAATTTGGGTTAGAGAGATTATTTGAAATATCAGTAAAAAATATATGACTAATAACTACTAATTTGGGTTGAGACAAGTTTGATTAGCAATTACTACTCATGCTAAAAAAAGCTACTCCAACTTAAAATGGAAGAAAAAGAGTGCTACATTGTCGCCCGGCCGAGGCATCATGGAATTTACAACATACTGAAGATGCAATGAATTGTGCGAACCATTTAATTTTTAATATAATGTGTCAAAGGAGAGAGGGTGAGTTTTACATATTATTGATCACATATGCAATGATTATGCCTCACATGTTAGAGAAATAGATGGAGCCATATATATCATATATTAATATGTCTAGATAATATGATATTATTTAGCCACTGCAAAATATAGTTTATTAGATATGTCCATATAGCTAAAATTACATTATATGTATAAACATAACATTAATGGATAAATAGACCACTTTATCTAAATTAGTTTGATGGCTAGGTTAAGATTTTGTGGCGCGATTCAATGAAAAAATATTAATCATACAAATATATTAAAACAAGTTATTTTTTGTGGGATCATATTGTTAGCCGTGGTACAACTGAATTAAGAATTAACTAATGGGATGATTGTGAACTCGCACCATACCTTAATTTTTTTAAATTAAAATAAAAAGGCACTGCAATTTTTTTTAGCACAAACTGTTACTTTAGGTTAACATCTGTGCAAGGCCCAGGTAGCTTCTTTATCAATCAATACGTCGCTTATTGTAAAACAAATTCACAGACTCCCATAATAGAATGGTTCGGGCTATGGAAACAATCTCTTTAGAAATAGCCGACTCCATTAAAAATAATATTGCATACAGTTGCTATATGGTTGGCTAGCTATCTAGAACATGGTGTGAATAAATATGATAGGATATAAAGTATATACCGGTCAACTTGTACATAGTTGAGTATATTGATATACACATATGCATGTTTATGTGTTTTGGCAAAATGTGCATGGTTGAGTACAGAGAAATCATCACAAGACAACTAGATTTATAATTTTAGTACAAATATAAAAGAGATACAAATATTTCAAACACCCTTGCCACAAGATATATAAATTATTTACAAATTTAAAATTTATAGAAAAGCCATAGACACTTGATTTTCGGTTAGGTTGAGCTTAAGCAATCTGGTCCACCTGGTCACATTTAGCACATTGATTATTCATATAAATCGAGATACTTTCCTGTAAATATATTAAATAATTTTCTGATTAAAAATAGTATAATCACACAATAATATTGGAAAGGTGAGATATAGTAGAATTTATGTAGAATAATAAATCATCCAACGGCTGATGCCCTCGCATTTTCAAGGGCACCATGCTAGTTTTATAAAAATAACGGAGTGACAAATAAGATTAACAATGGGTGAAATGATTAATTTTTCTTCAAAACAAGCTCCATTCCCAAATTTCCAATAGCCTAGACTATTGAAATGATGCCAGCAATTTAGACATTTCGGCTAGCATCAATAAACTGTGGAAACAACCAGAAAAAGTCACAAAAGGGATCCTGATGTGTTTGGTACACCAATAGCTTTGCTCACATAACTTTAGACCCACTCAAAGAACAAATGAGAACTGTTTCCTCTACATGGCAAAACTGACAACGAGAGTTCCACACCCATTTATGCTTGGCCATATTATCCTTTGTTGATATATAGCATCATGACAGATGAGCCATAACCAAACCAAACTTTATTTTTTAAAGGAATTTTAGCTTTTCAAGATGTTTGAAGGAATTGTAGATGTCATTGTTGCACAAATGTTAGTACATATAGCGCCCTTCGGAGAATTCCCACCACACTCCTAGCACTTCGAACCGCCGCATATCAAGCAAACCCTTCAGAATGGATGCGACGATGACGACGCGGGTACATGTTGGGGCTGCAGCACAACCTAGCTCAAAGAAAAAAGAGAGAAAAGAGAAACAAAAGAAAAAAGAAAAGAAGTATGTCAATAACGTCGGATCGACGAAAACAATGATGATCCGCAATCGTTGCGCCCTTCGGAGAATTCCCACCACACTCCTAGCACTTCGAACCGCCGCATATCAGCAACCACCTTCAAGAAGGGATGCGATGATGACGATACTATTGCTCGGACAGATCCTAGGGTTCCCCCCGGTATGCGGAGGGGCATGGGAAAGGGGTACACCCGGCGCCCTTCAGGAAGGAATGGCGGCACCCGTGGGCATCACTTGCGTCGGTGTCGGCCATCCGATAGGGATTTCTCCCAACCCCAAAAAACCACGGCCCAATGCTCCAATGCGCTCCACCAAACTCGCCGCCCACCAACTCACGCCACCACGATTTTGCAATCAACACCGCCATCTCACCATGACCAACATAGCGAGATCGATAGAAACGGAAGAGACAGCCGGGAGCGGGGATTAGCCGAACAGCGCCACGCAGGAGGTCATGACCTCCACCGCCAAAGGCGGTAACCGACCGGATGCCGCAACAGAAGCAAACCAGGCCCTCTGGCCCAGCCGAGCCCGCGGGCTCGTGAAGCTCCCGTCGCCACGCTGCAGTAAGCATGTCGCCATCCAGACCATCACCGGTCCGAGCCACTCCTTCGACCACCGGAGGTAGCACAGCCACGCCCAGGCATGGCCCACCCAGCCCTAGATGGAGCCTGAAGGGCCCAGATCCGGGCCGGGAGGGCGCCACCAGCAGCCACCGCGTCACCCCCCGCCAAGAGGCTGCCTCGTCGCCACCTCGTCATCCGGCACGACGCGCCGCCGCCGGAACGTCACCGACCAGGGAGCACCGCTGCAGATCAGGAGACCCCGTGCCTTCCTCCCAAACGAGCGGGTAATGGCAGATCCGCCGCCGGCACCGCACGGGGGCTTTGCCCGGCGGCCCATGCTGGCGGCAGCGGCGGGAGGAAGGGAAGGAACAGGGCTGGGGGTAGGGTTTGGTGAATCGCCCCTGGTCGCCCACGGGGGACGACCAAGAGGGATGAAGCAGTTTTGATGTATCCGACTCTGTTAGCTTCCTGTTAATTATCGGTATGCTCTTTATCATAAATTAGTTCTCTCAGTTTCATCTAAATATGCATATATTTAGAAAAGTTTTAGTGTGGAGATACTTCTTCCGTCCACAAATGATTGTATTTCTAACATTTTTTATGAATCAAACTATTTCAAATTTGACCGAGGTTACGCAAAATCTATAATAATATTTATAAAACAAAATATCTATATATAAAATATATTCCATCATGAATCCAATTATACTATTTTGACGGCATAAAAATTGGTGACCTTTTATTTAAATCTACTCTCCAACAAATTAGAAGCACACTCTTTTGCGGGCGAACACAAAAGAAGTACACATATGTATCGAAATAAAGTTGAGACAACTAATTTGGGTTAGAGAGATTATTTGAAATATCAGTAAAAAAATATATGACTAATAACTACTAATTTGGGTTGAGACAAGTTTGATTAGCAATTACTACTCATGCTAAAAAAAAGCTACTCCAACTTAAAATGGAAGAAAAAGAGTGCTACATTGTCGCCCGGCCGAGGCATCATGGAATTTACAACATACTGAAGATGCAATGAATTGTGCGAACCAATTTAATTTTTAATATAATGTGTCAAAGGAGAGAGGGTGAGTTTTACATATTATTGATCACATATGCAATGATTATGCCTCACATGTTAGAGAAATAGATGGAGCCATATATATCATATATTAATATGTCTAGATAATATGATATTATTTAAGCCACTGCAAAATATAGTTTATTAGATATGTCCATATAGCTAAAATTACATTATATGTATAAACATAACATTAATGGATAAATAGACCACTTTTATCTAAATTAGTTTGATGGCTAGGTTAAGATTTTGTGGCGCGATTCAATGAAAAAATATTAATCATACAAATATATTAAAACAAGTTATTTTTTGTGGGATCATATTGTTAGCCGTGGTACAACTGAATTAAGAATTAACTAATGGGATGATTGTGAACTCGCACCATACCTTAATTTTTTTAAATTAAAATAAAAAGGCACTGCAATTTTTTTTAGCACAAACTGTTACTTTAGGTTAACATCTGTGCAAGGCCCAGGTAGCTTCTTTATCAATCAATACGTCGCTTATTGTAAAACAAATTCACAGACTCCCATAATAGAATGGTTCGGGCTATGGAAAACAATCTCTTTAGAAATAGCCGACTCCATTAAAAAATAATATTGCATACAGTTGCTATATGGTTGGCTAGCTATCTAGAACATGGTGTGAATAAATATGATAGGATATAAAGTATTACCGGTCAACTTGTACATAGTTGAGTATATTGATATACACATATGCATGTTTATGTGTTTTGGCAAAATGTCATGGTTGAGTACAGAGAAATCATCACAAGACAACTAGATTTATAATTTTAGTACAATAT
>QXEO01000514.1:0-66838 GCA_007115705.1 Dactylis glomerata
TGGTAGGATTTGAGTGAGAAGGATTTGAGCACTTTGTGTGCTCTTGCCATTGCATTTGGTGCATCGGTTTGAGTTCTCCTCGGAGATTCGGTAAGTGGAAGTTGTGAGCTTGTTACTCTTGGGTTCTTGGAACCCTAGACGGCTTAGTGGCCTTTGTGGCATATACTTGGAGCCTCCAATTAAGTTGTGGAGATTCCCCAACCTTTGTGGTGCCTTTGTGGCGATTTTTGGGAGCCTCCAATTAAGTTGTGGAGATTGCCCCAAGCTTGTACGGGTTCGGTGACCGCCCTCAAGTGTCCCATAGTGGATCGTGGCATCTTGCTTTGTGCGAGTGCGTGAGGAGAATAAGGTGAGCCTTTGTGGCGTTTGGTGTGTAGCGTGCCTCCGCATCTTGAGGTGAGCCTTTGTGGCATTTGGTGAGCATTGTGCTACCACATCTCAAGGTGAGGCCTTTGTGGCGTTCAGAGTGCATTAAGCTGCCACACCTCTCCAATGGAGACTAGCTTCCTTTGGAAGTGAACTTCGGGATACATCTTCGTCTCCTTCGTGCCTCGGTAACTCTTATCCGAGCTCCACTACTTATGCACTTTACATTTGTGGTAGCCATTGTGCTTGAAGTTATATATCTTGCTATCACCTTGCTCTTGTCTTGCTTAGCATAAGTTGTTGGTGCACATAGGTGAGCCTAGTCTATTTAGGTTTTGTAAGCTTGACAAATTAAACGCTAGTTTATTTCCGCATTTGTTCAAGCCTTTCGTAAAAGTTTTAATCGCCTATTCACCCCCCCTCTAGGCGACATCTGTGTCCTTTCAATTGGTATCAGAGCAAGGTCTCTCATTTTAGGCTTCACTGCCTTCAGAGCAAAGATGTCGGCTAGGGGATTAGTGCACAATGACACTTTTATATTCGATGGCACAAATTATGATACTTGGAGAATTCGCATGCTTAATCATTTTCGGGTCATGGACCCAAATATAGAGCGAATTGTAGATATGGGTTTTTCTCCTCCTAAGGATCCCACAAATCTATCTTTAGAGGATGAGAAGAACTCTTATCTCAATGCTCAAGCTATTAATGTCTTATCCAATGTTGTGAGCATTGTAGTTGTGATGTCCATTATGCCTTTTTGGAATGCTCATGAGTTATGGACAAAGCTTCAAGAAAAATATGATGTGTCCAAGTTTATTGAGGATGAGTGTATTCCTTCCACTTCCGGTCGAAATGAACTTTCTTCCACTTCACCGATGTGTGGCAAGACACAAGGTAATGACATGGTGAGTGGTGATGGAAATTGCAATGTTGATAGTGAGCTTACTTTTGATAATCATTCATCTCGATCTCATTGCAATGCTTCATCTTTGGACTTTAACACTTCTAGCACCATAAATGCTTTACATGCTTGTGTTAGTCCTTGCATATCATGTGTAAGTTGCTTAAATAAATCTCATGATGATATGCTTGCTCTGTCTAGTGGCCATGATAAAAATGCCTCTATTTCCTCTAGTCTTTGTGTGGCTAACAATGTAGAGGAAACCGGAGATTCTATTGACCAAGACAAAGTTTTGATTGGAGCTTCAAGTATTTCATCCTCATCATCATCTCTTGGTTCCCACATATGTCTTATGGCTAGGGATTCAAAGGTAACTCCTTCTTTGGAACCCACTATATCTAGTGATCATGAAGAAGAGGATGATTATGTTGCCTCTTTAAAAAAGAAGGGAGAAATATTCTTTCATGCTATTGGTAAGAACAAAATTGCTTGCTCTAACTTCGTTCATATTTTGGTTGCTGCTATTGAGAGCCAGAAAATTATTGTTGAGCTTCAATCTCATGACGAAGAGCAAGAAGAATCTATTGAGAATCTTCATAGTATTGCCAATGATTTTAAAAAGACTCTTTTAAAAGAACAAAGCACCAACGAAGCTCTTGAGGAGAATTTTGCTCTAGAATTGTCTAGAGTAAAGGAAACCCATGATAGAGCTCTTGAGGTGGCAAATGATTTAAAATTAAAAAATGATAAGCTTGTTTTTGTTAATGCTAAACTTCTTGAGGATGTTGAGCACCTCAAAAATGGCTCTAGGGACATTGAGAGTGTGCTCACCAAACTCACCGAGTCACATGAGCAACTGAAAGCTTCTTATTTAAAAGAGTGTTCCAAGTTGCCTTCTCCTCTTTCGGTTAATCATGATGCTTGTGCTACTAACTCTACTTCTTGTGAGGCATCTATCTTGAAGGAGAATGTTGAGCTAAGGGCTCAACTTGAGTTGCTAACTAGCAAGTATGGGATATTGGAAGAAAGTCATGAAATTCTATCTAGCTCTAATGAGGATCTTCTAGTGTCCCATGCTCGCCTAAAGTTAGCTTATGAGGATATGTCTACAAAGGTAACATCTTGTGAACCTCATGTGGTCACTAGCACTACTTCCCAAAATGCTATATTGCCATGTGCTAGTCCTTGTAATTCATCCACTCATACTATTGCTACATCACTACTACAGAAATGCTTACCAGTGACGGGCCCTTTTGGCTTACTAGTGACGGGCAAAGCGCCCATCACTGGTATGCTGTCACTGGTAACAGGTTACTAGTGACGGGCAGATTGCCCGTCACTAGTATATTCATTACCAGTGACAAGCTTATTTGTCTTGCCCGTCACTACTAAGTTTTTACGAATTAAAAAAATATAATTTTATATCCAAAATTCATTCATACATACAATTGATCCATAATTGCATTCATTCCACAGAAGTATCTCAAATACTGGTCACTCTTCAATATCTATTGTACATTTATTTTTCATATAACTTTCTAACAACTACTATCAAGTCTCTAGTGATAACTGAAACCAAAACAATTAATACTGCAGCGCAAGAAAAACAAATTGCATAAGCATGACCACCAATATAGCCCTGCATGTATGATTGCCAATATAGCCCTGCATGTATGATCGCCAATATAGCCCTGCATGTAAAATCAGAAGCTCGGCGTAGGCCTCTAGCATATTGTTCTTCATGACATCAGGACCTTCTCAAGTTCTGATTCCAGCAACCCCAACAACCAGATCCTCACCCTACGTAGAAAAAACTTTTCAATTAATTATGCGCAATCCATAGATGCTACTATCCTACTTGCTTAATGTAACTTTTTACAAAAGTTTGCAACATGTACTTCTTTAATGTTATTTTACCTTCTTTAATATTTTTTGACCAGATTATGTAGGCACAGAGAACTTTACTAGGCTAACATTTTTTTATTGTGTTGGTCTCACCTTATATTGGCATGTTAGTGCGCGTTAATTTAGTGTAACATTTTGTATATGATGATATTTTTTGTCTTTCCTAGTTGCAAGAAGAAGTACCGTCTCACTTGTTTTGACCTCAATAGCAAGCAATCAATGCAGAGACTTGAAGATAATGGAGAAAACATTACCTTGTAAAGGATTGGAACTGCCATCCAAGCATCAGATTTAGTCACCATAGAATGTTTCCATATCCAATATTCATTAGCTATCATTAGAAGGCTTGGTACTCGACGGCATGTTAAAAGGAAATTCTGACCTGGTGAGAAAAAATAGAGCTAAAAGTTCCATGACAGAAGTTGTACTACAACTAATAACTCATGATGACCAAAGACCAATACTTACTGTGAACTTCTCTGGAATTTTCAGAATGTAACTCACTACTTCATACTCCTGAAAAGAACACCAGCCCATTGCTTAACATTCCGTACTGTACTGTTCAAATATTTAACACATTGACATGTAGCAATCCACTTCAGTTCAGTGAATTTAAGCAATTAAAATTCTTTGACCAGATTCCACAATAGAGAAACGATATACTTTTGGAAAAAAATAATATCCTATAAACATATCAGAAGATACTCCTCAATCTCCTATTACATCTGTCACCTGTTTATTTTCACACTGAAAAAACATATCTGTATAACACGTTTAAGGTACTATATTCACTATCTGATCTCGAACCATGCTCGTAAAAGATGAGTTCACGGACAAAACACGAGTGAAACGATTTTCTTTTTGGACAAAAATAAATAGGATCAGTATAACATAAAAGATACGTAGAACGATTTATTGAAATAACAGATTGCTGTGCATCTACTTGAGCTATGAACCAGACCTGTGAAGCCGATCCTTTTAATGAGACCTAAAGCTCATCTATCACTGCAACTTCCGAACCTCGCTTGTTACACATGGTCGTGGAGCCACACTTTGATTCACAAGTACTAGTGTGATCCAGAGGTAAAGGGTGGTGAACTGGTGATCGATGATGAATAGAGTTGGCGTGGTGTCTGATGTACAGAAAAACAAAAATAGCTTTGTAGTTTCACACGACGCATCACTTCAGAGCTACTGTATGGATAACAGAAGACCTGAGATAGGGTTTGACGAATTTTACTATGTGATGGAAAAAAATGCAGTGCTAAAAACGGAAGTGTGATAACAATTCACAGCTGTATCACATGTTCTTCCTCTGTGTTCCATATAAGGGGAATTTAGGAACTAAATCATACGCACGAGCTTACCAGAATGACGAAGGCCAAGGCCTTGCCGAACATCGCGGCTGCAGAATGCATGGGGGCAGGGCGGTGCTGCGGATCTCGTTCATCCTTTTCTACCCCGTCTTCCGCAGAGCACCAACTCATTGAATCACATGCGCCATACTCCGACTACTCCACAGCCGATCTCCTTTGCCGCTACAGCTCGTGCGCTTCTCCGTATGTTGGCAGTGGAGGGGGACTCCGAGGGGAGGGGTGGGGCTTGGTTCCGGGGAGGGACTTGCCGGCATCGATCCAGGCCTCAAGGAGGCGGATCTTGTCAGTGTCCCGACTGCGGACATACTTGACCACGAGGGCGGTGGGGTTAGGAGGCCTCTAAAACTCCGCCCCTTGTGGAATTCCTCGTCGAGCTCCGGAGATTTGACGCAGCTCCGTGCCGGCAATACCTCCGCTCGTCCAAGCTGCAACTCGATGGGATTCAATGTGCGTCGATGGATAGATCTAGGATCGGTTGGAAGAAGGGTGGGACGATGGACTCGGGCAAAGCGGTAGGGTGAACGATAGGATTTGTTTCCTTACTTTTTTTCTTCTTTTTTCAGATGGCCGCAGGACTAACTTATTGCGTAATGGTTGACACTTTGCGGGAAGGTTCCACTATGAGAGTCAATAATCGTGTACAGCCACACGCTAGTGACAAGCCGTTTTAGAGGCACGTCACTCCAAGAACCACTACGTGTGGCAGGTGTCGGTAACTGTCCGTCACTGGCAAATTTGATCAGTTGAAAAGATGTTTATCAAAATACTAGTGACATGCATTCGTAGTGCCCGTCACTTGTATTTTTTACCAGTGACGGTCATTTATCCGCCCGCCACTAGTATGGTTACTAGTGACGGACTTATTTTTGGCCATCACTAATAACCTTGCGGCTATAAGCAATTCTGTAGTAGTGCATCTTGTGATGAATTACTCTCCTTGCATTGTTGCTCTAACAATATAGCTTCTACTTCCTCTAGTACTTGTGTTGTAACTAACCATGTAGAGGAAATTAAAGAGCTCGAGGCCCAAGTCACTTTATTGAAGAAAGACTTGGTAAAAAGTCATGAAGGGAAGTCCAAACTTGACAAGATGTTGAGTGCGCAAATATCCCCCAATGACAAGAGTGGACTTGGATTTATCTCCAACAACAAGAAGAAGTCCAAAATCTTCAACAAGAAGAAGGGCCAAGATCAAGTCAAGGATCCAGCCAAGATTGTTTGCTTCAAGTGCAAAATTGAAGGGCATCATGTTAGGTCTTGCCCATTGAAGAAGAAGCATCTAAGTGAGAAGCAAAAAGGGAAGCGGCCTCAAGCTCAAACTCAAGTCCTTCCTCAAGATGAAGAAAAGTTACCTCCTAAGAAGAATCAACCCAATGCTCCCATTGTGGAGAAATCAAATGAGAAGAAAGGAAAGATAAGATCTTGCTACATATGCCGTGAGAAGGGTCACCTTTCTTCTACATGCTCTATTGGTAACTCATCCAACCCTATCATAATCGATGATGCTTATTCACTTTGCAAGGATAAGGTTGGAAATGTGTTTGCCAAATTTGTTGGTACTCAAAGTGGTGTCAAGAAAAGAACCATTTGGGTTGCCAAACCTATTGTGACTAACCTCTTAGGACCCAACTTAGTTGGGGACCAACAAGCCAAAACTTGATCAATAGGTGTCTATTGGAGGGCCTTGGAGACTTGGCTATATCATGAAGAATTAAGGGATCTTCATTAATTATATTGTCTCAAGTCAATCAATTGGATTATCTTATTTCTATCATATATTCATTGTTCCTCCTTGCGGTAATATGTATTCAACTTATCTATATTGAAAGTTACTCGCCCCTTCGCATGTGTGTGGTTTTGTATCTTGCATGTGTTTGTATATGTTGTGCTCCCTAACTGCTTTATTTTGAGTAATCAAGTATGTGCATGTTGGTTTGCACACCATATACGGTTGTTATCGTTGAGCCCATTGCATCTTGATCTATCTTACTTGGCTCTTGTGAGTGATTAATGGACCATCCCATTTTGGGGGAGTGATATGCTTTGGCACTTCACAATCCTAAAAATATGTGTACATGAGGAATACCACTTAGTGTTGATATTTAAAGATTATCTAGTCTCTATGTGGTATGTCATTTTCATGAGAAATTCAAATTCTATAATGTCCATTAATCATCTTGTTGGATTCTATTTGCCTCTTGTTGGTAAAGTTTAATTTTCTAGGTTTGGAGATTCTATTGGTTCTACCCCAGAGACTCCGTTGGTTCTACCCCGGAGACTCCGGTGGTTCTACTCCAGAGAATCCGGTGGTTCAACCCCGGAGACTCCGGTCCCCCTCGGAATTTCCGGGCCCTATGGAAATTGACTTTAACAACTTATTTGAAAATTGGTTTTATCACATTATGGGGGAGTATTGTGCTTTGTGCATATTACAAATCCATGAAATGTGTATTTTTGAGGTTGTGTCACATAGTGTTGATATTGTAAATTATCTTGCTTCTATGTGGCATGTTTTCTCGAACAAGTTCCAATTTGCCAAATTGTTTTATTGCTCTTGTTTTGGATCTTGTTTGTGAGATTCTTTCTTGATAGGGTTTTCCTAAAATGTGGAATGCTACATCAAATTTGGAAAACCATTTGCTTCAAGCTATCCTAATCATTGCTTTGCGTGATTGTTTAACTATTTGAGTCTATCAAGAATATCTTTGTTTGGCATGGTGCTTAATTCTTATCCTTTTTCATATGCTCATTTGTTGTGAAGATGATCTTGGATTTATGTGTAAACTACCACCGGAAATAACTCCATATACCTCTTCTCCTTGGAAAATTGGTAATCTATCATGTGGTATTTTTATATTGATCATCTTTACTTTGGCTATTGCTTTTAATTGCCTTATCTCTCGCCAAGAAATATATTTGCCTTAACTCCCATTGTCTTTCTTGACTCTTGTGATTCCATTTGATTTTGTTGAACTTATTTTGTGTTATTTCTATGTAGGTAGATGTGATGATCCCATTTGTGTGCATTTTGTATCCAAATGCAAAATCATAAATAATGCACCAATCTTGGGGGAGCTCTCCTATATTTGTTATAACACACTCTTGTGCTTATTTCAATTGGTTTTGATTATTGTTGGAAGACAAATCTTTTCTTTTTGGTACTTAGTGTGCCATCATAAAAAGTGTGGAGAGTTTGATTTGTTGTTGGAACCTTACTCTCTTTGGGAGTTGCTTATCTCATTCCTTGTAATTTGTTTTCACTCTTAAAATGAGATATGTCCTTGAGCATGTGTCTTTTAGTGATTTTATGCTCATTGGCTTTTGATTTGTTCACTTGTTGAACTTTGGAACCAATCTTGTGTTGATTGGATTCTTTGATATAGTTTGGACAACTTTTAGTTTTCACACCTTTGTGTGACTTCTTGGTCTTCTTGGTGTTTTGTTCAAATTGTATCTCGCTTTGGCTCTTGAAAGTATTGTGCATGCATTCTTACTAAATGTATAATTTATGGCATGCTTTGCTTTCGTTGATCCAATATATAGGCAAAACTCTATCAAATCCTGAATTGGCTAAGTTGTGCATGAAATTCAAGTTCATATCTATATGCACATATTTATGTGGAGTTTGTCCTATATATTGTAGTTTCTCTAACTACTTTGGACCCAATGAGTTTGGGGACCATCTTGTACTTGAACTTTGTTTTTAGGTACATGGAGATATATTGGTGCTTGTCTCAATAATAAGGATGAAGTGGTGACTAAATTATAATTTGAGGCAAGCCAGGATTATTGAAGGACTCCTGTCTACTAGATCCTACCATTGATATCTCGGTAACAAGTATCTTCTTCATGCATACTTTTCTAGTATCCAACCTTGTGTAGGTTGTTTCATGGCATGGAATATCTTTATTTGCAAATGTTGTGCTTCTTGCAAAGGTCTTAATGAAACCTCTTTATTGCAATTGTGAGTAATTTGAGATGAGTGCATATTATTGGGAACATATAAAATCATGCTCATGATTCTCCTATCCCATATATGTCAATTTAGCAATTTTATTGCATATCAATTCCTCAAGTTTCTCACATGTGCAATATGGTTGAAAGTGTAAATTTAGTACTTTCTTTTGGTATCCTTATTTGTGATACTTGTTGCTTTTCTCAAAGTATCCCAACTATCTTCTTTCCCTTGTTCATATTTGTGATGTCTTTGACTTGTTTGTGGTTGAAGTTCATCAATATACAATAAGAAAATTTGAGCCTTTGGCCGTGCTTTAAAAGCAAAAAATCTCATTGGTATATTGCATGACTTCATTTTGGATATCATGTTCTATTCTTAGTATCTATTTTGTGTGTACATGTTTCTTTGTGATAATTATCTTTGTGATGTTGTCTACTTAGAAACTATACACATGAGAGATGATATCTCCTTATTTGATATCTTATTTGAACCTTATGTGTTGGGATGGAATGCTAAGCAATTTCATTCATTGAAGACTATGTGGATGCTCTATGCTTATCCTTGTATTAGTCTTATAATATGCTTTGTCATTCATATCTCACATTCCTTTGGTTGAGCCTTTTAATATGTTGTCCCTTGCTTGTTGCTCAACCATTTGTTTGATGCAAGTGTTAAGCTTAATTTCTTCTCTATGATCTCTGGCAAATGGTTGCGTTTTAAATGTTATTAAGGGAGTGAGGATTCCATGTTGTGCAAATTATATTCAAATGCAAACATTCCATTTTTTTTGCACGTACCTTGGGGAGCTTCCTCATTTCATTTAAAGCACTATTTTGCGGTTATCATAGTATTTGACTTCACTTGTATCATTTTGTTTTGAATAATATTGAGGGAGTGATGATTCCATGTTTGTGCACCTTATACTTTAATTCAAATAGAATATTTTGTGCACAAACCTTGGGGAGCTTCCCCATATTATTTAGAGCACCCTTTTGGTCTTATCATAATATCTTTATTCAATTTGTTCTTTGGATCAATTAATTGCTCTCTTCATTTGTTGAAGTTTATCCACCATGTGATCTTATTTTATGTGCAATCTTTGGTCCTCAATATAGGATGATTTCCTCTGAGTTTTCATATTTGGATATGTGCATATGTTTTCAATTATACTTTTGGTTTATGCACACATTATGGAGGAACTCTCACTATATTGGCCTTCTAAGTTTTTCCGCCCATTTTGGCAATTGGTGCCAATGGGGGAGAAGTTTTGAGGGTTTAAAGGGAATTGGGTTTTATGCTTTGGTTTTGTTCTTTAGCATTTGCCTTTCATGCCTTGCATGGTTGAGTATATAGAGGAAACTCCACCAACAACCTTGGTTGGCAATATATGCAATGAAATCAAGATCATTCACACGTGCATAGATTGTGGGGGAGTTTGCTCTATATATGGTGGTTCTACTAACATCACATACTTTTGTAGTATTTGATGTTAGTGCAACTGTTTTGGTTCTTTAAATTCATTATATAAACCCTCTCAAAAAGATTGTCATCAATTACCAAAATGGGGGAGATTGAAAGAGCATGGAGCCACCATGTGTGGTTTTGGTAATTAATGACAATCCCTATGGACTAATGTTTGCATTGAGTTATATTTGTAGGACTTGTCCATAGACAATGCTTGAACCATTTGTTGGTTTCAAGGTTGTATGAAGAAGACAATGAAGAAGATTATGTGATGGCCAAGGTGTTATTCAAGTAGTTATCCAAAGATTGATCATAAACTAGTTGAGCCTATATCAAGTGTGTCTTGAAGAATAAGATTGAGTGAGCTCTTATTTGAATCTTCAAGACACCATCATTGTGGAGAAAGAAGAGTTGATTCAAGAATTGATCAAGCCGAAGCGCAAGTTCAAGATGGAATCTAGAAGAGATCATATGCTTGAAGCTTTCCATATATATTGTGATCATAGATAAGTGAAGATATGCTTAAAGAGAGTCTTTCCCATAGTGGTGTATGGGGGAGCAATTCGCAAGACTTCACCAAGCAATCAAGATCAAGAAAGGTGTTCCAACTTGAGGAAGACAAGACGGTCATAATCTAGCTCAAGTGGAATGCGCAAGGAAAAGGTATGTTCTTGATAGGGTTTCTTTCTTACCGGTCTCATAGTGTTAGTTGTGAGACCGGGTTATAGGATCGGTAGCCGTACTATCAAGAGGGGCTCTCGAGTGAGTAACTTAGTCATATCGTTCGGAGAGAGCTCAAACCTTTGCATTCTTGGCATCATCTTTCTTGGTTCTTATTTGGATTTTATCCATGTGAGGTTCTAGAGCTTGTGGTTATTTCCATGACAAGCTCTAGCTCATCAAAAACAGATTTTGCATGAAACACTTATTGAGTTTTTGGTGTTTGGAGGTTTTACCGGTTCGTCTTTGAAGAGAGGTCAAACCTCTCATCATTTGGTTTTATCCTCCCTTGTTGGACTATGATGTTTCTATGCATATACTTGTAGAGCTCGTTGTTGTGATTCCAACGAGCCCAAGATCATCAAAAACGGAGTCCGGATGCTCAAGTTATGGTCGTTTTCGTGTTGGTGTTGCTGCCAGTTTTTGGGTGGCCGGAGTCTCCGGCCCGAGACGCAAAGTCTCCGGCCCAACTCCGGCCTGGCACCTGATTCGTCCGTCCTGAGGCCCCCGAATGACCCCGGGGCACCAGAGACTCCGGCCCCCAAGGCCGGAGACTCCGGGGTAAGTCCCCAGCAAGGGCTAGTTTTCATGGGGGACCTTTATAAGGCCCCCTTCTTCTTCCTTGGGCTGGTTGGCTTCCTATTCTCTCTCTCCTCCATTGTTGACCTTGAAGCTTTGCTCTATCTCTCAATCCCTCTAATGATTCTTGCATCTTCTTGAGGGAAAAGAGAGAGGAGATCTAGATCTATCTTTCCACCAATCAAAATCTCCTCTAAGTGAGGGGAACCTATTGGATCTAGATCTTGGAGTTCTTTGTGGATTTCCTTTGTTCTTCCTCTCATATCTCTCCATAGCATTAGTTGCTTTGGTAGGATTTGAGTGAGAAGGATTTGAGCACTTTGTGTGCTCTTGCCATTGCATTTGGTGCATCAGTTTGAGTTCTCCTCGGAGATTCGGTAAGTGGAAGTTGTGAGCTTGTTACTCTTGGGTTCTTGGAACCCTAGACGGCTTAGTGGCCTTTGTGGCATATACTTGGGGCCTCCAATTAAGTTGTGGAGATTCCCCAACCTTTGTGGTGCCTTTGTGGCGATTCTTGGGAGCCTCCAATTAAGTTGTGGAGATTGCCCCAAGCTTGTACGGGTTCGGTAACCGCCCTCAAGTGTCCCATAGTGGATCGTGGCATCTTGCTTTGTGCGAGTGCGCGAGGAGAATAAGGTGAGCCTTTGTGGCGTTTGGTGTGTAGCGTGCCTCCGCATCTTGAGGTGAGCCTTTGTGGCATTTGGTGAGCATTGTGCTACCACATCTCAAGGTGAGGCCTTTGTGGCATTCGGAGTGCATTAAGCCGCCACACCTCTCCAACGGAGACTAGCTTCCTTTGGAAGTGAACTTCGGGATACATCTTCGTCTCCTTCGTGCCTCGGTAACTCTTATCCGAGCTCCACTACTTATGCACTTTACATTTGTGATAGCCATCATGCTTGAAGTTATATATCTTGCTATCACCTTGCTCTTGTCTTGCTTAGCATAAGTTGTTGGTGCACATAGGTGAGCCTAGTCTATTTAGGTTTTGTAAGCTTGACAAATTAAACGCTAGTTTATTTCCGCATTTGTTCAAGCCTTTCGTAAAAGTTTTAATCGCCTATTCACCCCCCCCCCTCTAGGCGACATCTGTGTCCTTTCAGAAAGGTATGGAACACTTCCCTAGGAAAAGAAAGAAATTACTTTTTGACTCTATTATTAGAGCAAATTATGAGCTTGATGCTTCATCAATTGATATTACTTGATTCGCAATTTTCTGCGCCTAGCTCAAAGGCGTTAAAGAAAAGCACTCTTGGGAGATAACCCAATGTTTTCTTTTCAGCACTTTTTCTTTTATTTGAGTCTTCGAAGTCATTACTACTGTAATGACCGCTCCTTATCTTCTTTATTTCGTTTTTGTGCCAAGAGAAGCCTCTAATTTGAGCGAGGTAAAGATTTGGGGATGTTGCTGTCCTGAAACTGTTTTCGGTGCTGCACCATAAAAATTCGTATAAATTCTCTGTTTATCTTTTGGACCTGCGATTTCTTGTGCATATGCCCCAGGTTATATCCAAACTTTTGTTAGTTGAACACTTTTTAATTTGATCAACAGAAAACCCCTCAAAAATTCGACCTTTGTCAGCTGTTCAGTTTTGACAGATTTCTGCCAATATTTGTGTTTGCCACTTTATCGCTTTCTTTTGAGTTCTTTTGATCACGGAACTTTTTGGGAGGTTGCTACAGTAGTATTTGCTATATATGTGGTGGTTTTGAGTTGAAACCTGAAGCAAAAATAGGTTGATTATATGTTATGCTTACACTAATGTTGCTAATAGAATTGTGTTTAGTTTTGTATGAAGGAAGTTTTCAAGTGTAGGGATTGGAGAATGATGAGATGAGTGAAGAATGGACAAAAGCTCAAGCTTGGGGATGCCCATGCATCACCCCAAGAAATATCCAAGAAGTACAAGCGTCAAAGCTTGGGGATGCCCCCGAGGCACCCCTTCTTCGTCGGCAAAAATCAGGTCACCTTTCAAAACACTATATTTTTATTGCTTCATGCACTATGTGTTTTTCTTGGAGCGTCAGTTGTTTTAGTTTTCTTAGTTGGTTTAGTTTGTTTGTTTGCTTCAATAAATGGTTGGACCCCAACAAATTTCCTTTGGAGGAGATGTACTCCTTTTCATTTGCAAAGAACGCTCTAGTTTTCACTCTTATTAAAAATCGAGTGTTCTTCTTTTCCTGCTACTGCTTTTGGTTTTCGTTTTCGCCTTGATTTGCGTTCAGACCTTGTCATATCTTTTCATCAAGGTGTATTTTTGCCTCTGATCTTTATTGGTTTTCATCAAAAGAGGTGTTTATAAAAATTTCAAATGGTGTTGGAAAAGAGAAAAAGCTTTGTGCAAAATAGTGGTACAAGAAGGAGCTTGTGTAGACTGCGGCTTAGGCTTTTTCATGTCATGCTTGATGTCTTTTTGATAGTATGCTTAGTGGTTTTGCTGTAGCATGACTTGTCTCAAATAACTGAGATTGCTTAATGAGCCTTTGAAAAAATCATGCGTTGTTTTTATTGTATGGAAGCATTATTTTGGTTTTCTCCTTGATGCTTTTATTTGGGTTGACTTGGCGCATGCTCACACATGTTAGACTCTTACAAAGTCGCCAATAGCCTTCATGATCATTTAGTTTTTGACTTTTGATGCCATCTTATGCTTCTTTTAATGTCGCTTTGTCGCTTTGCATGATTATGGCCATTATTGCTCTCTTAGTTGGTCGCTCCCAGTCTTTTGCTAGCCCTCGCCTTGTACTGAGTATGAGCTCCACTCGTGCATCCAACTCCTAAAAGCCAAAGTTTTCCAAAGTGTCCACCATACATACCTACTAGCAATTTGCTATTCCAAGTAAATTTGACTTGCTTTTATTTTCTCTTCAAATTAAACTCTTACCAGTGTTATGCGAAATTCGGTCAGTAAAGCTCTCACGAACCGAAAGGCACACTTTACTTTTTCCTGTTCTTAAAAATTTGACATTGTGGTCTCTTATGTTGAGTTGTTATGCTTGCAAGTTGTAAGTTGGATTCTAGCCCAGCCATGCTGTCATGGCGTAAGCTTTCAACATTGCACTTCTTATTTGAGTTGATATCGTGATCTTTTGTTTATGGATGCCTGCGGTGTGAAATGAATTGGGAATCTTGTGGGGATCATGGAGTTTGTATATGTGTTAGGGAAACGCCGAGCCGCCAATCTAAGCCATGCATAATTCATGGTGGAAATTTGCAGCATACCCATGGTGAACATTCGACGACGCATCTCACAATAAAAAGCTAAACAAAAGGCAAATAAAAGAGATGTCGATGTGTTCATTGTCTGCTTGTCCTGTCATTTTGGTGTGGGCTTGTTCCATGTCATCGGGCACGGAGGTACCCCATTGGCGGTTCTCAATGATACGCATATACTTACAATGACAAGAGCCTTGCTTGGGACTCTAAGTAAAGTAGCATGAGGTTTGGGTACTCGTATTCATGGGGCACGAGGTCTTCAACTTATGATTTGTCAAGCATATGCATCATAATTGTTCTCGCATTAACTTTAACCATTCAAGATGCTTATGATGGGGGCAATGAGAGCTCAAAGCCGGTAAGTACCATAATTTTTGAAGGTTATAAAACTTGCAATCACTGCTTCCCTCTGCGACGGGCCTTTCTTTTACTTTTATGTTGAGTCACCACCTTCTTTCTTTATGCACCATTAAGAGAGCATAGTTGTCATTCTTAGTGTGATATGCATTGTCCCAAAGTTCATTGATTGACTCATATTGTTGGTTTCACTTGTTCTTAAATTATTTGTATCTAGTCGCCCTCTTAAACTTGAAGGTGTCCTATGCATTTATGTTTTGCTCTCTTTGAAGGACAAGCTGAAAACCATTTGTATGTTTTTCCTTATGATTTGAACACACGTTTGACTTTCATTGTTTCATTTTCATGATCTTTTGTTTGTGTTCATTTGCATGTTTACAACATGGTTGCTAAGTTCTTATTGTCAAGATTATATCTTCATGCCCATGTTTTAAGTTCTTATGATCCTAGCTCACAAATGCTTACATATATGATCAAGATTGTGTAGGTGCATGTCACCTCAAAAATTATTCTTTGTTATCACTTACCTACTCGAGGACGAGCAGGAGTTAAGCTTGGGGATGCTTGATACATCTCCAACGTATCTATAATTTTTGATGCTCCATGCTTGTTTTTACACCATTTGCCTATTGTTTCGTTACACTTAGTGGCACTTTTATGCATTTTCCAGAACTAACCTATTAACGAGTTGCCACAGTGCCAGTTTCCTGTTTTCTGCTGTTTTTGTGTTTCAGAAGTGATACACAGGAAATATTCTCGGAATTGGACGAAACAAGTTCCTGAAGTCTTATTTTACCCGGAAGCTTCCAGAGATCCGAAGGAGAGTAGGAGGGGGGCCACCAGGGCCCCACAAACAGGGGTGGCGCGGCCAAGCCCCTAGCCGCGCGGGCCCCGCGTGAGGGCGCATGGCTCCTCCTCTGACATCGCGCCTTCGCCTATAAAGACCCCCCGATGGAAAAAACCTAAGTACCCGATCAATTTTCCAGAACACATCGCGATCCGCCGCCGCCGTCGACCCGAAGATCGGGAGGGTCCAGAAGCTCTTCCCAGCACCCTACCGGAGAGGGGAATCGCCACCGGAGGTCTTCTTCATCGCCATGCTTGCCTCCGGAGCGATGAGTGAGTAGTCTACCTTGGACTATGGGTCCATAGCAGTAGCTAGATGGTTTTCTTCTCCACCATGTGCTTCATGTTTAGATCTCATGAGCTGCCCTACATGATTGAGATCACCGTTATGTAATTCTACATGTTTGGTTTGTTGGGATCCGATGAATATTGGTGTTTATGATTACGTTGCTGTACTGAATATTATCTTTTGTTATCTCTATGTTGTTTATGATCTTGCATGCTCTCCGTTGTTAGTAGCTATCTTGGCCGAGTAGTTGCTAGTGACTCCAAGAGGGGGTATTTATGCTCGATAGTGGGTTCATGCCTCTATTTAATCTGGGGGAGTGACAGAAACCTCTAAGGTTGTAGATGTGTTGTTGCTACTAGGGAGAAAACAACATTCATATGCTCAAGGGCATATGCTTTGTTTACATTACACACTTTGCTTAATGCAATTATCTGTTGTTCGCAACTTAATACTTTTGGGGTGTTCGGATTGATATCCCCGGGAGTGGATTATTAGTCATAGATGCAGTTGGATGGCGGTCTATGTATTTTGTTGTAATGCCCAGAGTAAATCTCATAGTGATCTTCTTGACATATCACGTTTATCTTTATTCTATCAATTGCCCAACTGTAATTTGTTTACCCAGCATGTGTTATTTATCTTATGGAGAGACACCACTAGTGAACTGTGGACCCCGGTCCTATTTACATCATATTGCTATCACCTGTTTACTTTACTCGCACTGTTTACTTTACTTGCATACTTTACTGTTTTCCACTCGATACGCTCATAATCTTTGTTTCAAGCAAACCGGTGAGATTGACAACCTCATCGCAAGTTGGGAACAAAGTACTTGGTTGTGTGTGTGTAGGTTCCGCATCACCTTCAGTCATCATTGTCTCTCCTCTCCTGACCGATATTAAACCTTGGTTTCTTAACTGAGGGAAAACTAGCTGCTATACTCATCATACCTTCCTCTTGGGGTTCCCAACGGGCTGGTTATCCACCACGCACAAGGACAGTCTGCTCCCACGTCAACCACACGCCAGCATACATCTTTTTGAAGAAGATTAGTAAGAGGCTTTGAAATCTTAGAGAAATCTTTAATAAACCTCCTATAGAAGCCAGCATGACCAAGAATACTACAAATACCTTTAACATCTCTGGGACAGGGCATTTTCTCAATTGCCTCTACTTTTGCTCTGTCAACTTCAATACCTCTTTCAGAAATTTTATGTCCAAGGACAATTCCTTCATTCACCATAAAGTGGAATTTCTCCCAATTAAGAACAAGGTTAGTTTCTTCGCACCTCTGCAAAACTTTATCAAGGTTGTGCAAACAGTTATCAAAAGAAGTTCCATAGACGGAGAAATCGTCCATGAAGACCTCCACAATTTCTTCACAAAAGCCATGAAAAATAGTAGACATGCATCTTTGAAAAGTAGCAGGAGCATTGCATAAACCAAACGGCATACGTCTATAAGCATAAGTTCCATAAGGACAAGTAAAAGTGGTTTTCTCTTGATCTTCCTTCTTAACTGCAATTTGAGAAAAACCAGAATAACCATCAAGGAAACAAAAATGAGTATTCTTAGACAACCTTTCTAGCATTTGATCTATAAACAGTAAAGGGTAATGATCTTTCTTAGTAACTTTGTTTACCTTCCTATAGTCAATGCACATTCTATAACCAACTACTACCCTTTGAGGAATAAGCTCGTTATTCTCATTAGGCACAACAGTCATACCTCCTTTCTTAGGAACACAATGAACAGGACTAACCCATCTACTATCAGCAATAGGATAAATAATACCAGCATCAAGGAGCTTTAATACCTCATTTCTTACCACATCCTTCATCTTGGGAATTAGGCGGCGTTGATGCTCCACGACTGGCTTCGCGTCTTTCTCCATATTAATGGCATGCTGACATAAAGTGGGAGAAATCCCTTTTAAATCATCAAGAGTATATCCCATAGCTCCTCGGTGTTTCCTCAATATCTCCAATAATCTTTCTTCTTCCTTTCCTGAAAGTTTAGAGCTAATAATAATAGGATATATTTTCTTATCATCTATATAAGCATATTTAAGATTATCAGGCAAAGGTTTTAATTCAAACACAGGATCTTCCTTAGGTGGCAAAGTGGTACCAAGATCCTCCACAGGTAGATTATGCTTGATTAATGGTGGTTGACGAAGAAGAATGTCATCAATCTCTTCTCTTTCCTTGCTGAAAACATCACTTTCGTGATCTTCCATGAATTGCTGCAAGGCATTATTAGGAGCAAGAGCGAAGCAAGCTGTTCAACTCGAAAATTTTCATTAGGCGTGTCATTTTCATAAGAAGTCTTAGCAAACTTGGAAAAATTAAACTCATAAGACTCTCCATTGAACTTAGTAAAAAAATTCTCCTTCTTACAATCTATCACGGTGCCACATGTGTTCAAAAATGGTCTACCAAAAATAATAGGACAAGTTTTACTAGCCTCCTTACCAAGTACTAGAAAATCAGTAGGGTATTTAGTCTTACCGCAAAGAACTTCCACATCTCGAACAATACCAAGAGGCCAAACAGTTTCTCTGTTAGCAAGCTGAACAACCACATCAATATCTTCAAGTTCACAAGCGCCAATCTCATGCATAATTTCTTTGTAAAGCTCTAAGGGAATAGCACTTGCACTAGCACCAATATCACATAAACCATAATAGCAATGATCTCCAATCCTGACAGAAATAACAGGAACACTTGTTTTCCTATGCTTTTTAGGATGTGAGAGAATGTTAGAAGCATCTTCACAAAAAAGAATATATTCATCCCCTACATCTTTAGTAACAAGATCTTCAATATAGCTACAGGAGACTTAATAGTAATTTGCTCATCAGGTTCTGCAGCTTTCTTAGTACTTTTATTAGACACACTTACCAAAGTAGAATACTTCTTTACCTTAGCAGGGAAAGGTGTCTTCTCAAAATAAGGCTCAGGCACAATGCTATCAACAGTACAAACTTTAGTAGCTGCAGCAGGTATATGACTAATAGAGTCTTTATAAGGCGCATGATATTTGTTCCAATCTTTCTTTGGAACATCAAGATAAGAGGCAAAGGCCTTAAGACAATTAGCAAGTATTTGTGAATCAAGGCCATAAGTAGTGCTAACACTATGAAAGTCATCGGTCCCCATAAAAGATTTAATGCATTCATAATCATAGTTTATACCTGACTTCCTACCTTTGTCGCTTTCCCAACCTTCAACATTCTCTTGTATACGGTCAAGAAGTTTCCACTTAGCATCTTCTTTCATATGAGTAAATGATCCAAAGCAAGAAGCATCCAAGTAATCCTTATCAGGAAGAGTAAGCCGCGCATAAAAATTATCAATAACAATATTATTGGGGAGCTCATGAATGGGGCATTTGAGCATTAGTAACTTCAATCTCTCCCACGCTTGGGCAATACTCTCTCCATCATGAGGCCAAAAATTATATATCCGGTTACGGTCTTTATGAATTTCACTTGGAGGATAAAACTTGGAATAAAAGAGAGGTACAATATCCTCCCATGCCATAGATGGACCATCTTGGAGTAGTCGATACCACTCTTCAGCTCTGCCTTTCAATGACAATGAGAATAATTTCTTCTTGACCTGGCTTGGTGAAATACCTGCACATCTGAACAACTCGCATAATTCTTGTATAAATAATAAGTAATCACCCAGATGGACAGTTCCATCTCCTGAATAGCAGTTATCCATAATACGCCCAACAATTTTCATAGGTATTTTAAAAGGATCAATTTCAGCAGGTGGTGGCGGTGGTGGTTCATCCACATGTGCAGCAGTAGTAGAAGTGTTTCCAAATAGGAAACCAAATGGAGAGTTCTCCATAGCAGAGTAAAATAAAAATAAAAGACAAAATAAAAACAATACTCACAGTGACGGTTACCTTTACCAATTCCGCTCTTCAATAGCGCTACACTCCCCGGCAACGGCGCCAGAAAATAGTCTTGATGACCCACAAGTATAGGGGGTGTATCGTAGTCAAGGTTTAAAATAGCGCGCTATTTGTTTTAACGCGACCCTTCTCCAGACGCTATACATGCTATAACGTGCTAATAGCATGCTATATTTAAAAATAGTGTTTTGATTTTTTAGTAAAAAATAAAGTATTTTAATAAGAATAAAGTATATAGTGAAATAGATAGATGTTTTTGCATGATTAGTTATGTTTAACAATTAAGATTTGTATCATATGTTTGCTTACTTAACACCTTTATTATATGATTACTTACTCCACACTAGTACAACAAAAAAATAGCGTGCTATTTTTTGAAATAGCGCTGATGCTATGATGTTTTAGCGTGATATAGCATGATATTTTACGAATAGCGCCATAGCGAGAAAAATTATAAAAATTTAGCGTGAACCCCAAAATATGCTATAGCGCGCTATATAGCGGGAAATAGCGCGCTATTTTTTTCCTTGATCGTAGTACTTTCGATAAATAAGAGTGTCGAACCCAACGAGGAGCAGAAGGTGTTGATGAGTAGTTTTGATCAAGGATTCACTATAAATACTAGCAAACAGGTTTTCAGGGGTATTTGGTAATACAAGTAAATAAAGTGCGAGCAAATAAAAGACAGTAGTAATAATTGCAGCAAGTGGCCCAATCCTTTCTTCAGCAAAGGACAAGACGGTTGTGTAACTTATAATAACCAAACATTCTCGAGGACACACGGGAGTTTCTGTCAAGAGCTTTCGCTTCATAAAGCCAATAGTCTTTATTGGTTTGATAGGTGTTATGGGGGTGAACCTGTGCTAGTGCACTACCCTTACTAGGATAAATACACACTTGTGATTATACCCTCCTACAAGCATCCGCAAATACAAGAAAGTAATTAAGATAAATCTAACCACAGCCTTAAACTCTAAGATCCTACGCTCCCTGGTGCAATGGTTTCCCAACGGAGGTTTAGGTTTCTGTCACTCCAGCAACCCCACAATTGGTAGCCAAATACACAATGCATATCACTAGGCCCATAAATGGTGAAGTATCATGTAGTCGACGTTCACATGACACCACTAGTGAAATAGCGCCACAACAATATCAAACCATTAAATATTCTCAACAATAATTCACTACTAACATCTTGACTTCTCCCTTGTCCTCAAGAACTAAATGAACTACTCACAAGACATCATATGGATCATGATCAGAGGTGAAATAATGGTAAATAATAATCTGAACATAAACCTTAATTCAACGGTTCCACTCAATAGCATCAACTACAAGAGTAATCAACACCGGGAAAGTTTCCCCTACGAATATAACAAGATCCAACTCAAGATGTTACAGCAGGATGGCGTGGTGATGGTGGAGATGAAGGTGCTGGTGATGGAGATGATGATGATGATGATGATCCCGATGAAGTCCGGTGCGATGGTGAGGACGATGGCGACGATCTCCCCTCTCTGGGAAGGAATTTCCCCAGCAGATTTCTGCCTGTCGGAGAGCTTTTCTCTCTCTGGTGTTTTCTACCCCGCAGAGGCGGCGGTGTCTAACTCTGAGCCCCCCCCCTTGACTTAGGTTTTCGGGGACGATGAAGTACGCGAAGGGGCGAGACCAGAAGTGGGCCAGGGTGGCCTCACACAGGGCTGGCGCGGCCAGGGGTTAGGCCGCGCCACCCTGGCGTGAGGGCCCCTCCTGGCTCCTCTCGACTCCTCCTTCTGGCTTCCTGAGTCTTCTGGGAAAATATAATTTCCTGGTATTTTTCTGGAATTTTCCTGATCTTCAAAATATGGTCCCTTGATGGTCCTTTTCCAGCAGAATCCTGACTCCGGCAGCAAATCCTCCAATGATCATCAAACATGTGAAAACAAGGGAAATAACATAAGTATCAACTCTAAATATGAAATATATCAATGAATAACAGTAAATTATGATACAAAATAGTGATGCAAAATGGACGTATCAAGGCACCATTTTGTGGGTGCTACACCACGCCGTCTCGGTTTGTTAGTTTTTAGGTAAACCCTAGATCCTCAGATCATTAGATGGTGGGGCTCTAAGTGTCACTCACATCCATGGACGCATCTAATGACATTAAGTAATGTGCCACTATGTTGGGACTCCAAGTGCAGAGTATTGTAGCAAGAGTAATTTCCCCCACAAGGAAAACTCGAGGTTAATATCGAACTCTTGGGGAACAGTCAAAAAAGCTCTCTTCATTCTCATCATGCACCTATAAAATAAACTCCTTGTCTTTCATCCCCAACTGCAACGAGTGGTTGCCAAGCACAAGGTTTCAGAATAAGTACAACTAATAAAATAAAATAACATCATGCACCTATAAAATAAACTCCTTGTCTTTCATCCCCAACTCCAACGAGTGGTTGCCAAGCACAAGGTTTCAGAATAAGTACAACTAATAAAATAAAATAAAAAAATTAAATGCTGAAAATAAACTAATGTTGTAAATAAAGATGTTTTGTATTTTTGATACAATTGCAAAAGATAAAATATATTTTGTATTTTCGGATTTAATTATAACTAAAAATAGTAAGACACGTGCAAGCATTGGAAAGGTGTTTCTTATGATTAAAATTGGACCGGGGTTCATGGTTTCAGTTGTCTACTCTCTCATAAAGAGTGGTGACGACATTAAGCGCAAGATAGATGACCGAAACAATGACATGAATTTATAATATTACTTAGTAATTTCATATGGGCATCATGTACTAAAATAAAGATGATAGTACACATCTTACGTATACTCCACTATTTTGGGTTGACTTTGACCAAAAATATTCATACAAAAAATTTGAAACCACTTTTACACAGCAGTATTTCGTGTTCTACTAGAAAACCAAGCTAAAATAGGTTAATACATTTTGAATCAAAAGTTTAAGGGGGGGGTGTGTAGGTACCCACATGCACACAGTTATGTTTTCGCTCCACTATAAAGGAATAACCTTCAAGCAATTGAGTATTAAGAATTAAACAGAGTATAGCCTTAGGTACTTTGACATGATGGTGAAAAATAAATATGCTACCGCTTGGACATATTACGTTGGAACGAAGTCCATGAATGTCAACTTAGGATTCTCAATTATCACTAAGAAATATAGCACATGCATTATTTTTCTCCCTAGTGAGGTAACTACGGAATTGGCAAACACCATAGCAGGTCATGAAATTGTTGTCACAATTCACTAGTACTACCAAGTTACTACATCTAATACACACAATCCCCCTCATACTCTTGCATACTAGTTGAATCAAAACAAGTAACAAAGAATGGGGTAACAATATGCATGTACTTATACATCAAGAACATAATAAAATATTCACATCTCATAGATTATCCAATAAAATAAGGATCCACCACATAGGAATTACATAATATGGCCATAATCATGTTGGGCAGCTCATATTGCACCTAAACATCATAGCACAAGAGAGAGATAGAACAAGCTACTGCCACAAACTGGTAGTCTATAGGTGGACTACTCCCTCTTCATCATGGTGGCAGTGTTGGTGATGCTGGAGAGGTTGGAGAAGCGATCGGGGGCGACTCCAGCAGCATTTCCCCCTTCAATCTTCGTAGGTACAGCCTTCGTTTTGTGGTTTCGTGTTACTCTGCTGCCTCCTTGAGGGAACGCCTAGGGGGTCTTTGTATAGGCGTTTTTAGGTCAAGATGAGTGATCTGGAGCAAAGATGGATGGCATGGAAGGCTCATGGGCCAAATGGCACCGGGTGGCACGGCCAGAGATGGGTCCCACACCACCATTGCTCATTTGGGCCCTGGTGGCCCACTCATGTGTTTCTTCATCCCAGGATGCTTCTTATGTAAAAATATTCATGCCAGAAAAATCCTACATCAATTTGAGTTCTGGAAGGTCCCTGAAACATCAAAATACACAAAATAGAAGTTTCATGTTCTGCATAGTTATAACCAAAATAAGGGGATCGATGGAAAATTCTCATAAACCAATGCAAATAATGATTATAAAATCTTAATATGTTGGAATATGCATCAGTAAACTAAAAAGTTCATGCATGAATTTTGCATGCATCAGCATCATCTAGGAGCTTCTATCTTCTTTGAAGCTGATGTAACTCTCGGCTCCTCAATGGGCTGCTCCTCTGGGAAACCCAAGATCTGGGTCTCTCGGATCAAATAATGGTGGCATCTGGCATCGATTCTCCCTCTTGGTGGATCCTTTTAGGAGCAGCTACTAGCTGGAGGAATTCGGAAGTGGTACAACATGGTATCTACCACGTTAATGATGATAGGTCTCGGTGCGTGGCACAATGGGGTCTCTGCTGCAAACATGAGAAGATGGACGCATGCAGGGTAGTGGTATTCTCCGGTGTCGTGGTGACATTGATTGCAAGCCTGGCATGGCATGGTCAATTCATTGATCACTATCCTAAAGATGGGTTGGCAAAATAAACCCACGCCAAGGGTCTGCTGATCCGGTCTGTGCTCCCAGCTCTCTGTTGGGAGGCTTTGGTGGGATTTTTGGTTTATATGTGGAACATTGCCACATTGGTGTGAGGTCAAGGTATAAGGCCATGGCCACCTGATACATGTAAAATGCGTACATAAATGTTGTAGTTTATTATCACATATTTCAACATATTTACATGTTATGAGATTTTATATTCATGTTTTTTATTGACTTACGGGGATTTTCCATTGATCCCATTTACTTGGTTTATAACTCTGTAGAACAGGAAACTCCTATTCTGCGTATTTCTAAGTTTCAAAGAGCTTCCGGAACTCAAACGTAGCTCAGATTTTTCTGGGATTATATTTTTTTTCCCGGAGAAAGAGCATGAGAGGAAGAAGCACACGAGAGACCCAGCGAGTCCCACACAAGCATAGGTGGCATGGGACCTAGCCCAGGCCGCGCCACCCTAGCTCGTTTGCACCTCAATCCTCTGATGTGATCCGTCTTGATCTCAGATTGACGGGCTTGACCTTAAAACCCCTATATAAAAACTCCCCAAGGTGGCGGAGAAACATGAAACCATGAAATAGAGGTTGAACCTGTGAAGATTGGACGGGTAAACGCTGCTGAGCCATCCTTAGTCGCTTCTCCAAGCTCTCCGACATCACCAACACCGCCACCATGATGAAGTGGGAGTAGTCCACCTCTGGACTAGGTTTTTGGAAGTAGTTTGATCTCTCTCTCTCTTGTGCTATGTTGTTTAGATGCCATATGAGTTGCCTAATATGATTATGGCCATATTCTGTAATTCCTATGTCGTGGATCCTTAGCTTTATTGGATGATTTGTGAGATCAAAACCTTTATTATGTTCTTGATGTATGAATAGATGAATATTGTTATCCTGTTCTTTACTTCCTATTATGATCAAACATGTATGTGAGAGCATGTGTGGGGGATAGTGTGTATTAGATGAAGTAACATGGTAGTACTAGTGAACTTTGACAGCAACTTCATATCAACTATGATTTTTACCAATTCCTTTGTTACCTCACTAGGGAGAAAAAGAATGCATATGCTTAAATTCTAATTGACACCTAAGAATCCTATCTTATGTTCATGGACACCGATTGATCCATTTTGTAATATGTTCAATGCATGGAAGCACATTTGTTGTTCAACATCATGTCAAAGTATTAAGGCTATACTCTGTTAATTCTTAAATCTAGATTGCATGGAGTTTATCCCTTTCTAGTGGAGTATAAGTAAGATGGGTAGTATTATCTTTATGTAGGACCTGATGCCCATATGAATGCTTATGAAGACACATAATTAAATTTCATCAATATTGAGTCAATTATGTTGTTCTTAATGCCACCACAACTTTATGAGAGAGTACACAAGTGAAACCTATGAAGCTGGTCCATTCTAAACCATAATAAACACATTTTACTTGCTTTTACTTCCCTTTACATTTTCTACACTAATTAAATCCAAAAATACCAAAACAAGGCAACTATAAACAAAACCCAAAAAACATCTTTACTTTCTACATTAGTTTACTTTTTAGCATTAGTTTACTTTCCTGCATTTTACTTTTTGTTATTTTATTTTATTTTGCATTACAAATACCGAAGTCTTGTGCTTGACAACAATACAATGGAGTTGACGGCACAAGACAAAGAAGTTGTTTTGCAGGTTGCTGGACAAGGTTTGAAAAAACTAGCCGATGGTTTTTTTATTTTGATAACTTTATTGTAGGGGAAACCCCTACAGTGTAATTTTATATTAAAACGGAAGGCAAACAACTGTACAAAGGTTTTAAAAACCTAGTCGACTGTTTCCCCAGAGTTTGATATTAAACCTCGAGTCACCCTTGTGGGAAAAATTCTTTTGCTACATCACTCTACATTTGGAGTCCCAACAAATTGGCACACTTGCTTAGTGTCATCACCACCTCAATCAAGAAACTTGTATGTATAGCGGAAGTTGTCGTCAGGAAGGTTTTCTTTGGGTTGATTGATGTATTCCTTTAGGTCTATGTTGAGTAATGTAACAAATAATGTTGGTTGGGGATTCCCACCCCCTTTAAACAAAGTAACAATGATGGCCCTTATGGTGTCATGACTCACCGAAATAACTGTGGTAAAACGTATTCAAGGTGAAAAGGGAAGAAAATGGCTATAGAAAAATTAATGTCTCTTCTGGTTTTTTTGAACCGTCCCTGCATGTTGACATGCCAATTTGCGCAGATCGTGTAGTGAGAATTAATGTCTCAAATGCAATGATCTTTTAGGTTACATAGTAGAATGGATCTCATGAAGGGGCTTAGTTTTGGGCTTTGGGGATCAACTCCCCGATTTGTCTTCCCTAGAGTAAGTTGATGCTACGGCTCTCGGTCGAGTGGTCAGCTTTGCTTGGGAGGAAGGAGTAGACAAAACTACTTGTCCAGTGGACTGTCTATCTTTAATTCATCGGCTTAATTCTTTGGAGATAGATAGATCCCGAGCTATCATGTTAGATGGCATCAAAGTCATGACTAACGGTTCATATCGGTCTCTTTCGTCCAAGTGAAGAGAAGTCTAGATGATACAACGCCTGATAGCTAAATCATGTGATATTGTTTTTCTCTAGTGCTATTTTTTCTACTATTTCGCAGTGTATTTGGCCAACAATTTGTATTGTTGTTATTTAATTGATAAAGTGTTGTTTTTATGTTAGAAAAATAAATAAGTATCAGACAAAAGCATAAGATAAACATGGTAATTAAGTACTTTATAATTTAGAAACCTAGCTGGGGAGAAGCTAGGAAACGTTGTCTGTCAATTCTCAAGCTTAGCAAGGCTGGTCTTCATTAGGAGAGCACCTAATTTTCGCGTGTAAGCGCGTGCTATGCGCTCGCACCAACATGTTGTTTCTTAGTGGGCCAAGCCCACGTACGAACATGGTTCAAACTTTCTATGCTCGCACGTTAGCATGATTAGTAACGAGGGTTAACTTGGCAAATGTCCTAGATGAAGGACTTAGGACCGGGGGAAGAGAGCATCGGATGAATTCGAAGGTAAAGATCAGACAAACAAGGTGAGTTTTGATACGTATCAAGAATAAGCGTGGTACTCAATTAGCTCAATCTCAATCTGTCCCTGGCCGACCTCTCCTAGCCCCTGTATATAGGTGGCAAGGTCTCGATGAACCGGTCAGGTTCAATACAAATTACAATGTCTGTATACAATGTCATCTCGTATTTCGACTACATCTATGCTTAGGCCTCTCTAACAGGCCCCAGGGGTACCAAGATAACGGGCCTTATTAGCTATACCCTTGTCAGTAGCCCCCAAGATTCTACCAGAATTGTAGATTCGGGTTGAATCTCAAATCTTTATATCTTCGACTTGATCAATCTTTGACTTCTTCTTTTTCCCTATATTCATCAAAATTCATTGTATTTACTTCTCAAGGGGATTTTGGTTAACAAGTCTGGTGCCTCTGACGGATCAGGAGACCAGTTAACTACCTGAGCAGAAACTTGTAACCTACTTCAAACTCAAGCCCCTCGATTTGAATCCGGTACCTGGCATAACCTAGTCTATTGCCGCATTTAGGACTTACAAAGACAGGATTCTAGTATTTCTCAGGGTACCCAGTGCGTCCACCGGGATTTTTCTTTGCATCGTGGATACAGAAATTTACTAGCAGAGCGCATTCATGTGCGTATACTAGGCCGTGCAGGACAGATCCTGAGTTCTTACCTTCATGTCTTTACGACCACGACATTCAAGCTTTTTATTGCAACAACGTGGCTTGAGAATCGTGAGTTTATCGTGAGCCTTGTTTGGTTGTTTCAATACCCAAAATCTTTGGGTTATTTTTCTTCAACTAGTCGCAAATCCCTCCCGATGGGAGTGAAGCAGCAAATTTATTTGTTTGATATTATCGACAATGAAGTTTATGATTCTGTTATCAATATTTTCCATCATCATCGGGTGCACGACCAATGCTCCCGATGGGAGTAGCCCCCGAGGCTATAGTCAAAAAAATTCGAGTATAGGCTCAAAGATATTGTCTTCTCTTCTTTTCATCTTCTTCTTCTTATTTTTATTTCATCGGGTGCGCGACCAGCGCTCTCGATGGGAGTAGTCCCTGAGGTTATAAGGGAGTGCTTGCAACCTTTTACAGGCTCAAATATTTTCTTCACACAGCTTTTGTTCTAAAACTTTATAAATAAATTCTCCTTCTATCTTTTTTTTACTTTTCACCACATGATCTTTTTATCTCTCCTCGATGGAACCTTTGGGCCTATTGTTTATTTGGACCTTTTGTTTGCAAAGGCCCATTAAGGTAGCTTATAAATAAGGGCCCTTCCTCCACTGGGGAAAACCCTAACCTGCCATTGTTGATCTTCATCGCCGCATCATGTTCTTCCCAAGATTAGTTAGGTTTTCCTCCGTGCTTGCTCTCCAATCCATCAGAAGATCTCCATGGCTAATGCCGGAGTTATTGATCTAGACGCTGGTGTTGTGGTGGAGAAGCGTGGGCATGGCCGCCCTCATGGCAGCAAGAACAAACCCAAAGGGGTTTCCATGGCAGTTTCTTCTTCTTCTGTGCTGGTGAAACGGCGCCCCTGTCGTCCGTTGGGAAGTAAGAACAAACCCAAACCTTCTACCCCTCTCGTCAACGAGCCATTGGATGCTACTGCTACACGCCGCAATACTCCTCCTCCATCTTCTGGCAATACTTTCTCTTTTTTTGGTTTTGCCGGTGCTCAATGTCGTGAGCAACAACGTGTGCCTTTAAAGTTTACCGAGTTTATGGGTGCGCAAGAGCTTCGTGAAGCCATCCTTCGAGAAGAGTCTGGTCAAGGATCTCCATATGAAGTGGAGGTATACTATGATGGCGCTGGAGAGATGTTCTTTAGGGGCAGCTGGGCCCGCTTTGCAAAGGATTACGATTTGCATCAGGGGTGGTTCTTGCTGTTCAATTACCACTGTGGTACTTCGAAGTTTGACGTAAAGATCTTCGATGGGATGTAGTGCCAGAATAAGTATGAAGCTGAAGTGCATTTCCACTAGACTTGTTATCTTTGATGTAATTGCTATGCAATGTAATGCTTTAGTTTCAGCAATAAATACTTGCTATAAACATTGTTTCCTATGTGCTTGTCAACAAATACCAAGGGAACAACCAGTGTTCCGAGGTATTATTTCGAGCATCTTTGTGCTGTTTCTTCATGCGTAATCGTCTGATTTTCATGTAGCTGAGTGCCAAACTCATTATTTTTTAGATAACTCGATGATTGCTTGTGAGAAAACATGATAACATGATCTCAATATTATTTTTACTGCTATCATAATGACTCGAGGTCCGAAGCCCCCAAGTAGAAAATGTTGATATACTTATACAATTCATATAGTTGACCCAAGAAACCCAACCTATAGCCTCGTATTCTAGGTTTAGAAGGTCATAACTCAAAGTTTTATGTATGTCGTTGAAAATCTTTGAGAGCGATGCCTCTTATGCATAAAAATGCCAAAGTTGCTCCGCATTCCATGGGTTGCCTTTGTCTTTGCCTGTCTTTTTATCTTGTAGTCGATATGCTCCTCCTGGTATAACTTCTATGACTATGAAGGTCCCGACCATGGTGATTCTAATTTGCCATGGCCGTCCTGCTTGAGTCGTAACACGAGATCCCCCATGACGAAAGAGCGGGGACGAACTCACGTACTATGATAATTTCTTAGGCTCTGTTGGTATTGCGTGGCTCTTTCCAAAGCGACATCTCTGGCTTCATCGAGTGCATCAATGTCATCTTGTAGTGCTTCATTAGAAGCAGTTTCATCACAAGTCGCATTTCTGGGAGCCTCATGAGTGATTTCGACTGGAAGTATGGCTTCTGCGCCATGGACCAGAAAGAAAGGTGTTTCTTGAGTTGCTGCATTGGGAGTGGTTCTAAGACTCCAAAGTACGAAGGGTGACTCATCTACCCAAGCGTGTTTGGCTTTCTCGAGGGGCACTAGTAGCCTCTTCTTGATGCCATTGCATATTAACCCATTTGCTTTTTTGACTTGTCCATTTGTCTTTGGATGCGCGACCGATGCAAACTTCAACTTGATGCCCATACTCTCACAATAATTTTTTAATTCCTTGGATGTGAAGTTCGTCCCGTTATCCATGATGATACTATGTGGAACCCCAAAGCAAAATATTATCGACTTGATGAAGTTGATCGCTGCTGTGGAATCTTGAGTAGTTACTGGGGCTGCCTCAACCCACTTGGTGAACTTATCGACTGCTACCAACATGTAGACGTGCCCACCTGGCCATGATTTGTGCAGTTTTCCTACCATGTCCAAACGCCATTGTGCAAAAGGCCAAGATAGTGGTATTGGCTGATGTTCTGTTGCTGGCGCGTGGGGGCTAGAAGCAAATCGCTGACAAGCCTCACATCTTCGGACAATGTCTTTTGTGTCTTCTATTGTTGTAAACCAGTAAAATCCTGCGCGAAAGGCTTTGGCCGCTATAGCTCTGCTGCTGGCATGATGACCGCAGACTCCTGCATGGATATCTTTTAGTATGATTTGCCCTTTTTTAGGGGTGACGCATCTTTGTAAAACACCCGTTATGCTTCTCTTGTACAACTTAGGAAGACGAAAGCTTTGGATCGTCATACTATCCTTCGTGCCTCAACCACATCTTCGGGTAGTGTCTTATTAACCATATATGCTAAGTATGGCTGCATCTAGGTTACTTCAATCATCATGACCTCCTCTAGCTCTGTCGTACTTTCTGCTCCTATCTTGCTAGCCCCCGAGCCTGCTGTTATATGCTGGCTTGGTTTTCCAGAACTCGAATTTTTTCCTTTCCTTTATTGATCTCTCGATGATTTCTTCCCAAAAAACACCTGGTGGTACGGGCAGACATTGGGACACGATGTTTGCCAAATTATCGGCTTCCTCGTTACTTGTCCTGCTGATATGTGAAACTTTGCATCCGTCGAAGGTTCCTTCTAAGTAGTAGTACATGTTTCGCTATGCAGTCATGTTGTCACTAACAGCGTCGCAATGATTCATCACTTGTTGGACCACAAGATTTGAGTCTCCAAATAATTTTAATCGAGTTGTGCCACATGCTTTAGCCATCTTCATTCCATGCAACAAAGCCTCAAACTCGGCTTCATTGTTGGAAGCTTGTGGGAAACTCATCCTTAGCACATATTTTAGCTTATCTCCTTTTGGTGATATTAATACTACCCCTGCTCTGGCTCCTTGGATCCTTTTGGACACGTCGAAATACAATGTCCAAATGCTTGATAGGTCAGGTGGTCCTGTGTTCTGTAATTCTAGCCACTCTGCTATGAAATCTGGCAAAACCTAGGATTTGATGGCCTTTCTTTTGTCATACGTGATATCTAGAGGGGAAAGTTTGATTCCCCACAAGGATACATGTCCTGTTGCTTCAGGGTTGTTCAGTATATTCGATAGTGGAGCTTCGTTAACCACTATGATTGGATAAACTGCAAAGTATTGTCATAACTTCTGTGCTATTGTGAACACGATGTACACAAGTATTTGGTAATGTGGATAGCATTGCTTTGATGGTGATAAAACTTCGCTGAGGAAGTATACTAGTCGCTAGACTATGTGCGCCTTCCCCTCTTCACTTTGTTTGACCACTAACACCGTGCTCACCACCTAGTGTGTAGCGGCGATGTATAGTAGTAGTGGCTCCCTTTCTTTTGGTGTGACCAACACTGGTGGTGTGGAGAGTACTTTTTTTAGCCGCGAGAATGATGTCTCTGCCTCCTCTGTCCATTCGAACTTTTTGTCTGACTTCTTCATGAGTTCGTAGAATGGGAGAGCCTTTTCGCCTAATCATGTGACGAATCGACTTAGTGCTGCTATGTGTCCTGCGAGTTGCTGCACTTCATGCAGTTTTGCTGGTTTTCCCATTATTAATATTGCCTAGATTTTCTCTGGATTTGCTTCTATTCCTCTTGCCGATATTAGGAATCCCAGAAGTTGCCCTGCTGAAACACCAAAAGAATATTTGGTTGGGTTTAGCTTTAGTTTGTACCTGTCGCGATTGTCCAAAGTTTCCTTCAAGTCATCGATTAGGGACTCCTCTTTTCTTGTGGTGATGACTATGTCGATGTATACTTGGATGTTTCGGCCTATTTGGCTTCCTAGGCAATTTTGCAGCATCCTTTGATCGGTTGCTCCCACGTTCTTGAGGCCGAAAGGCATTACTTGGTAACAAAAGACATCATAAGGTGTGATAAAGGCTGTTTTTTCTTCGTCTTCTTTTTTCAACTTGATCTGATTGTATCTTGAGTATGCGTCCAGAAAGGAAAGCCTTGCGCACCCCGCCGTTGAGTCAATTATTTGATCTATGTGCGGTAGTGGGAAGGGATCCTTGGGACAATGCTTGTTGAGGGATGTGTAGTCGATACATATGTGACGCACATCTGTGTTTTTCTTTGGGATGATCACTGGGTTAGACACCCAAGTCGATGTTTTGATTTCTTTGATGAAGCCTGCATTTTCTAGTCTATGTAACTCAGCTACTATTGCTTTACACTTGGGTTCATCAAACCGTCGAGAGGTTGCTTGACCGGCCTTGCTTTTGGATCCACATTGAGTGTGTGCTCGACGAGTTCCCTGGGAACCCCTGGTATGTCTGAAGGACACCAGGCAAAGATTACCCAGCGCTCACGGAGGAAATCGACGAGCGTGTTTTCCTATGCGGGATCCAAATTTACCGTGATGGAGGTTGTTTTTGTTGGGTCCATGGGATGAACCCAAACTTTCTTGGAGTCTTGGCTTGCGTCGAAAGCCTGATCTGGCAGGGATCGACCTACGTCGGGTAGTACATTATGATCAATTTCTCCTTTAAGTCGCGTATATTCTGCTGTCATGCCAAAGGTTTGTGCCATTCTGTTGAATTCCTTGTCGCAAGTGTTCGATACTTCAAAGCTTCCTTTCACAGTGATGACTCCTTTAGTCTTGGGATTTTGAGTGCAAGTTATGCGTAATGGGGTACTGCCATGAACCGTGCAAACACTGGTCATCCTAGGATTGCGTGATATTTTGAGGGCCAGTCCATGACTTCGAATTCCAACTTTTATTTTTGGAAGTTGCCATTGTTGCCGAAGCAAACGTGGAGTTCGATTTTCCCTAGTGGGTGGTTTGCACTTCCTGGTACTATTCCGTGAAAAGAGCAGTATGTTGGCTGCTGCCAATCCAGTGATATGTTCATTTCCTTCAAGGTCCTTGCATATATCAAGTTTATACCACTGCCGGCATCCATGAATACTCGTCCTATGTCGTACCCTCCAATTTGCGCCTTCAACACCATTGGCGCGTGCCCTGGCCTGGGTACTTTTCTCGGATGGTCTTCTATGTTGAACCTAACTGTTTGATCCGACCATCGTATGTATTCTGTGGTGGCTGGTGGTGATGATATTGCTAGATTTACCTTCCTCGATATACTTTTCTGTTCCTTTTTTGATTTTGGAATAGGCTGGATCATTGCGGATATGTACACCTTTGATTGGGGGTAGCCTGTGCCACTTTGTACTTGATAACCTTGATCTATGGTTATCCTGTCATACGTTGTGATCCCTAACTTTTCCCCTTGGCTTAGTTCCATAGCTTCTTGCAGTTTTAAAAGTGTTCTGCAATCTCTCATCAGATGATTGGAAACCCTCTTGCTGTCTAGATATGCATAGTGGATGCGGCAAGGTCCGTGAAGGATGTCCTCCGCTGATGGGTCAGAATATTTGGGCCTATCTTGTCTGTGGTTGTGTTTTTTGTGATACTCTTCATTCTCATCTCCTTCTCCGTCTCTTCTCTCATATCCTGCAGCTATTTGGTTACGCATGGTGTGGGCGTCGTCATTGTGAAATCTGCGCCTCTGGTTGCGTTGTCTTCTTGATCTGTCGTACTCTCGCGAATGTGCTCTTTTTCTATGATAAGCGTCTTCTCCATCCGTGAATCTATTTGCTATTTCCATTAGCTCTGACACCGTTCCGGGCTTTGTTCTTCCCAACTCTTCAACAAGATCCGAACGGCGAAGGCCAGATGCAAAGGCATCTACTGATCGCTCGTCGGAGACGTCTTCTGCTGCATTTTTTATTATACTCCACCGTTGCATATATGAATGCAATGTTTTGCCCTTTTTCTGCATACAGGATTTGACTTCTTCTATTGGTGTTGGTCGTTTGTATGTTGACCAGAAATTTCTTGTAAATTAATTTTCTAGCTCACCCCAGCTTCCGATGGAATCATCGGGTAGCGTGCTTAACGAAGACCATGCTATGCCGGTGAGGTTTAGTTGCAAGCTTTGCATCGCTGTTGCTCTTGATCCTCTGAGTATTTGTACTACCTAAAGATAGTCTGATAACCATACCTTGGGTTTTTGTGACCCATCGTATTTTTGCTGGTCATGTGGTAGCTTGAATCCTTTGGGTACCCACGTCCTGCGAACCCTTCGGGTAAAGCATGGCGCTTATTTCCTTTTCTTCATCCTCGTAGTTTTCTTCATCCCACGCATAGCATGATTTGTTCACCCTGGCCTGTGTGATGATATTCCTTGCATCTTTCCTTCTTGCTTCATGGTCTTTCCTGCCGGGCGAATTGGTTCTTCGGGTTTGCGGAGATTGGGACTTTCATCTTCTTCTCTCTGTATGCTCGCGATATGTTGACTCCCTTCCTAAAGATTTCTGCTTTACCTCATCTCCCACTAGTCTGAGGCTTTTTATGGCCGCTAGGTGTATGTGCTCCCACGGATCTCCAGGTTCTGGTTGTGTAGTTAATATATATGCATATGCTACCACCAGGGCTGGTTTTGGCGTTTCTTGTATGAAATCTTCCTCTTTGTCGGATAATGGTGTGTTGATGCTCTTTGCACGGTCCTCTTTCCTCGGCCGTTCAGTCCTTCTCCTGCTATGTTTAGGTTCGCGATGTCTCTCTTTGCTGGAATGTGATGTTTCACTGTATTCCTCCCAGTATGATCTGCTTGACGCACTATTGTTCTAATGTCTTCTCCTTAGCACGCTCATTTCTTCCCATAACTTCTTTTTGTGCTGGTGTAAGGCATGCTGATATCCCATTAAAACTTCTCTTCTTGAATCCGCAGTATTCCCGTGCCGTTATTGATTGCTGACATGATTATTATCCACTCTCCTGTGGAGACATATATTTTCTCTTTCTCATTCCTACTGTTGTTCCTCGGGTTGTTGCCCTGTGTATTGACTACTATGTTATCTACGCCGTCATTGTCTTCTGCTGCTTCAGTGACGATAACACATACTTGGTGTATGTTGCTGGAGACACCACCGTTTTGGGTGGTGAAGTCCGCTGCTGTGTTTTTGCTGAAATTTTGGCTGAAATCTGAGTGATCCATTGCTTCTCCTAAGTCGAGGTTTCTCATGATTTCGTCAAGTTCTTAGATTTTGTCTTCCATATTCTCCACCGTCGTGAAGCTGAGTTTCATTTGCGAATTGCTTGTTTGACCCTAGTGTCTTTCGAATGAGCCAAGTGACCTAATTAGGAATAGTAAGCGCTAATAAAGTATTAATTCAGAAATATTCGAAGATAGACAATGGCATCTTGAAGCCCGATTTTTTAAAACTTGATAGCCAGCTTATGGCAAAGAGACACACTTCCATGCCTTGAATTACATCGATGACTCCAATCTTTCTTTTGCTTTTGAGAAAACGATCCCCTCGCTCTATTGTTCAATTACAATCTCCTTTTTTGGGTTTTTAAGGGAAACCCGGTGAGTTTACCTCGCTAGAAGAGCCTACCGATGATTCTGACATCGCCATTGTCACGGTTTTCCCTGTCGACGGATCCGATTTTGACGGATCTGAGAGGCGAATTGAACCCAAGGAACCGACACAAAATATTAGGCTTCCAATCGTCAGGTCCATCTCCTGATCCAAGCTTGCAAAGACCGGAGTAAGGGTTGGTGGATGAGGATGAAAATCTATGGTTCCAAAGGATATCTGGTTTCCGTCGACTTTCGAGTTGTTGTTGGCTGGAAGCGAAAAAGGCGTCGAATTCATGATTCCAACACCCAAGCACCCCCATGGTTGGTGCTAATTGACGAGAATTAACTCGGCAAATGTCCTAGATGAAGGACTTAGGATCAGGGGAAGAGGATGTCGGATGAACTTGGAGGGTAAAGATCAGACAAATAAGGTGAGGTTTGATGTGTATCGAGAATAAGACTCAATTAGCTCAATCTCAATCTATCCCTGGCCGACCTCTCCTGGCCCCTGTATATAGGTGGCCAGGTCTCGAGGAACCGTTCGGGTTCAATACAAATTACAATGTCTGTATACGATGTCATCTCGTATTTCGACTACATCTATGCATAGGCCTCTCTAACGGGCCCTAGGGGTACCAAGATAACGGGCCTTATTAGCTATACACTTGTCAATTAGCGTGATGTTTCTTCGTACCATTTTTGGACGGGATACAGTTATGCGTGTTATGCTTTGAATTTGAACAAATTATGAATTTAAATTAATTTCAACTTTTGATTTTTTTAATGTAAACAAATGTCAAATATGAACAAAATTCGAATATAATTTTTTTGAAAAATAAAAATCAAATTTGAACAAAATTCAAATTTGAACAAATTGTGAATATAGAAAAAAATTGAAATTCGAATAAATTTTAAATTTGAGCAAATTTTGATTTCAAACAAAACTCAAATGTTAAACAAAATTTTAATTTAAATAATTTTATGTTTGAAAAATGCTCGAAAAGCCGTTCAGCAAACCGGAGAACGGAAGGAAGAAAAAAATTTCCAAAAAGAATCAGTAAAAAACAAACAGATAATAGAGTAAAAACACCCGCGAGCTCTACCAGGCCGCGGCCCATGCCACCCTGCCCGCGGGAGCATATCCGTGGACGGCAAATAGAATTTGCCCTTCATTTGGCGGCTTGGCGCTGCATCACGCGGGTGCAAGAAGGGAACAGGCCATGCCGGGCTGGGCTAGGCGGCTAGGCCATCCAGGAGCTCACCCCGCCAAGAGTCTGCATCGTTGAGCCTCATCCTCATCCGGTGACCAGCCAGGCCGGCCGCGCATGGTTTTGCAAGAGAACGTCAGGGATGACCCGATGGCATGACGTGCGGGCAGGTGACGCACTACATATATTTTTTCGAGAATACACCCTGGAAGGTGTATTAATCGCATAGAAGAAGAGCCAAGAGAGGCCGAATACAACGCCAAGAAGGCCACACTGATACAAACTCAACGCCACACGACAAACAACACACCCCACCACAACCAACATTGAGGACTCCCCTTGCAACGTCTCCTACCACGAATGGAGAAGAGGCGAAACACCAAGCACCCGAGCCGCGTCACGATCGAAGGAAGACTTCGGAAGACCGATACCTCAAAGATGGCACAACCAACGCACCACTCGCCCATGTGCGCTAGGTGGCAAGCGAGCAGCGGGATTGGACCACCCGAGAGATGTCGATCGAGAAGCGCCACCGATGTACATTGCGCCCCGAACGCCCATGCTCTAAGCAGTCGCCAACCTGGACTCAGTCATGCCAGATTCAGGGACTTCATGAGCAACCTAGACAACACCTCCAAGAAGGGGACGACACTGCGGTGCCGCCGCTGTCTGATCCGGCAAGCCAAATCAAAGGTTTCCCCCGGCGCTCAATGTGGGGAAGCACGGGTAGAGCCATGACGACGCCCCCAAGGAGGAGACGGCGCCCACAAGCGTCGCCGTCGTCAGCAAAAAGCAAGGCTTTCGCCCGGCCCATCCGACCGCCCCGAAGTCCGCCGAAAAAGAGCAGTTTTGAGCCAACCCTTGGCCGCACCGCTCACGAGAGAAGAGCAACTTCAATGTCGGCGAAGGAGATGCGCTGACTGCCGCTCCACCACCATCAGACGAGCTGGACGGTGGAGGTCCAGCCCACCGCCACCACCTAGCCGGACACCGGCACCACCACTGTGCCAGGCTCCGCTGCGAGACGCGGCCACACCCCGCCGCCATGGACGCAGCCCTGCCGGCCCGCCGGAGCCCGAGAGCCCAGGAGCGCGCCGAGAGATGCCGTCCACAGCGCCCGAGGCACCACCACCGTGCGGAGGCCGAGCCCCCCACCCACGTTGCCGACGAGCCGCCAGCCGCCGGGATCCCGCAGCCCCATGCCGCCAGATCTTGACGAGGCTGCGTGCCGCCGCTGCTTGCAGGGGAACCACCGCCGGAGGAGAGGCCTCGCCGCCGCCATCCCCACCTGGGCTTTGCCCGGCGGAGCCTCCTGGCGGCGGCGAGGAGCGAGGGAGGAGCTGGAGAGGCCTGCCGGCGGCGCAAAAATAGGGTTCCCCCGTGTCGCCTCTGGGAGGGACGCGGGGGTTTTTTTTTACCGGAAGAAGAAGAAGAAGAAGAAGAAGGCATGGACCAACGTGGGTTTTCAGTTTTCACCTGCCACGCACGGACGTAATTCTGCTTCCGCGCAGCTTCACATGACGACGACGCTAGCAAGCTTCAGACGGTAACAATTCTGACTGGTAGCCCTTCCACACAGACACTGTCCATCACGTGAGACACAAGGGCGATTGCCGCACTACATATATAGCCGAGAGGTTTTACCGGAAGAAGAAGAAGAAGAAGAAGAAGAGGAAGAAGGCATGGACCAACGTGGGTTTTCAGTTTTCACCTGCCACGCACGGACGTAATTCTGCTTCCGCGCAGCTTCCCATGACGACGACGCTAGCAAGCTTCAGACGGTAACAATTCTGACTGGTAGCCCTTCCACACAGACACTGTCCATCACGTGAGACACAAGGGCGATTGCACTGCGAGACAATGCCAGTCTTGGTGGAGAAAAGGATAGACGAGGAAAGAGGTGGAGGGGATGAAAGTAGCTAGGATCTCACGATCGAGGTGAGATCGAGCGCATTAAGGAGCTAGCTAGAACGTTGAAGACGGAAACCCATTACCTGCAGCTGGCTGGGCCTGGGCGACCAGTCGCACGTACGTTCGTCCATTGTTCCAGAGTGAAATCTTTTTCTCACACTAGCTAGCTTATATTAGCCACGACCTTTCTTGATTCCCACCATCCCGGAGTACTCTCACGGAGAGTCCCTCCTCTCTCGCTAGCTGTCGACTCAACACCACCAACACCTCCCATCTATATATACTGTAGCCTAGCCTGTTATGCATCTTGGCATCGGCGCGCGGTGAATGGAGCTCGAGCTACTCTCACCTGCGGCTAGATTGACTGGAGCTGGAGCTAGAGCTGCTCAATTAGCATATCCTGTTCCTAGCCAGCATATTTATAAGGACATGGAAAGAGGTGGCGCCTCGTCGAGCGCACCGGCCGGGCGGACGCCGCCGCACGAACACGAGGTGAAGGTGAAGCACATCATCACCAGGAAGGTGAGCACGGACGAGGCCAGCTTCAAGGACGTCGTGCTCAGGCTCACCGGGAAGGACTCTGCTGCCGCGCGTATGGAGCTGCTCGGTGCGTACCATGATTCGTCCATAGAGCGGACCACGGCGCCCGTGGTGGCCGCCGGTGGCTCCAGCCCAAACATTGTCGGCATGGAAGGCAGCGGCCGCGCTGGGTTTAACACGGGTACTGCAGTTACGCTCCACGACACAGTGCTCCCGTCGTTCGAGGAGATGGATAGATGGTGGCCGGAGCTCGAATGATATTCAGTCATATATACGCCCACAAGCGATTAGGCATACACTAGATGGACCGTGCGCGCGCGTTGCTGCGCCGTTTTCTGCTATTTGGTATTTTTTTTTCATGAGTTTTCTGCATTGGGCATCTCATGCACCTTCTGCCCTGTAAGGAGGCCCGCCTTTTCAATTTGTTATTGTGACGATCATTTTTATTTTTTGCTATAAGCGTGTTCTCCATGTATAACAAAGCAGAAAAAACAAATGGAGGTGTTTGATTGCTGAAACAAAAATACCTCAAATAGATTACATAGTCAAAATTTATAACAAAAAAACAACTGATTAACAACTGACGTGCTCAAATGGATGCAAGGGTGCTATTTATTTTTTGCTTTCCTGTAAGATAAACATTACAAAAAAAGAGCATATCAATAAAAGAATACTATTGTTGGTTGGTCAAAATTAATATGTTACCCTTGGTGACAATGCACGGATGATTACAACAGAAAATCAGAGAGCACGAAGTGAAAGTATGAGATACCCTTTTAAAGCCTTTGCTCCTCCTACTTTGATTTCTCTTGCACGAAGTGATAGTATTAAATACACATCAATTTTCTGGCAAGATTGGTATGGATTAATGCAAAAGGGGAAATGGTTACCTGTAAAACAACTAAAGATCATCAACGTTCTTGACATGTGATCCATAAGTGTGATCAAAGTACATTTGGAACTTAGATATTTACGTCACGTACTTGACAAATATTTCAAGAAATGAATATAGACGTGTGACTGAGCAAATTTTTTACAAAAGGCTGGTCATAGCTAAAGTATAATGAAACCAAGGAAATAACATCTACTCATAGCTTGAAACCTAGATGGGCCATGGTGCTATTTCCTATATTGTTAGCAGATGACAAATTAACATGTATACAAATAGATATCATCAAGCGAATGTCACCTACCCTGAAGATGGTGAAGAACTCAATTTCAATTAGTACTTATTAGAAAGGATAAAAATAAATGTAAAATTGTTTTGCGTAGGTTTGAAGCAAAGTTTGTCATCAGGTCATTATTGTGCTTACCAAAATCACCAACCAAACATATGTTTGATTTGGGGGAAAAAGCTAGACATTATGGCATGCACCGGACATGGAAAATTATTCCAAGCGATGCATCAAAGAGAAACGGGGCATACAAAAGGAGGCTTTTAAGCGATGCCAACTGGTGTCGGTGCTCACCCTGGATTCTGAAACCGCAAAGATATGATCCCAAGAAAGTGACAATGAACTTCCTTGCATTCTGCACAAACCTATAGCAGGGTACTCGAAGTCCACAAACACCTCGGAATACATTTCATTTGTTTTCTTACCTAGCATTGTGAAGGTCTCTTCACCCCGTATTTAGAAAACTTACCCTACATTTGGAAGTTCGTAGCATACGAAGGTGGAAATTGTGGAGAATATTGAAGGGACGCAACTGCCTCACCTAGGGGGTTCACCTTACCGCTGTAGGCGTAGATGCACACGATGTCCTCGAAGGCGAGTGCCCTGTACCAGGTCTTCGTGGTACCGAAGTGCAAGTACTTGAGGCTATATATGTAGGTTGTAATGTTGTTTGCATCATATAGGACTAGTTTATATTGTTATTTGCATCAATCATTCATTATTCATGCATTTTTAGATGATTTTTGGGACTTTCCTACAACGTCCCCTCCCCCTCGATATTTAATTTCTGAGAGACAAAAATTCTCATGTTTTTGTATTTTGCTGTTTCAGGGACCTTCTGAACCTCAATTTGATCGGTGATTTATAGCATCAATATTATACCACATGAAGCATCTGGAGAGGTGGCAGCACACAAGGGGAGTGATACGTTGCAAACGTATCTATAATTTTTGATGCTCCATGATTGTTTTACACCAATTGCTTTATGTTTTGTTTACACTTCGTGGCATTTTTATGCATTTTATGGAACTAACCTATTAACAAGATCCCATAGTGCCAGTTTCTATTTTCTGCTGTTTTTGTATTTCAAAAAAGTTGTATAGGAAATATTCTCAGAATTGGACAAAACAAAAGCCAAACCTCCTATTTTTTCTGACACAAAGACAAAGTCCAAAGCAGACACGGAGGAGGGCACCGAGGTGGCCACACCACCTGGTGGCGCCCCCCTTTGGCCGCGTCAGGCCATGGTGTGGGCCCCTCGGGTGCTCTCTGACATCGCCCTTCCGTCTATAAAATGCCTTCGATGCAAAAACCCTAAATCGTCCAGTATCGATCCATGAAAAGTTCCGCAGCGCCGCCGCCATCGAAGAGGAAGTTCGGGGGACAGAAGTCTTTGTTCCTGCACCCTGCCGGGATAGGGAATTACCCTAGGGGCCATCTCCATTGACTCCACCGCCATCTTCATCGCCGTAGCTGACTCCAATGATGAGGAGGGAGTAGTTCTCCCTCGAGGCTTAGGGCTCTACCGGTAGCTATGTGTTCATCTCTCTCCCATGGTGTGATCTTTATGTGATCGTGAGCTTTGTATCTAGTTGAATAAGTAGATGTTACTCTTCATCTACTGTGCTACTCAAGTGTTTTTATTAATGTAATCTCTGGAGACACCTTGTCCCATGATGTGAAATTAACAGTGTGCGCGTCGTATGTGGCTCTTAGGCTAAAATTTACAGTAATACTTATCATGAGTTATGATTTGAGTTGGATGTCTCTATGAATTGTGGTGTTTGTCTGGAACCATCTAGTGCGCTCAAGGTGACAGTGTGGGGCTATCTAGATTGGGGAATGCGAACTTTAAGGAGTGCTTTTATAGCCCTACGCATGGATTGGTGTTCGTTATCCAACCAGAGTATAGTTCAGTGTAGCATAGTGAAGAAAGATATTTATGTGTTCAATTATGGTATCATTGTGAGAGTGTCCACTAGTGAAAGTATGATCCCTAGGCCTTGTTTCTAAGCATTGAAATATCATTTACAACCAGTTCTGCTACATGTTTGCTTGCAGCCATTTTTATTTCAGATTGTAATTACCACTTATAATCATCTATATTACTTGTATCTCACTATCTCTTCGCCGAACTAGTGCGCCTATATACCTGACAAGTGTATTGGGTGTGTTGGGGACACAAGAGACTTCTTGTATGTTAATTGCAAGGTTGCTTGAGAGGGATATCTTTGACCTCTTCCTCCCTGAGTTTGATACACCTTGGGTGATTCACTTAAGGGAAACTTGCTGCTGTTCTACAAACCTCTGTACTTGGAGACCCAACACTGTCTACAAGAATAGAAGCATGCATAGACATCAAGATCTTTTTGGCGCCATAGCCGGGGAGGTAAGGTAAAAGGTACTCACATCCTCTGGCTACTAAGCTATCTTCTAGTACTGTTGCTGGTGTGTGAGTGCTTGAAATTATTTCCTTTAGATTCTGCAATTATATCTTTTTGTTCCTTGTTTTTATTTTCACTAGTTAGGCTTAATGGAAAACAACAACAAAATTAGAGAGCTTTATAGTATTTATCTTGAGTTAGGACATGAAGTGTTTGAAGAAAAAATTAAAAAACCTATGAAACTTTATTTGCATGCTAATAGCAATCTTATTAGTATAAATTCTTTGAACACCATTATTGCTCATGCTATGGAAAAGCCTAAGCTTGGGGAAGCTAGTTTTGATGAGCATGATATTTTTAGTCCCCCAAGCACAGAGGAGAAAATTTACTTTGATGATACTATACCTCCAATATATGATGAATATGATATTTTCAGTCCACCTACTATTGAGGAGAAAATTAATCATGATTACAATATGCCTCCTATATTTGATGACTATGGTGATGAGAATAATAATGATAGCTATTTTGTTGAATTTTCTCCCACTACAATTAATAAGAATGACTATGTTTATATGGAGAGTTTTAATTCTTTTATGCATGTGGCTCATGATAAAAATGTTTTATGTGATAGTTATATTGTTAATTTTATTTATGATGCTACTGAAAGTAATTATGAGAGAGGGAAACATGTTTTTGTGCATCTCAATAATATTAAGTTTCCCCTCTTTATGTTGAAAATCTTGAAGTTGCACTTGTTTTGCTTTCCTATGCTTGTTGCTTTGTGCTTTCATGACTTGTTTCTTTATAAGATTCTTTTTCATAGGAAGTGGGTTAGACTTAAAAGTGTTTCGTATTTGCTTTTTGATGCACTCTTTTGCTTCAAGCTCTTTTCTAGCGCTTAAGTGGGCATCTTTTAAAATCACTATGCCTATCTTAATGGCTATAAAGAAAGAGCTTTTGGGAGACAAACCATTATATTTTTGCTTTCAGTTTATTTTTGTTTCTTTGAGTCTTGGAAGTTGTTACCTCAGTAGCAACCTCTCCTTATCCTTTTTATTTCGTTTTTGTGCTAAGAATAGCCTCCAATAGGAAGAAGGTAAGATTTGGGGAAGTTCCTATCCAAAAACAGAATTCTATGCTTCGTAGTACAAAATCATGAAAAATCTCAGAATAGTATTTTGATCTGCAATATTTTGTGCACATGCCCCAGATTATTATATAATTTTGTTAGTTTTGCACTTTTCGATTTGAGCAACAGAAGATTTTTAAAAAATCGATCTTTACCTGCTATTCTGTTTTGACATATTTCTGCCACTATTTACATTTGCCTCTTGATCTCTTTATTTTTGAGTTCTTTTGATCGGAAGAGCTTTTAGAAGAAGTTGCTACAGTAGATAATGTTTTAATGTTGTACTTAAGTTAAAACTGAACCAAAAGTGGATCTACTATCTTGCTTACACTAATGTTGCTAATGAGAATTGTGTGAAGTTTTGTATGAAGGAAGTTTTCAAGTGTAGGGAAAGGAGAATGATGAGATGAGATGAAGGATGGACAAAAGCTCAAGCTTGGGGATGCCCATGTCACCCCAAGAAATATCCAAGAAGTACAAGCGTCAAAGCTTGGGGATGCCCAAGGCATCCCCTTCTTCATCAACAAAAATATCAGGTCATCTTTCAAGACACTATATTTTTCTTGCCTCATATACTATGTGTTATTCTTGGAGCGTCAGTTGTTTTTGTTTTCAGTTTCTTTTGTTTTTTTTGTTGTAATAAATGGTTGGATCACAGTATGTTTGTTTTGGAGAGAGATATGCTCTGTTTTCATTGTTTAGAACACTGTAGTTTTTACTTTTATTGTTATGCGAGTGTTCTCTTTTGCTAGTACTGCGTATAGCTTTTGTTTTTTACCTTTATTTTTGTTCGGAACTTGTTAGTTCTTTGTAGTTAGGTGTGTTTAGACCTCTGGTCTTTGTTTATTTTTATCTTTGAGAGTTGTTTTAAATAAGTTGATTGGTGTTGGAAAAGAGTAAAATGTTTCATTCTTATAGTTGTGCAAAAGGAGGCTTGTTTAGACTGTGGCTTAGACTTTAGCATGTCATGCTAGATATTATTTTGATTATATGCTTAGTAGTTATTGTTGTAGCATGACTTGTCTCAAATAACTGAGAGTGCTTAATGTGCCATTGAAAGAATCATGCGTTGTTTTTATCATACAGAAGCATAATATTGTGGTATTCTCCTTTGATGCTTTATTTGGGTTGACTTGGCGCATGCTTACACCATGTTTTGACTATGAACCAGTCACCTTAAGCCTCTATGATCATTTAGTTTCTGACTTGTAATATCACTTTATGCTTTGATTAATAATGTTTTGTCGCTATGCATGATTATGGCCGCTATTGCTCTCTTAGTTGGTCGCTCCAAGTCTCTTGCTAGCCTTTATCTGTACTGAGTATGAGATCTACTCGTGCATCCAACTCCCAAAAACTAAAGTTTGCCAATGTGTCCACCATATCTACCTATTAGCATTTTTTCTATTCCAAATATATTCATCATGCTTTTATCTATCTTCCAAATTAAATTTTTTGTTATGAGAAAATTAGTTAGTAAAGCTCTCACGAACTTGATGGCACATTTTACTTTCTTGCACTTAATAAACTTGACAATTATGACTCTCTTATGAAGTTTATATGCTTGCAAATTGTAAGTTGAGAGTTAGCACAGCCATGCTTTCATGGGGCACGTTTTCAACATTGCACTTATTCCTATTTAGTTGATATCATGATCTTTTGTTTATGGATGCCTAGCGATGTGAAATAAGTTGGAAGCTTGTGAGCTCATGGAGTTTGTATATGTGTTAGAGAAACGTATGGGCTGCTAATCTAAACCATGCATCATTCATGGTGGAAATTTATAGCATAACCATAGTGGACATTCTACGACGCATCTCAAAATAAAAAGCTATACCCAATGGTAAATAAAAGAGATGTCGAGGTGTTCATTGTATGTTTGTCTTGTCATTTTGATATGGGAAAGCTTCCATATCATCGCGCAGGAGGTACCCCGTTGGCGTTCTCGATGATACATGTATGCTTATAATGAAAAGAACTTGCTTGGGACCTAAGTCGAGTAGCATGCGGTTTAGGTACTCGTATTCAAGGGACATGAGATTTTCAACTTATGGTTTGTCAAGCATATAACTCATACTTATTCTCACATTAACCTTAACTGCTCAAGATACCAATGATAGGGGCAATGAGAGCTCAAAGATAATAAGTACCATAATTTTTGGAAGCTTTATAAAACTTGTAATCACTACTTCCCTCTGCGAAGGGCTTTTCTTTTACTTTTATGTTGAGTCTTCATCTTCTATCTTTATGCACCAATTAAAAGAGCATAGTTGACATTCTGAGTATAATGTGCATAGTCCCAAAATTTATTATTGATTGATTCATGATTATGGTATTGCTTGTTCTCAAATTATTTGTATCTAGTCACCCTTTTGAATTTTGAAGGTGTCCTATGCATTTATATTTTCCTATTCCATGAGGGACAAGCTGAATACCACTTTGCTATGTTTTCTCTATGCTCAAAATAAACAAAAAACTTTCGATGCATTATTATTCATAATCTTTTGTTTGTGTTATTTTTCATGTTGTAACATGGTTGCTAAGTTCTATTGTTAGAATAATATCTTTTATGCCCATGTTTAGAGTACTTTGATCTCAGCTTGCAATGCTTTACAGTGACTTGATCAAGATTGTGTTGGCTGCATGTCACCTCAAAAATTATTTTTTGTTATCACTTACCTACTCGAGGATGAGCAGGAGTTAAGCTTGGGGATGCTTGATACGTTGCAAACGTATCTATAATTTTTGATGCTCCATGATTGTTTTACACCAATTGCTTTATGTTTTGTTTACACTTCGTGGCATTTTTATGCATTTTCTAGAACTAACCTATTAACAAGATGCCACAGTGCCAGTTTCTGTTTTCTGTTGTTTTTGTATTTCAGAAAAGTTGTATAGGAAATATTCTCGCAATTGGACGAAACAAAAGCCAAACCTCCTATTTTTTCCAACACGAAGACAAAGTCCAAAGCAGAGACGGAGGAGGGCACCGAGGTGGCCACACCACCTAGTGGCGCCCCCCCTTTGGCCATGCCAGGCCATGGTGTGGGCCCCTCGGGTGCCCTCTGACATCGCCCTTCCGTCTATAAAATGCCTCCGACACGAAAACCCTAAATCGTACAGTATCGATCCATGAAAAGTTCCACAGCGCTGCCGCCATCGAAGACGAAGTTTGGGGGACAGAAGTCTCTGTTCCAGCACCCTGCCGGGATGGGGGATTGCCCCCGAAGCCATCTCCATCAAATCCACCGCCATCTTCATCGCTGTTGCTGACTCCCATGATGAGGAGGGATTAGTTCTCCCTCGAGGCTGAGGGCTCTACCGGTAGCTATGTGTTCATCTCTCTCTCCCATGGTGTGATCTTTATGTGATTATGAGCTTTGTATCTAGTTGAATAAGTAGATGTTACTCTTCATCTATTGTTCTACTCAAGTGCTTTTATTAATATAATCTCCGGAGACACCTTGTCCCATGATGTGAAGTTGACAGTGTGCGCATCGTGTGTGGCTCTTAGGCTAAAGTTTACAGTAGTACTTATCATGAGTTATGATTTGAGTTGGATGCCTCTATGAATTGTGGTGTTTGTCTGGAACCATCTAGTGCGCTCAAGGTGACAGTGTGGGACTATCTAGATTGGGGAATGCAAACTTTAAGGAGTGATTTTATAGCCCTACGCATGGATTGGTGTTCGTTATCCAACCAGAGTATAGTTCAATGTAGCATAGTGAAGAAAGATATTTATGTGTTCAATTATGATATCATTGTTATAGTGTCCACTAGTGAAAGTATGATCCCTATGCCTTGTTTCTAAGCATTGAAACACTGTTTACAACCAATTCTGCTACATGTTTGCTTGCAGCCATTTTTATTTCAAATTGCAATTACCACTTATAATCATCCATATTACTTGTATTTCACTATTTCTTCGCCGAACTAGTGCACCTATACACCTGACAAGTGTGTTGGGTGTGTTGGGGACACAAGAGACTTCTTGTATCTTTATTGCAGGGTTGCTTAAGAGGGATATCTTTGACCTCTTCCTCCCTGAGTTCGATAAACCTTGGGTGAGTCACTTAAGAGAAACTTGCTACTGTTCTACAAACCTCTGCATTTGGAGGCCCAACACTCTCTACAAAAATAGAAGCGTGTGTAGACATCAGGGAGCCACAAGGCCCAAACGAGCATGGGTGGCGCGGTCTACAGGGCTGACCGCACCACCATGCCCTATTTGGCCCTCGGTCATCATGTCGCCTCCTTCTTCTTATGTACGCCTTTGTTTCAACAGAAAAGTGACGTCCTATTTTTTCTATAATTTTCTGAGGCAGCGGCGGAGGCAGAACCCTTCTTCCACCTCCGGAAGTGGTGATCTGCTGCTACCACTGGAGGGAAATCTCCGCCATCGTCACCACCGACTCCTCCTTGGCATAGGGGGAGCATCTCCATCACATCTACATCACCATATTCGTCATCCCCAACATTAGCACCATCTCCACCTCAAGATTCGAAGTCATCCCCTCATAGTTTATGGTAGATCGAACCCTAGATACTATTTAAGTGTTGTGCGCATGTTTGTGCTTGGCAACTTGTCATTATTTTGTGGTGAAGTTATACTTTCAGATTGTGTTGTACCTCATATATAGTGATCATGTTTGATACTTGTGCTCTACCTCATATACCCCTGATCATGATCGCCGCGCCCACTCCCATCGAACTGTCTGCCACCGTAGCTGCCACCATACTACGGCTAGCCGCCGCCATTTTGCCCACGCCCTTGGTCGCGGCCCTGGTAGCCGGGGATTAGGTTTTCCCCGCAGTAGTTCAGACTGACACCGGGTGGACGTTGCTGGCCACCGACAACACTGGTTTGCCCATTGTCACCACCGTGGATGACGAGGACCCGGGACCCCTCCTGCTTTTGCTTAGCATTGGCGGAGACCTCATCGAGCTGAAGGCGCGAGTAGGCATCAACAAAGGAGGGGAGTGGCACCGCGTTCTTGAGGATCTCGGCATGGGGTTTGAACTTGCCACAAAGCCCATCGATGAACTACAAGGTGAGGTCATGATCATCGACGGGGCGGCCGATGGCAACCAGATAGTCATCCATAGCCTGGAGCCTACTAGCATAGATGGCGATGGGCAGGTCACCGCGAGGAGAGCTTCGAAATGCCTTGCTGAGGAAGAGGTAGTAGGACACCTGGTTGTCGAGGAAGAAGCGATGGAGCCGCGACTAGGTCGTGCACGCGCGGTCGTCGGTGTTGCAGACCAGGCGGTGCAGATCGTCGGAGAGAGTCCCCATGAACCATAGGGATATGTGGATGTCGACAGCAAGCCTGTTCTCATCGGGATCAGTCGGTGCAGCTCCCTCAGTGATGTGATCGAGCACCCTATACAGCCGAAGGAGGAAGAGGAGGATAAGGCGCCATTTGGAGAAGTTGGCACCGGCAAAAATGACCTCGAACTTGATGTAGGAGGAGATGTGGATATTGAGAATAGAGGTAGAGGTAGCGGGTGGGTGGGTAATTTCGTTGAGCAGAGGTGGGGGTAACATACCGAGCCATGTAGCAGGAATTGTCGCCAAATTAGTGGCAATGTTTAGGCATTGCGATTTGATTGCAAATGCTTGTTTTTGTTGGCAACTAACAACCCGTTGCTATCCGAGACGGGGAATAAGAGCATGATGCGGTAAGAGACCAATCAATCGGTGACCTGAATGTGCGTGCAATAAGCAAGGTAAATTACTAGTGCAAGTTCACTGCTATGTTATGTAGCAGTACGTGTGGTGGCGAGAAGTCGCCCATGGCAATTATGCTGCTCGATCTAGTGACACTCAACTAGCGTGATGGTTACCTTAACTAAACATCCAGTGGTAAAGTAAAGTGCCCTGCCTATATATGGCTACATTAGACCTAAATCACGCACAATCATGGTACGTAAGTGTTGCTGGGGTCTGGTCCTGCATTTGTTGAGTTGAAGCTAGCCCCCGTCACTAGTACTGCAGCTAGATCACACTTGCTTAGGACATCTCTAACCGAAGTACAAAACTTTAGAGGAGTAAACGGATGAGTAAAATTTAGAGTAAAACTACTCCTCTAAAGCTTGGCGGTTCCTAACCGAACCTCTATTTTTAGAGGAGTAAAACTTTTTTGTCTAGAAATTTAACTATTGAAAGCCAAATATTTGGCATAGTTCATCAATGGTCCTGCGCTTATCTCACATGATGCACTCCTCCGAAGCTTGAATCAATCGTTATGCTTCTCCACCGCTTTTGCAATGGTGAGAAAGAGGCTCTTGTGCATGCGGAATCGCCGGCGAAACTACTTCTCCGGATAGGTGGCACCCTCGATGAAGTAATCTCGCATGATCTTGTTGTGGCCGGCCCTCAGCTCTATCCCGGTTGATGTACGTGCTGCCAAACTGTGATCCTAGCATCGGCTGCCAAACCTCATCATTCATAATGATGGCCATAGACATGTCGACGTCGTCGACCTCCTCTGATGATGGTGTGGAGTATTTCCTAGAATTAAATTTCTCGTGTTCTAGTCTCTTGCCATGTGCTCTCTTGCTGAAGACAGTTCTAGACACTGAGAAAGTTTGTTCTCTAACTGTAAAACTTGTTCCTTCTCATCAACAAGGTGCACCAATGAAGCCGACTCACTTGTAAACTACCGTTTGAAGCCGTAGTACAGTAGTTCACCAAGTCTTCAGCGTACTTGTCGAGAAGGTGCTCCCGGATTGATAAGCTACATCCCTGCGCACATTAGTTACAAAAAAACAAAGAAAAGATAGTTCAATGTAATTCAAAAGGATGTTGCAAAATGGATACAACACCTCTGACACATTGCATTTTAGAAAACATAGGTGTTCATAATTTTCAGTGTAGTAGATGCGTCGCACTACCGGTTCGCTACAAGCACACTGAAGCTCCGGCAGATCACAATGCAGATACTCTACACATCTGCGTATAGCAGCAGCAATCAGATGACTGGAGTGAGTAAGGGCTTCTTCAACTCATGTGCCTCTAAATTCTGTAGAACTAGTCAACTAGATCAGCCATTGTCTTGCATGTTTCTTCCGTATCACTTCCCACATGAGGGGCCACACTACAGGAATGGGGGAAGAAGCCGACGGCTGGGCCCTACGCCGACGGCCAAATGTCGTTGCTGTTGGCGTAGGACGCCTCTGGGATAGCCCGCGAAGGAGCCCGTCGGCGTATCGTTGCCCTCGGCATAGTCTCCTGTACGTCGACAGCCACCCTCGGCGTCTACAGGCCGTCGGCGTATAAGGCTGCCACGTGGCCCGTTGGCTAGGGCAAACCGAGGGGTGAAACGGCGTCATCTATATGCCGAGGGCTGCCGACGGCATCTAAGTGGTCGTCGGCGTATGGGGGGGCCTAAGCCGAGGGCTGCCGTCGGCGTCTAAATGGCCGTTGGCGTATAGCCATTTTCTGGATTACTTTCTTCCTTATTGTTCATGCTTATTTGTTTATTAGTAATTATAATTTAAACATGGTTATATTGTTTACTAATTGGAAAATTTTGTATCCTCCGAATAGTAGTCTCTACGCGTCTGCATAAAATAACATTGCAAATCTTATCTCTCACAGCAAGAGGTCGACAAATTGTGTAACTGTTATCGCATGCATGTGAGTGAATTTTTTGTCTCACATATTTTGGAGAAGTTGATAAAGATTACATGCTTTTCCGACACCGAAGTGCGGTAGTGTTGAAACCATTTTATCGTGGAGCTAGGGTTTCGCCGGATAGGGGTAGATCTTCGGACCCCTCTGTCTAGGGTTTCGCCGGATAAAGACCACCGGAGCATCGTCCACCGTAGGAAACATGCATGCATGTGTCCCTAACATATGTGTATAGGTGTGACCCAAGATTGGTACATGCAATATAGGTAGGCCCCGGGCATGTCCTTCTCCAGAGACATGGGCTGTTAACACTTGGTGAAATCTAGGATCTGTACGTGGAAACTCTCGCTACGGGTCTACTGGAGCCAATTGCATGGTAAAGTGGGCCTAACCTTTGCTTTACATGTATATATGTCCTAAACAAACCAAAATAAAGCAGAAGATCCATCGGCGAGGCCTCTTACGGAGAAAGCTATGGGGGTAGATCTCCGGACCCCTCTGTCTAGGGTTTCGCCGGATAAAGACCACCGGAGCATCGTCCACCGTAGGAAACATGCATGCATGTGTCCCTAACATATGTGTATAGGTGTGACCCAAGATTGGTACATGCAATATAGGTAGGCCCCGGGCATGTCCTTTCCAGAGACATGGGCTGTTAACACTTGGTGAAATCCAGGATCTGTACATGGAAACTCTTGCTACGGGTCTACCGGAGCCAATTGCATGGTAAAGTGGGCCCAACCTTTGCTTTCCATGTATATATGTCCTAAACAAACCAAAATAAAGCAGAAGCTCTATCGGCGAGGCCTCTTACGGAGAAAGCTGTAGGGGTAGATCTCTGGACCCCTCTGTCTAGGGTTTCGCCTGATAAAGACCACCGGAGCATCGTCCACCGTAGGAAACATGCAAGCATGTGTCCCTAACATATGTGTATAGGTGTGACCCAAGATTGGTACATGCAATATAGGTAGGCCCCGAGCATGTCCTTCTCCAGAGACATGGGCTGTTAACACTTGGTGAAATCCAGGATCTGTACGTGGAAACTCTCGCTACGGGTCTACTGGAGCCAATTGCATGGTAAAGTGGGCCCAACCTTTGCTTTCCATGTATATATGTCCTAAACAAACCAAAATAAAGCAGAAGATCTATCGGCGAGGCCTCTTACGGAGAAAGCTATAGGGGTAGATCTCCGGACCCCTCTGTCTAGGGTTTCGCCGGATAAAGACCACCGGAGCATCATCCACCGTAGGAAACTTGCATGCATGTGTCCCTAACATATGTGTATAGGTGTGACCCAAGATTGGTACATGGAATATAGGTAGGCCCCGGGCATGTCCTTCTCCAGAGACATGGGTTGTTAACACTTGGTGAAATCCAGGATCTGTACGTGGAAACTCTCGCTACGGGTCTACCGGAGCCAATTGCATGGTAAAGTGGGCCCAACCTTTGCTTTTCATGTATATATGTCCTAAACAAACCAAAATAAAGCAGAAGATCTATCGGCGAGGCCTCTTACGGAGAAAGCTATAGGGATAGATCTCTGAACCCCTCTGTCTAGGGTTTCGCCGGATAAAGACCATCGGAGCATCATCCACCGTAGGAAACATGCATGCATGTGTCCCTAACATATGTGTATAGGTGTGACCCAAGATTGGTACATGCAATATAGGTAGGCCCCGGGCATGTCCTTCTCTAGAGGCATGGGCTGTTAACACTTGGTGAAATCCGGGATCTGTACGTGGAAACTCTCGCTACGGGTCTACCGGAGCCAATTGCATGGTAAAGTGGGCCCAACCTTTGCTTTCCATGTATATATGTCCTAAACAAACCAAAATAAAGTAGAAGATCTATCGGCGAGGCCTCTTACGGAGAAAGCTATAGGGGTAGATCTCCGGACCCCTCTGTCTAGGGTTTCGCCGGATAAAGACCACCGGAGCATCGTCCACCATAGGAAACATGCATGCATGTGTCCCTAACATATGTGTATAGGTGTGACCCAAGATTGGTACATGCAATATAGGTAGTCCCCGGGCATGTCCTTCTCCAAAGACATGGGCTGTTAACACTTGGTGAAATCCAGGATCTGTACGTGGAAACTCTCGCTACGGGTCTACTAGAGCCAATTGCGTGGTAAAGTGGGCCCAACCTTTGCTTTCCATGTATATATGTCCTAAACAAACCAAAATAAAGCAGAAGATCTATCGGCGAGGCCTCTTACGGAGAAAGCTATAGGGGTAGATCTCCGGACCCCTCTGTCTAGGGTTTCACCGGATAAAGACCACCGGAGCATCATCCACCATAGGAAACATGCATGCATGTGTCCCTAACATATGTGTATAGGTGTGACCCAAGATTGGTACATGCAATATAGGTAGGCCCCGGGCATGTCCTTCTCTAGAGACATGGGTTGTTAACACTTGGTGAAATCCAGGATCTGTATGTGGAAACTCTCGCTACGGGTCTACCGGAGCCAATTGCATGGTAAAGTGGGCCCAACCTTTGCTTTTCATGTATATATGTCCTAAACAAACCAAAATAATGAAGAAGATCTATTGGTGAGGCCTCTTACGGAGAAAGCTATAGGGATAGATCTCTGAACCCCTCTGTCTAGGGTTTCGCCGGATAAAGACCATCGGAGCATCATCCACCGTAGGAAACATGCATGCATGTGTCCCTAACATATATGTATAGGTGTGACCCAAGATTGGTACATGCAATATAGGTAGGCCCCGGGCGTGTCCTTCTCCAGAGACATGGGCTGTTAACACTTGGTGAAATCCAGGATCTGTACGTGGAAACTCTAGCTACGGGTCTACCGGAGCCAATTGCATGGTAAAGTGGGCCCAACCTTTGCTTTCCATGTATATATGTCCTAAACAAACCAAAATAAAGCAGAAGATCTATCGGCGAGGCCTCTTACGGAGAAAGCTATAGGGGTAGATCTCCGGACCCCTCTGTCTAGGGTTTCACCGGATAAAGACCACCGGCGCATCGTCCACCGTAGGAAACATGCATGCATGTGTCCCTAACATATGTGTATAGGTGTGACCCAAGATTGGTACATGCAATATAGGTAGGCCCCGGGCATGTCCTTCTCCAGAGACATGGGCTGTTAACACTTGGTGAAATCCAGGATCTGTACGTGGAAACTCTCGCTACGGGTCTACTGGAGCCAATTGCATGGTAAAGTGGGCCCAACCTTTGCTTTCCATGTATATATGTCCTAAACAAACCAAAATAAAGCAGAAGATCCATCGGTGAGGCCTCTTATGGAGAAAGCTATGGGGGTAGATCTCCGGACCCCTCTGTCTAGGGTTTCGCCGGATAAAGACCATCGGAGCATCATCCACCGTAGGAAACATGCATGCATGTGTCCCTAACATATGTGTATAGGTGTGACCCAAGATTGGTACATGCAATATAGGTAGGCCCCGGGCATGTCCTTCTCTAGAGGCATGGGCTGTTAACACTTGGTGAAATCCAGGATCTGTACGTGGAAACTCTCGCTACGGGTCTACCGGAGCCAATTGCATGGTAAAGTGGGCCCAACCTTTGCTTTCCATGTATATATGTCCTAAACAAACCAAAATAAAGTAGAAGATCTATCGGCGAGGCCTCTTACGGAGAAAGCTATAGGGGTAGATCTCCGGACCCCTCTGTCTAGGGTTTCGCCGGATAAAGACCACCGGAGCATCGTCCACCGTAGGAAACATGCATGCATGTGTCCCTAACATATGTGTATAGGTGTGACCCAAGATTGGTACATGCAATATAGGTAGGCCCCGGGCATGTCCTTCTCCAGAGACATGGGCTGTTAACACTTGGTGAAATCCAGGATCTGTACGTGGAAACTCTCGCTACGGGTCTACTAGAGCCAATTGCATGGTAAAGTGGGCCCAACCTTTGCTTTCCATGTATATATGTCCTAAACAAACCAAAATAAAGCAGAAGATCTATCGGCGAGGCCTCTTACGGAGAAAGCTATAGGGGTAGATCTCCGGACCCCTCTGTCTAGGGTTTCGCCGGATAAAGACCACCGGAGCATCATCCACCGTAGGAAACATGCATGCATGTGTCCCTAACATATGTGTATAGGTGTGACCCAAGATTGGTACATGCAATATAGGTAGGCCCCGGGCATGTCCTTCTCTAGAGACATGGGTTGTTAACACTTGGTGAAATCCAGGATCTGTACGTGGAAACTCTCGCTACGGGTCTACCGGAGCCAATTGCATGGTAAAGTGGGCCCAACCTTTGCTTTCCATGTATATATGTCCTAAACAAACCAAAATAAAGCAGAAGATCTATCGGCGAGGCCTCTTACGGAGAAAGCTATAGGGGTAGATCTCTGACCCCTCTGTCTAGGGTTTCGCCGGATAAAGACCACCGGAGCATCATCCACCGTAGGAAACATGCATGCATGTGTCCCTAACATATGTGTATAGGTGTGACCCAAGATTGGTACATGCAATATAGGTAGGCCCCGGGCGTGTCCTTCTCCAGAGACATGGGCTGTTAACACTTGGTGAAATCCAGGATCTGTACGTGGAAACTCTCGCTACGGGTCTACCGGAGCCAATTGCATGGTAAAGTGGGCCCAACCTTTGCTTTCCATGTATATATGTCCTAAACAAACCAAAATAAAGCAGAAGATCTATCGGCGAGGCCTCTTACGGAGAAAGCTATAGGGGTAGATCTCTGGACCCCTCTGTCTAGGGTTTCGCCGGATAAAGACCACCGGAGCATCGTCCACCGTAGGAAACATGCATGCATGTGTCCCTAACATATGTGTATAGGTGTGACCCAAGATTGGTACATGCAATATAGGTAGGCCCCGGGCATGTCCTTCTCCAGAGACATGGGCTGTTAACACTTGGTGAAATCCAGGATCTGTACGTGGAAACTCTCGCTACGGGTCTACCGGAGCCAATTGCATGGTAAAGTGGGCCCAACCTTTGCTTTCCATGTATATATGTCCTAAACAAACCAAAATAAAGCAGAAGATCTATCGGCGAGGCCTCTTACGGAGAAAGCTATAGGGGTAGATCTCCGGACCCCTCTGTCTAGGGTTTCGCCGGATAAAGACCACCGGAGCATCGTCCACCGTAGGAAACATGCATGCATGTGTCCCTAACATATGTGTATAGGTGTGACCCAAGATTGGTACATGCAATATAGGTAGGCCCCGGGCATGTCCTTCTCCAGAGACATGGGCTGTTAACACTTGGTGAAATCCAGGATCTGTACGTGGAAACTCTCGCTACGGGTCTACCGGAGCCAATTGCATGGTAAAGTGGGCCCAACCTTTGCTTTCCATGTATATATGTCCTAAACAAACCAAAATAAAGCAGAAGATCTATCGGCGAGGCCTCTTACGGAGAAAGCTATAGGGGTAGATCTCCGGACCCCTCTGTCTAGGGTTTCGCCGGATAAAGACCACCGGAGCATCGTCCACCGTAGGAAACATGCATGCATGTGTCCCTAACATATGTGTATAGGTGTGACCCAAGATTGGTACATGCAATATAGGTAGGCCCCGGGCATGTCCTTCTCCAGAGACATGGGCTGTTAACACTTGGTGAAATCCAGGATCTGTACGTGGAAACTCTCGCTACGGGTCTACCGGAGCCAATTGCATGGTAAAGTGGGCCCAACCTTTGCTTTCCATGTATATATGTCCTAAACAAACCAAAATAAAGCAGAAGATCTATCGGCGAGGCCTCTTACGGAGAAAGCTATAGGGGTAGATCTCGGACCCCTCTGTCTAGGGTTTCGCCGGATAAAGACCACCGGAGCATCGTCCACCGTAGGAAACATGCATGCATGTGTCCCTAACATATGTGTATAGGTGTGACCCAAGATTGGTACATGCAATATAGGTAGGCCCCGGGCATGTCCTTCTCCAGAGACATGGGCTGTTAACACTTGGTGAAATCCAGGATCTGTACGTGGAAACTCTCGCTACGGGTCTACCGGAGCCAATTGCATGGTAAAGTGGGCCCAACCTTTGCTTTCCATGTATATATGTCCTAAACAAACCAAAATAAAGCAGAAGATCTATCGGCGAGGCCTCTTACGGAGAAAGCTATAGGGGTAGATCTCCGGACCCCTCTGTCTAGGGTTTCGCCGGATAAAGACCACCGGAGCATCGTCCACCGTAGGAAACATGCATGCATGTGTCCCTAACATATGTGTATAGGTGTGACCCAAGATTGGTACATGCAATATAGGTAGGCCCCGGGCATGTCCTTCTCCAGAGACATGGGCTGTTAACACTTGGTGAAATCCAGGATCTGTACGTGGAAACTCTCGCTACGGGTCTACCGGAGCCAATTGCATGGTAAAGTGGGCCCAACCTTTGCTTTCCATGTATATATGTCCTAAACAAACCAAAATAAAGCAGAAGATCTATCGGCGAGGCCTCTTACGGAGAAAGCTATAGGGGTAGATCTCGGACCCCTCTGTCTAGGGTTTCGCCGGATAAAGACCACCGGAGCATCGTCCACCGTAGGAAACATGCATGCATGTGTCCCTAACATATGTGTATAGGTGTGACCCAAGATTGGTACATGCAATATAGGTAGGCCCCGGGCATGTCCTTCTCCAGAGACATGGGCTGTTAACACTTGGTGAAATCCAGGATCTGTACGTGGAAACTCTCGCTACGGGTCTACCGGAGCCAATTGCATGGTAAAGTGGGCCCAACCTTTGCTTTCCATGTATATATGTCCTAAACAAACCAAAATAAAGCAGAAGATCTATCGGCGAGGCCTCTTACGGAGAAAGCTATAGGGGTAGATCTCCGGACCCCTCTGTCTAGGGTTTCGCCGGATAAAGACCACCGGAGCATCGTCCACCGTAGGAAACATGCATGCATGTGTCCCTAACATATGTGTATAGGTGTGACCCAAGATTGGTACATGCAATATAGGTAGGCCCCGGGCATGTCCTTCTCCAGAGACATGGGCTGTTAACACTTGGTGAAATCCAGGATCTGTACGTGGAAACTCTCGCTACGGGTCTACCGGAGCCAATTGCATGGTAAAGTGGGCCCAACCTTTGCTTTCCATGTATATATGTCCTAAACAAACCAAAATAAAGCAGAAGATCTATCGGCGAGGCCTCTTACGGAGAAAGCTATAGGGGTAGATCTCCGGACCCCTCTGTCTAGGGTTTCGCCGGATAAAGACCACCGGAGCATCATCCACCGTAGGAAACATGCATGCATGTGTCCCTAACATATGTGTATAGGTGTGACCCAAGATTGGTACATGCAATATAGGTAGGCCCCGGGCATGTCCTTCTCCAGAGACATGGGCTGTTAACACTTGGTGAAATCCAGGATCTGTACGTGGAAACTCTCGCTACGGGTCTACCGGAGCCAATTGCATGGTAAAGTGGGCCCAACCTTTGCTTTCCATGTATATATGTCCTAAACAAACCAAAATAAAGCAGAAGATCTATCGGCGAGGCCTCTTACGGAGAAAGCTATAGGGGTAGATCTCCGGACCCCTCTGTCTAGGGTTTCGCCGGATAAAGACCACCGGAGCATCGTCCACCGTAGGAAACATGCATGCATGTGTCCCTAACATATGTGTATAGGTGTGACCCAAGATTGGTACATGCAATATAGGTAGGCCCCGGGCATGTCCTTCTCCAGAGACATGGGCTGTTAACACTTGGTGAAATCCAGGATCTGTACGTGGAAACTCTCGCTACGGGTCTACCGGAGCCAATTGCATGGTAAAGTGGGCCCAACCTTTGCTTTCCATGTATATATGTCCTAAACAAACCAAAATAAAGCAGAAGATCTATCGGCGAGGCCTCTTACGGAGAAAGCTATAGGGGTAGATCTCCGGACCCCTCTGTCTAGGGTTTCGCCGGATAAAGACCACCGGAGCATCGTCCACCGTAGGAAACATGCATGCATGTGTCCCTAACATATGTGTATAGGTGTGACCCAAGATTGGTACATGCAATATAGGTAGGCCCCGGGCATGTCCTTCTCCAGAGACATGGGCTGTTAACACTTGGTGAAATCCAGGATCTGTACGTGGAAACTCTCGCTACGGGTCTACCGGAGCCAATTGCATGGTAAAGTGGGCCCAACCTTTGCTTTCCATGTATATATGTCCTAAACAAACCAAAATAAAGCAGAAGATCTATCGGCGAGGCCTCTTACGGAGAAAGCTATAGGGGTAGATCTCCGGACCCCTCTGTCTAGGGTTTCGCCGGATAAAGACCACCGGAGCATCGTCCACCGTAGGAAACATGCATGCATGTGTCCCTAACATATGTGTATAGGTGTGACCCAAGATTGGTACATGCAATATAGGTAGGCCCCGGGCATGTCCTTCTCCAGAGACATGGGCTGTTAACACTTGGTGAAATCCAGGATCTGTACGTGGAAACTCTCGCTACGGGTCTACCGGAGCCAATTGCATGGTAAAGTGGGCCCAACCTTTGCTTTCCATGTATATATGTCCTAAACAAACCAAAATAAAGCAGAAGATCTATCGGCGAGGCCTCTTACGGAGAAAGCTATAGGGGTAGATCTCCGGACCCCTCTGTCTAGGGTTTCGCCGGATAAAGACCACCGGAGCATCATCCACCGTAGGAAACATGCATGCATGTGTCCCTAACATATGTGTATAGGTGTGACCCAAGATTGGTACATGCAATATAGGTAGGCCCCGGGCATGTCCTTCTCCAGAGACATGGGCTGTTAACACTTGGTGAAATCCAGGATCTGTACGTGGAAACTCTCGCTACGGGTCTACCGGAGCCAATTGCATGGTAAAGTGGGCCCAACCTTTGCTTTCCATGTATATATGTCCTAAACAAACCAAAATAAAGCAGAAGATCTATCGGCGAGGCCTCTTACGGAGAAAGCTATAGGGGTAGATCTCCGGACCCCTCTGTCTAGGGTTTCGCCGGATAAAGACCACCGGAGCATCGTCCACCGTAGGAAACATGCATGCATGTGTCCCTAACATATGTGTATAGGTGTGACCCAAGATTGGTACATGCAATATAGGTAGGCCCCGGGCATGTCCTTCTCCAGAGACATGGGCTGTTAACACTTGGTGAAATCCAGGATCTGTACGTGGAAACTCTCGCTACGGGTCTACCGGAGCCAATTGCATGGTAAAGTGGGCCCAACCTTTGCTTTCCATGTATATATGTCCTAAACAAACCAAAATAAAGCAGAAGATCTATCGGCGAGGCCTCTTACGGAGAAAGCTATAGGGGTAGATCTTCGGACCCCTCTGTCTAGGGTTTCGCCGGATAAAGACCACCGGAGCATCATCCACCGTAGGAAACATGCATGCATGTGTCCCTAACATATGTGTATAGGTGTGACCCAAGATTGGTACATGCAATATAGGTAGGCCCCGGGCATGTCCTTCTCCAGAGACATGGGCTGTTAACACTTGGTGAAATCCAGGATCTGTACGTGGAAACTCTCGCTACGGGTCTACCGGAGCCAATTGCATGGTAAAGTGGGCCCAACCTTTGCTTTCCATGTATATATGTCCTAAACAAACCAAAATAAAGCAGAAGATCTATCGGCGAGGCCTCTTACGGAGAAAGCTATAGGGGTAGATCTCCGGACCCCTCTGTCTAGGGTTTCGCCGGATAAAGACCACCGGAGCATCATCCACCGTAGGAAACATGCATGCATGTGTCCCTAACATATGTGTATAGGTGTGACCCAAGATTGGTACATGCAATATAGGTAGGCCCCGGGCATGTCCTTCTCCAGAGACATGGGCTGTTAACACTTGGTGAAATCCAGGATCTGTACGTGGAAACTCTCGCTACGGGTCTACCGGAGCCAATTGCATGGTAAAGTGGGCCCAACCTTTGCTTTCCATGTATATATGTCCTAAACAAACCAAAATAAAGCAGAAGATCTATCGGCGAGGCCTCTTACGGAGAAAGCTATAGGGGTAGATCTCCGGACCCCTCTGTCTAGGGTTTCGCCGGATAAAGACCACCGGAGCATCGTCCACCGTAGGAAACATGCATGCATGTGTCCCTAACATATGTGTATAGGTGTGACCCAAGATTGGTACATGCAATATAGGTAGGCCCCGGGCATGTCCTTCTCCAGAGACATGGGCTGTTAACACTTGGTGAAATCCAGGATCTGTACGTGGAAACTCTCGCTACGGGTCTACCGGAGCCAATTGCATGGTAAAGTGGGCCCAACCTTTGCTTTCCATGTATATATGTCCTAAACAAACCAAAATAAAGCAGAAGATCTATCGGCGAGGCCTCTTACGGAGAAAGCTATAGGGGTAGATCTCCGGACCCCTCTGTCTAGGGTTTCGCCGGATAAAGACCACCGGAGCATCGTCCACCGTAGGAAACATGCATGCATGTGTCCCTAACATATGTGTATAGGTGTGACCCAAGATTGGTACATGCAATATAGGTAGGCCCCGGGCATGTCCTTCTCCAGAGACATGGGCTGTTAACACTTGGTGAAATCCAGGATCTGTACGTGGAAACTCTCGCTACGGGTCTACCGGAGCCAATTGCATGGTAAAGTGGGCCCAACCTTTGCTTTCCATGTATATATGTCCTAAACAAACCAAAATAAAGCAGAAGATCTATCGGCGAGGCCTCTTACGGAGAAAGCTATAGGGGTAGATCTCCGGACCCCTCTGTCTAGGGTTTCGCCGGATAAAGACCACCGGAGCATCGTCCACCGTAGGAAACATGCATGCATGTGTCCCTAACATATGTGTATAGGTGTGACCCAAGATTGGTACATGCAATATAGGTAGGCCCCGGGCATGTCCTTCTCCAGAGACATGGGCTGTTAACACTTGGTGAAATCCAGGATCTGTACGTGGAAACTCTCGCTACGGGTCTACCGGAGCCAATTGCATGGTAAAGTGGGCCCAACCTTTGCTTTCCATGTATATATGTCCTAAACAAACCAAAATAAAGCAGAAGATCTATCGGCGAGGCCTCTTACGGAGAAAGCTATAGGGGTAGATCTCCGGACCCCTCTGTCTAGGGTTTCGCCGGATAAAGACCACCGGAGCATCGTCCACCGTAGGAAATGCATGCATGTGTCCCTAACATATGTGTATAGGTGTGACCCAAGATTGGTACATGCAATATAGGTAGGCCCCGGGCATGTCCTTCTCCAGAGACATGGGCTGTTAACACTTGGTGAAATCCAGGATCTGTACGTGGAAACTCTCGCTACGGGTCTACCGGAGCCAATTGCATGGTAAAGTGGGCCCAACCTTTGCTTTCCATGTATATATGTCCTAAACAAACCAAAATAAAGCAGAAGATCTATCGGCGAGGCCTCTTACGGAGAAAGCTATAGGGGTAGATCTCCGGACCCCTCTGTCTAGGGTTTCGCCGGATAAAGACCACCGGAGCATCGTCCACCGTAGGAAACATGCATGCATGTGTCCCTAACATATGTGTATAGGTGTGACCCAAGATTGGTACATGCAATATAGGTAGGCCCCGGGCATGTCCTTCTCCAGAGACATGGGCTGTTAACACTTGGTGAAATCCAGGATCTGTACGTGGAAACTCTCGCTACGGGTCTACCGGAGCCAATTGCATGGTAAAGTGGGCCCAACCTTTGCTTTCCATGTATATATGTCCTAAACAAACCAAAATAAAGCAGAAGATCTATCGGCGAGGCCTCTTACGGAGAAAGCTATAGGGGTAGATCTCCGGACCCCTCTGTCTAGGGTTTCGCCGGATAAAGACCACCGGAGCATCGTCCACCGTAGGAAACATGCATGCATGTGTCCCTAACATATGTGTATAGGTGTGACCCAAGATTGGTACATGCAATATAGGTAGGCCCCGGGCATGTCCTTCTCCAGAGACATGGGCTGTTAACACTTGGTGAAATCCAGGATCTGTACGTGGAAACTCTCGCTACGGGTCTACCGGAGCCAATTGCATGGTAAAGTGGGCCCAACCTTTGCTTTCCATGTATATATGTCCTAAACAAACCAAAATAAAGCAGAAGATCTATCGGCGAGGCCTCTTACGGAGAAAGCTATAGGGGTAGATCTCCGGACCCCTCTGTCTAGGGTTTCGCCGGATAAAGACCACCGGAGCATCGTCCACCGTAGGAAACATGCATGCATGTGTCCCTAACATATGTGTATAGGTGTGACCCAAGATTGGTACATGCAATATAGGTAGGCCCCGGGCATGTCCTTCTCCAGAGACATGGGCTGTTAACACTTGGTGAAATCCAGGATCTGTACGTGGAAACTCTCGCTACGGGTCTACCGGAGCCAATTGCATGGTAAAGTGGGCCCAACCTTTGCTTTCCATGTATATATGTCCTAAACAAACCAAAATAAAGCAGAAGATCTATCGGCGAGGCCTCTTACGGAGAAAGCTATAGGGGTAGATCTCCGGACCCCTCTGTCTAGGGTTTCGCCGGATAAAGACCACCGGAGCATCGTCCACCGTAGGAAACATGCATGCATGTGTCCCTAACATATGTGTATAGGTGTGACCCAAGATTGGTACATGCAATATAGGTAGGCCCCGGGCATGTCCTTCTCCAGAGACATGGGCTGTTAACACTTGGTGAAATCCAGGATCTGTACGTGGAAACTCTCGCTACGGGTCTACCGGAGCCAATTGCATGGTAAAGTGGGCCCAACCTTTGCTTTCCATGTATATATGTCCTAAACAAACCAAAATAAAGCAGAAGATCTATCGGCGAGGCCTCTTACGGAGAAAGCTATAGGGGTAGATCTCCGGACCCCTCTGTCTAGGGTTTCGCCGGATAAAGACCACCGGAGCATCATCCACCGTAGGAAACATGCATGCATGTGTCCCTAACATATGTGTATAGGTGTGACCCAAGATTGGTACATGCAATATAGGTAGGCCCCGGGCATGTCCTTCTCCAGAGACATGGGCTGTTAACACTTGGTGAAATCCAGGATCTGTACGTGGAAACTCTCGCTACGGGTCTACCGGAGCCAATTGCATGGTAAAGTGGGCCCAACCTTTGCTTTCCATGTATATATGTCCTAAACAAACCAAAATAAAGCAGAAGATCTATCGGCGAGGCCTCTTACGGAGAAAGCTATAGGGGTAGATCTCCGGACCCCTCTGTCTAGGGTTTCGCCGGATAAAGACCACCGGAGCATCATCCACCGTAGGAAACATGCATGCATGTGTCCCTAACATATGTGTATAGGTGTGACCCAAGATTGGTACATGCAATATAGGTAGGCCCCGGGCATGTCCTTCTCCAGAGACATGGGCTGTTAACACTTGGTGAAATCCAGGATCTGTACGTGGAAACTCTCGCTACGGGTCTACCGGAGCCAATTGCATGGTAAAGTGGGCCCAACCTTTGCTTTCCATGTATATATGTCCTAAACAAACCAAAATAAAGCAGAAGATCTATCGGCGAGGCCTCTTACGGAGAAAGCTATAGGGGTAGATCTCCGGACCCCTCTGTCTAGGGTTTCGCCGGATAAAGACCACCGGAGCATCGTCCACCGTAGGAAACATGCATGCATGTGTCCCTAACATATGTGTATAGGTGTGACCCAAGATTGGTACATGCAATATAGGTAGGCCCCGGGCATGTCCTTCTCCAGAGACATGGGCTGTTAACACTTGGTGAAATCCAGGATCTGTACGTGGAAACTCTCGCTACGGGTCTACCGGAGCCAATTGCATGGTAAAGTGGGCCCAACCTTTGCTTTCCATGTATATATGTCCTAAACAAACCAAAATAAAGCAGAAGATCTATCGGCGAGGCCTCTTACGGAGAAAGCTATAGGGGTAGATCTCGGACCCCTCTGTCTAGGGTTTCGCCGGATAAAGACCACCGGAGCATCGTCCACCGTAGGAAACATGCATGCATGTGTCCCTAACATATGTGTATAGGTGTGACCCAAGATTGGTACATGCAATATAGGTAGGCCCCGGGCATGTCCTTCTCCAGAGACATGGGCTGTTAACACTTGGTGAAATCCAGGATCTGTACGTGGAAACTCTCGCTACGGGTCTACCGGAGCCAATTGCATGGTAAAGTGGGCCCAACCTTTGCTTTCCATGTATATATGTCCTAAACAAACCAAAATAAAGCAGAAGATCTATCGGCGAGGCCTCTTACGGAGAAAGCTATAGGGGTAGATCTCCGGACCCCTCTGTCTAGGGTTTCGCCGGATAAAGACCACCGGAGCATCGTCCACCGTAGGAAACATGCATGCATGTGTCCCTAACATATGTGTATAGGTGTGACCCAAGATTGGTACATGCAATATAGGTAGGCCCCGGGCATGTCCTTCTCCAGAGACATGGGCTGTTAACACTTGGTGAAATCCAGGATCTGTACGTGGAAACTCTCGCTACGGGTCTACCGGAGCCAATTGCATGGTAAAGTGGGCCCAACCTTTGCTTTCCATGTATATATGTCCTAAACAAACCAAAATAAAGCAGAAGATCTATCGGCGAGGCCTCTTACGGAGAAAGCTATAGGGGTAGATCTCCGGACCCCTCTGTCTAGGGTTTCGCCGGATAAAGACCACCGGAGCATCGTCCACCGTAGGAAACATGCATGCATGTGTCCCTAACATATGTGTATAGGTGTGACCCAAGATTGGTACATGCAATATAGGTAGGCCCCGGGCGTGTCCTTC